>CM050999.1:37330637-37368137 GCA_027704905.1 Muraenolepis orangiensis | reverse complement strand
GGCTGCTGATTAAATGTGAGCCTTAAGGAATTCCCCTCAGAACATACAGTACCTTTAGAAGGATTTAACGAGCGGCCGCTTTATATCGCAGAGAGCTGCCATTTTAGCCTGCGTTCACAAAATCCTTCCCCGAGGTCAATATATTCCACACGTATCAATTATGAATGAACGTGTCAATATCTTACAGCCGTGTCCGCGGATATCTGAGCTGCCAAGGTTTATGTTTGCGAGTAAAAAGAAAGTGCTGACAGTAAAATAATTTTAAAAAAGTTGAAGGGATATAAATAAATGATGTTGTGTAAAGCCTGGGAACCCTCACACAACATTGATTAAATCGCCACTTACATCAAATCAAGCCTTTTCACAATAACAAAGATTATATGTGTCGTAGAATATACAATTTTAATTAATCCGGCACTCGGGAGTGACCTGCACAGGAGGGATTAAACGCCATTTATTCAGTATACAGTTCGTGGCTGGGGTGGACATTGTCTTTTATGATGCATTTAGCCTTGGCCACGCACACTGCTTGTTGTATATATCCAGGAGGGAGGGAAGCTCGCCTCCAACAATATACTGGGCCATGCGCACCACCCTTTGAAGCGCTCTGCGCTTGAGTTTGGTGCCGTTCCCGTACCAGGCGGTGTTACACCCTGTAAGAACACTCTCGATTGTGCCGGTGTAGATTGTTCTCAGGATGCGGGGGCCCATGCTGAATTTCCTCAAACGCCTGAGGAAATACAGGTGTTGGAGCTGTGCATAGCCATGCAGTCGTGGGTGTAGAGGTAGTAGAGGAGAGGGCTCAGCACGCATCCCTGGGGGGCTCCTGTGTTGAGGGTCAGTGGATCTGAGGTGGTGCTGCCCATCCTCACACAATCAGTCTGAAGTTGGATGTTGAAAGGCTGTTTTCTTTGTCTCTTTGTCGAGTGGTAGGCCCATGACCGCTGTTTACATTCCCCCACAAGCCAACACGGACACAGCGCTGAAGGAACTGTACGGGGCTATCAGCGAACAGGAGTCGGCCCACCCCGAGGCTGCTCTCATCGTGGCGGGGGACTTCAACAAGGCGAACCTGAAGAAGGTTCTCCCGAAGTTCTACCAACACATAAAGAGCAACACACGGGGCGAGCGGATCCTCGACCACTGCTACACTCCCTTCCGTGATGGCTACAAGGCCCTCCTCCGCCCACCGTTCGGCAAATCAGATCACCGCTCTATCCAGCTACTCCCCGCCTATAGGCAGAGACTGAAGCAGCAACCGATCGCTGTGAGGGAGGTCCAATGCTGGTCGGACCAATCAGATTCTACGCTGCAGGATTGTTTTGATCACGCTGACTGGCACATGTTCCGCGTTGCCTCGGACAATAACATCAACGAGTACGCGTCGTCGGTCACCGGGTTCATCAAGAAGTGCATAGATGACGTTGTTCCGACCAAGTCGGTTCGGATATATCCCAACCAGAAACCGTGGATTAACGGCGATGTTCGCGCTGCCCTACATGCGCGTAATGCCGCCTTTGGTTCCGGGAATACGGAGGAATATACGAGAGCCCGTTACGACCTCCGTAAGACCATCGTCACTGCCAAGCGGGAGTATAAGGACAGAGTGGAAGATAAATTCAAGAAACACGATGCGAGGGGTATGTGGCAGGGGCTGCAGAAGATAACGAACTTCAGAGGGAGAACCAGTTGTGTAGAGAACTCCTCTACCTCCCTCCCAGGAGAGCTAAATACATTTTTTGCTCGGTTCGACGTAAACGGCAGCCCGCCGAAGCCAGCACCGACTGGGGAGACCAGCCAGCTGCGCATCTCGGAGGCGGATGTGCGCCGCACCTTTAAGCGGCTGAACATCCGTAAGGCGGCAGGCCCCGACGACATCCCGGGCCGCGTCCTCAGAGCATGCGCAGACCAGTTGGCAGGAGTCTTTGCAGACATCTTCAACCTCTCCCTGTCCCAGGCTGTTGTCCCCGCGGTCTTCAAGATATCCACCATCGTGCCTGTCCCTAAACAAACCAAGGTAACATGCCTGAATGACTACAGACCTGTGGCCCTCACCTCGATCGTTAGCAAATGCTTCGAGAGGTTGGTCAAGGACTTTATTTGCTCCGTGTTACCTACCACGCTGGACCCATGGCAATTTGCATATCGTCAAAATAGATCCACGGACGACGCAATTGCCATGGCCCTCCACACTGCCCTTTCCCACCTGGAGGGGAAGAACTGTTATGTGCGAATGCTGTTTGTGGACTACAGCTCAGCATTCAACACAATAGTTCCTGCCAAGCTCGACACCAAGCTGAGAGGTCTAGGCGTACCCCCATCCATGTGCAGCTGGATACTGAACCTCCTGTCGGACCGCCGCCAGGTGGTGAGGATGGGCAGCACCACATCAGAGCCACTGACCCTCAACACGGGAGCCCCCCAGGGATGCGTGCTGAGCCCTCTCCTCTACTCCCTCTACACCCACGACTGCATGGCTATGCACAGCTCCAACGTCATCGTCAAGTTTGCTGACGACACGACAGTGATGGGCCTGATCGCCGGCGACGACGAGACAGCCTACAGGGAGGAGGTCGGATCGCTGGAGCAGTGGTGCCAGGAGAACAGCCTCGCCCTCAACGTCAAGAAGACCAAGGAGCTGATTGTGGACTTCAGGAGGCAGAGGGGAGAGCACAGCCCTATCTCCATCGACGGCGTTGCAGTAGAGAGGGTCAGCAGCTTCAAGTTCCTCGGCGTGCACATCTCCGAGGACCTCACATGGTCCACGCACACCACACACGTGGTGAAAAGGGCCCAACAACGCCTGTATTTTCTCAGACGTCTGAAGAAATTCAGCATGGGCCCCCGCATCCTGAGAACATTCTACAACGGCACCATCGAGAGTGTTCTGACAGGGTGTATCACCGCCTGGTACGGGAACTGCACGGCACTCGAGCGCAGAGCGCTTCAAAGGGTGGTGCGGACGGCCCAGTATATCGTTGGAGGTGAGCTCCCCTCCCTCCTGGACATTTACAACCAGCGGTGCGTGGCCAAGGCCAAAAGAATTATAAAAGACATTGCCCACCCCAGCCACGAACTTTACTCACTATTACCGTCAGGCAGGCGATACCGCAGTATCAAGTGTCGTACAAATAGGCTTAGAGATAGCTTCCACAGTCAGGCCATCAGGCTGCTGAACAAGGGCGTATAACATATAACAATGTATATTTTATTACATTGATTTATATATATATATTGCTCTTTTCTGTGCTGATTTTTGAATTTTATAAATTGCATTTTTTATTTTTATTTTATATTCTTTATTCTATTTTTTATTCTATTTTTTATCTATTTTTATTTTATCTTATTTTATAACTGCTGTCTGTCGTCGGGTATTGCACACAAGAATTTCACATCACTGCTTTATACTAAACTGTAAACTGTGAAGTGACAATAAACTTGACTTGACTTGACTTGATCTCTCTGTCTCTCAGTCCCACTCTCTCTCTCTCTCTCTCTCTCTCTCTCTCTCTCTCTCTCTCTCTCTCTCTCTCTCTCTCTCTCTCTCTCTCTCACTCTCTCACTCACCCACGACTCTGGAGCAGTTTGTCGAAATAATGGACAGAGCGCAGTGACGTCAACAGTCACTGACTGGTGACAATCTGCCATTTTTCACAAATGTGTTAGATAATAATCTAAAGACTGATTTGCGAGACTATAATCACCCACTTTTATAAGACTATTGTGTGTGATGTACTTTGCTTTACATGTTGTTTTACATGGAGATATCTTGTCAGATGTAAGGTCTGTCTGTGTGTCGTTCACTGTGCTGTATGCTGGTATCTCTTGAGGACTGAAGGTTCAGGCTATTTTAGTTAATCTTTTCATTTGTCTATTTACGTTTTAGCAAGAATACATTGGAACAAGGAACAAGGAACAAGCCATGATGAAATGAGCTGACTTCCGGACCTTATGACACAAAATAAGCCAATTTAAATTCTGGTGTTAAATCATGATTGATATGTCCGGATTTAACATCAGAGTGACCATCTTTAGGGCGGGGGTGAGTCACTTCTTTGTCCAAGCAATGTTAGGTAATGTGGTGTATTCTCTTGTTCCCTTAAGACTCCATGCTGTCAACCACAGATGGGTAGAGAGGTGCGTGGGGTGTTACCTTGTGTTTTAAAATTTCCATGTTGCTAGGAATAAATCCTTGTTTTAAGGACTGGTCTTATAAGAATGTATGCAAGTATTGCAGTCAACTCTCTAACCACGAAAACTCAACCTTCAAATGTTAAAACTTGCTTCAGGCAAGGTTTTTTGTGCATTATTGGATTTGTTTGAACTCAATTAAAAATTGTCTACCCTCTTCACACTTCCAATGGACACTCCCAATGGAAATGCTGTACGGCTTAGTATAATATGTAGATGTTTTTATGTATATTTTACTAAGTACCGAAACAATTTTGTAGGCTATATAGGCCTATTGTATGAATGGGAGGATTATGTACATTACATCATTGTATAATAGATACAAGATACAGGATTTTCTATTTGCTAACTCCCATTCCTCACGCATAATATAGCTAATATAATTACTATATACAATAAATATGAACATTTAAAGAACAATAAAGTGACTTGAATTGTGCAAAAATATTTAAATGCATTTAAAGTGCCAGTCGGCAGCAGCATCATGAATAGAGTGCAGTACAGTGCAGAACAGTGCAGTTGCTGTTATGCGTCCAGAAAGTCCAGCAAAGTATTATAGTGTATGATAGTGTAATGTTATATGGATGACAATGTTATGATAGTGGCAGCACTCCTAGCAGTTCAGTAGGCGCACTAATAAGGCTAAAGGCCATACGTTTATAGCTACCGTTTTGCCGTATCAACACTGTGGACGGCGTCACTGCAAACCAGCCTTTTTACATTAAAAACCCAATACAAGCACATTCCACCGCATGGGGAAAAACTCCCCGGTGCTTCTGTGTAGTTGACCATTCATCTTGCGGCGGTACAACACTGACAGTTCCCTGCTCGCTTGTGATCCCCATGCATCAACTCCGTGTGAGCCTGCAGGCGGACACAGCCTGTTATATACAACCTATAGCCTCTATATACCAGTGGCGAAGCGTGTCTATCACAACTGGACCTTCTGTAGACCAGGGATTCCCCAACTTTTCAGCCCGCGACCCCCAACATAACAGCGCTATTGACGGTCGAACGTGAAGTCCAAGGGGCGGAGGGGAATCGTGATCGCGAACATCGTGAAGTCCAAGGGGGGGGGGGGGGAGGAGGTCCAACGTGAAGTCCAAGGGGGGGGGGGGGGGGGTAATCGTGATCGCGAAAATTGTGTGTGGCTTTTTTTCAGCTGCAAATGATAGTCGTGAATCTGTCGGAATCACAATTCCTTTATTCGTCACCCTTATATATTAAATGGACTTACATGGTCACTTCAAGAGGATTCTGAAATCATCTCGCGACCCCCCCCCCCCCCTCGGGGGTCAGACAGACGTCACGGAGGAAGTCACTTTATGCCTTATCTCATTTAGGCAGATCAGATTGTTGCAGCCAATTTCCAATTTGACCATAGTTGTAAAGCAGTGTCCATGTAGTGAAGTAACAGCCCAACACAGACCACCACACAGGCTATCGATTAAAGGGACGGTCTAACACGCTTCACGTGAAAAGGCTTAACATAACTTAAAGTTCCAAAACAGTGATCAATAATCACCAAATGTCTCTGGCATATGTCTTGTCATTAGCACTTTCAACTTACACCTGTCAAAATGAAAGTGAAAAGGTGAAAGTGCTAATGACAAGACATATGCAAATTAGGTGATTATTGATCGCGGTTTTGTAACTCTTAGATACGTTAAGTCTTTTCACGTTAAGCGATGCAAAGAAAGACCAAGTCAAAACTCTCAAGTCAAATGCACAACAATGCTTAACAAACCCAAGACAGCCATTAACTAATCAGTCAACAAGTGTGTGGAAACAAAATGCAACAACCAGCTCAACGAGATGCAACACTGCGGCAAAACCAGCAAAGACAAATAGTCTCACTCACCAATGATGTTCACTTGAAGACCAAATCCATTCTCCTGTCCTTCTGGATGAATTGTTTGACCACTCGGTCATAAAGCTTTTTAGATCCAAAATAAGTTGCCTTTCCAATTCCCTGCCCTCTGGTCGGTCCCAAATAGCAAGCACTCCCAGCAGTAGAGCCTCTTGTGGCTAGTAGAGCCCGTTAGCCACGGGTATCTTTCCCAGTTGCTAGCCTGAAAAAGGCGAACATAGCCTGCTTTAACAACTTGATTCAGCTCAAGATTGTCGGGCGTTGGACGGCCTTTTTTAATAATGTCCATCTTTACATTGAATGGTCGTCTTGAAAATGGTTCCGACAATAAATCCGCAACGACATCATCTTCGCCTGTTGCCATTTTGACGTAAAAAAAACCTACGTAGAAACAACGTAGCACTACGCTAGATCCACTCTCGCTCCAGCAAGTATACCTTCTAGCTCCCCCTATACCTTCCATACCTTCTATATCTGAAAGAATACGCCCATTGGCTACAAATCACTATATCATTGGTTGATCAAATTGTCAATCCAAACGTACGCTCTCATTCAGTCTAAGGGCCAAATCATTCGAGAGTACTTTGGTTGAAGGATATTCTTCCCAGCAACCCAGAAAAATATCTGATTGGTTGCATTGTTTTTCCAACACAAAACATATACTGTTATATTACAAATCTGTAATATAACAGATAACAACACAGATACCATTCTCATTTATTCATTTCATTTAAATTGTATTACATTTTATTAAATTGTATTACATTTTATTAAATTGTATTACATTTTATTAAATTGTAATACATTTTATTAAATTGTAATACATTTTATTAATACAATAAATTCGAGTTCCAGGGTCTTCTCTGAATACCTTGAAGGCCCTGACGCTTCACCACTGCTATATACAATCACACATTTCAATCACTTCAATTGCACATTAGTTTCCCTTTTGACCAGACATGAAATTAGCAGCAAATGTTCAATCATCAATGAGGCATATGATGAGTCAGGAGTGGCTCTTCCTTAAACATAATCATAAACCCTTGAGTGTGTTTTTGTATCGCCAGAGTTTTAGTCATCATTAGTCAATCATTTTTTTGCTGTCTTATCTCGCCTATTTTTCCCCCTGCATTGATCCCCTGCAGAAAGCTTTAGGGGGTTGTGTTGTGTTGTGTTACAGAAGTCCTCCGCTAATCCAATTAACAAGTTAAATACCAGGAAACATCCAGGACACACAAGTGCATTGCTCCAAGAAAGCATCCTTGTTTATGTTCTCGCCACATCATTCTGCCTTTGAAGCTTTGCAAATTGTCCTCCACCATTAGCGTTCTCTTCTGTAATTCATGAAATGTTGTATTTAATGTGTATAAACAAGAAGCCGAGTTTAATATTGAAACAAGGAAAACACATTTTCATCTTTTTCTTTTTCACTGTGGAATCATCTTTATACCAAATATATTGTAGCGATCCGGTAATGGATTGCTGTGTGGGTCGGTCAGCCGTCCCCTGTCTATCAGCCAATCACAGAGCTGCGCAATAAGGTTGGTCGTGTGCGGGGTGTGTGTAATTGGATTAGCAGAGGGGGGTGGCTGGCTGGTGTGTGACGTTGACCCTGCGGTGACCCTGCGACGGCTGTCAGTGTGATATAGTAGTTTATAAAGTTGGTCATTAAACCTGTGTCCTGTAACCTGAGTGAAACGTTCTGCTGGTAACAACAGGTGTAATAAAATCACGAGCTCTTCAGTCCTGCCACCGCCTCTGTGTGGAACATTACAAGATATTAAAAAATATATATATAAAAATGTATAAATATTGCTAGAATATCTTTTTAAATACAGAAAAAAGAATAACAGCATCCGTGTTCAAGTTCTGAATTGGGACTGTTTTTGTGTCTAACTAATTACCATTTGTACAATTATATTTTTTGTTTTTTTAAATATATTATATTTGTAATGCTTCTACATTGAACATTACCGCGTGAAGCTATGTAAGGCTGTATTTGTGATTAATACCACAAAATAGATAACTAAATGTATTTAAACCATCTAACTAAATGCCCCCTTTTACCCTTGCCATTGTAATCACAACTGCCCGTGTCAATCTACAATACATTAATTGTAAATAAATGTATTTGTCATGCATGAGACCTTCCTGCCTATATATATGAAATGCCAAACTTCAGCTTAGCTGATCGCAATCCCCCTATTTTTTGGTTTGCTCTTCAAGAAGTGACATATTGTGACATATTATGTGTAATGGAGCTGCCTACTGTCATAGCAAGGACATACGACCGCAAATCCACACATTGAAAGAGAAGATAAATGGCTGGCGGCCTTACATTGAAGGCCCCGACACGTCCTCCCATCGCAGTCAATCACACCTCTTTGGTCCTATTCAAAAATAAATTAATAAACTCAATGATTGAAAAGCAGTGCAAGAATGAACAGTCATTGTGTCCATTGGTAAATGACATGTTCTTCCAGAACCATGCGATACAGTCCGCTAGTCGACCGTTGGTTTCGAAGAGCGGCATTCGAGTAGATGCGACCAAACAACCGGGAAACAAACCCACCATGGCGGCAGTAGGTCAGTCTGTCGGGACTTGGCTTGGGAAACGGAAGGTCGCAGGTTCAAGTCCACCGAAACACCTGGGCACTGCCAAGGTGCCCTTTGAGCAAGGCACAAGACCCCTACACTGCTCCCCGGGCGCTGTATATACAATAGCTGCCCACTGCTCCTTATACTAGAATGGGTTAAATGCAGAGAAACTTATTTCACTGTGTGTGTACGTTTGTGACCAATTCAATCCTCCAGATTTAGATTTAGATTGAGACTCTAATGGAGTAACACAGTGTTCACCCGATGTGTGACGTGAATATCTCCGCCTGAGTCTTGCTCTCAAACTCAACACATACTCCTAAACATCTACAGTCACAGGTGTGCCAGAGGTTATGATTAAGCTTTACTTAACCAAGTCCTGACTCTTGATATGTAAGACCCTCCCGCCCCCCCCCCCCCCCCACCCCAGACTGAATAAGCACCTCGTGGACATAAAAGCCAGGATCCCAGGATCCCAGGACTGTAGCCTTTCCAGTCCACCAGGTTTTGCTTGCCCCGGCCCCTGTTGCGGACCGCCAGCAGCTTACAAACCTTATAGACTAGGCCACCATCAATAAGCTGGGGCGGTGGAGGAGGCTTGGAGGCGGGGACAAGTTTGCTCTCATGCACAGGTTTGATCTTGCTGACATGGAACGTGGGGTGTACTCTCATTAACCTGGGGAGTCGTAGACAAACAGCCACAAGATTAATTATCTTGGACACAGGGAATGGACCCACAAACCTCGGGGCCAATTTCTTGGAGCGACATGAAGAGGTAGGTCTTTGGTGGCGAGCCAGACCTTCTGGCCCGGTGTGTAGAGGGGAGCGGCGTCTGCTACAGCCTTCATACGGGCTGAGCTTCTGAGTCGGGCCTGGTGAGCACCGGCCCAAATCCAGCGGCACCGTCTGATCATGGTGTGAGCTGATGGCACCGTTACCTCTCTTTTGTTGGCCGAAAACAGTGGGGGCTGGTAGCCATTGGCACAATAAAAAGGAGACATGTGGCAGCTGTGCGGAGTGTGTTATGAGCAAACTCAACCCATGTGAGGTGGTCGCTCCAGGCGGCCTGGTTCTGGGAGACAAGGCAACGCAGAGTAGTCTCCAGTTCCTGGTTCAGGCGCTCCGACTGTCCATTAGATTGAGGGTGATAGCCAGATGACAAGCTGACGGTGGTGCCTAAGAGCTGGCAAAACTCCTTCCAGAACGCAGAAACAAACTGTGGACCCCTGTCAGAAAAAATAGTAAATAGGAAAACCATGAATCTTGAATACCTGGTTCATCATGATCTCCACCGTGCACTTGGCAGAGGGAAGCTTGGTTAGGGGGATGAAATGAGCGATCTTTGATAACTAAGTATTGCCTTTGGACGGTGGGAGTCCTGTCACAAAGTCCATGGATATGTGTGACCAGGGACGTTGGGGAACAGGCATGCGGCTGAAGCAAGCCCACCTGGGCCTAGGATGAGGTTGTTTTAGAGTCTGGGGAGAAAATCAAGATATCATCAAGATACACAAAAACAAAAACATTTAGAAATTCCCACAACACTTCATTCCCAAGCTGAACCGCTGGTGTGTTACTAAATGTGTTACAAGGCATCACTAAATATTCATAGTGGCCACTCGGAGTGTTGCACCCTGTCTTCCACTCATCCCCCTTTCTTATTCTCAACAAGTGATATGCGTTTCTCAAGTCCAACTTGGTGAATACCTTGGCAGTTTGAAGCAGTTCGAAAGCAGAGGACATGAGTGGCAGTGGGTAGCGGTTCTTCACTGAAATGTCATTGAGAGGACTGTAGTCTATGCAAGGTCTCAGTGACCCATCTTTCTTCCCTACGAAGAAGAAACCCGCCCCGGCTGGTGAGGATGAGGGGCGAATAATCCCTGGCTTGAGTGAGGAGGAGATGTAGTCGTCCATTGCTACTCTCTCCGGTCCTGAGATGGAATATAGTCTCCCTCTGGGGATGGGGGCTCCCGGTAGAAGGTCAACGGGGCAGTTGAAAGATCGGTGGGGAGGTTATCGACATTTATTAAAAACTTCCCTTAAATCATTGTAGCAGATCAGGATAATGAGGATGATCTACAGCATTCCCATTAGGTTCAGCCAGTGCATGAACAGCTTGTGAATGTTTACATCAATTAATACAATCCTCCCCCCACCCCTTCATTTTCCCGGAGCGCCAGTCAATGGGGTTGTGGATCTTTAGCCATGGGAAACCCAAGATCACCGGGTGCTGAGCAGATTTGAATATGTGAAATTGCATAGTTTCTGTGTGGTCCTTATTTACAGTGAGCTGAATAGGTTCTGTGCGATAACTGTGAACTGTGAACCTTTTTTTTCTTGTGTACCCCTTGAGCTGGTAACCATTCTATAAGTACCCCCTCACTCATTTGGATGAATCGCCTTACATGTTCTCTTATATTAAACCTTTTGTAATTGTATTTAACCAAACTACTCATTAAAACATTTGTAATCACTTTTATAACTCACCCTTAATACAAATTAATTTAAACTTGACATTGACACTTATTGTATGAAAATAATACTCACTTCTAGCAGTTTCAAAGATTCAAAGGTTTTATTGTCATATGCACATGCACATGCACATGCAGGTGCATGCATGCATATGAGGCTCCGCCCACAACTAAACATAGACTAGAATAGTGCAATAGAAACAACAACAACAACAACAACAACAGTAGTATAAACTGTGTAAACAGTGTAAGTACAAGAACAGCAGCAACAACAACAGCAACCATACTAGAACAAAACGAGATAAAATAGAATACAATAAAATAGAATAAAATAATATACATATATATATATATTCAACATATTTTACTAAGTCACTAGAGCTTTTATTGAGACACATGAGCTTGCTTATCTTGCATAAGCTTTGATAGTTCTGGGGGCAGTGTGGCCACAGCCGTCACTAGGCTGCTATCCACATTCTGTCTGTTCCTCTGCTTGGTTTTGATGTGAGTCAGGGCCGAGAAGCTAACTTCACACATATAGGTAGATCCAAAAGGATCTACTAAAGCAAGAGTTCATTCAATGCACATTTCCCCAGCTCTGGATACTCCTTTGCAACATCAAACCAAAACTCTGTCAGTGACAGTTCAGCATATGCCATCTTTTGCCCACGATCAGAGAACAAATCCACAAGGTTTTCTTGCAGTCTGGCAGGAAGGCTGCTGCTGCTCTCAGTCACTCTGAATGGGTTCCTCACCCAGTCCAGCTGTTCTAACTTTGCTTCAATGTCAAAAAAGTACTGGTTGAACTCAGTTTTGAGTTTGGACTGATGCGTTTTAACCGTGACCATCTGCTTGTTTTCAGCATCAGTTGTGGCAAGATAGCCATCAAGGAGTGGGAAAAAGCTTATCTCCCCTTCGTCGCATTTCGTCTCCCATAAGTTGACGTTATTTTTTAATCCATTCACTCTGTCATACATGTTAATTATATGCGAGTCCTTGCCTTGAAGTGAGAGGTTAAGCTCATTAAGCTTGGAGAAGACATCGGCAAGATATGCCAGCCGTGCAACCCACCCTGCATCCTGAAAAACCACTGGGTAGGAGGCGAGTTGGTGGTACAGCTGGCCACAGTAGAAACAGCAGCCCTTCCGCAGATGGCGCTGCCTCTCCTCCTTGTTCCTCCGAAACAAGCGGAGACGCTGTCCTCCAGTGGTCCGAAGTCGTGGACTGGAAGTGACCTGTTCCTGGTGTTGACCTTCTCTGAGGGAAACCCTGGAGACTGGGAGGACTGACACCTGTGCGCTGGCGCTCTCCCTCTCCCGAAGTCAATTGTCGACCCAGATGGACACAGAGTTGAGGGTCTCTAGGTCCCGTGGCGCATCCAGAGGAGCCAGCTGGTCTTTTATTGTATCTGAAAGTCCAGTCATGAAAGCGTGGCGGAGCGCCGGAGTGTTCCACCCGCTGTTTGCTGCTGCCGTGTGACTCGATGGCATAAAAAAAAACACCTGACGGTTGTGCTGACGCATCTGCAGGAGTCTTCTCCTGGCTTCTGTGGCAGGTGTGGTTGAATATGCGGTTCTGAATATGCCTCGGTGTCTGTGAAGTCGGGCAATGAATAATAGATCTCAAGATCTCAGAGTCTCTGGACCATTCTGTGGTAGCCCAGGCTGCTGCTCTCCCCGTTAAATATATACCTAATCATTCTTAGTCTGTTCACACAGAACAGTCTTGCTATTATAACGTAGACCCGACACAATATTTTTAAAATCGGATTACATCACTCTGGCAACTTATTCGGCGATCTTCAAGTCCAATCTGAAACTCTGGTGAATCTCACCCCAGCATGGCCGGCTGACAGGACTCTTCGCCCGCAGAGAAAACGTAAACACAGGAGAGGAAGCCGCGGAGGGATACGTGCTAGGCTAAGAGCTAACCCACATCGCCTGTCGCTACCCAGCGTTTTCATCGCCAACGTACGATCTCTGGCGAAACAAAATTGATAAACTGTGACTGCGGATTATCAACCATAAATGGATTAAGGATTGCAACATAAGGATTTTCACAGAAACATCGGCTTAACAGCAGAATCGCCGACAGTGCTACTGAGCTAACGGGGCTCACTCTACACAGAGCAGACAGATCAGCTGAGGGCTCCATTAAAACCAGGGGTGGAGGTTTGTGTAGCTATACTAACAAGGCTTGGTGTACAGACACTACCATCATCGAGAGCCACTGCTCTGCTAACGTAGAATACCTAATGGTTAAATGTAGACCATTTTACTAACCCAGGGAAATTACAGCCACCATTATAACTGCGGCTTACATACCTCCTTATAAACGCTAAGCTAGCTATGAAGGAACTTTACTCTGCTATTAACCAACAGCAGAACTCCCACCCAGAGGCAGCCTTTATTGCATGCCATTTCAATCATGCCAACTTAAAGACTGTGCTCCCCACATTTTACAAGCATGTCTCCTGCTCTACAAGAGGAGTGAGAACATTACACCATGTTTACACCAACAAGGCTGATGTTACAAAGCCATCCCCCTCCCCCACCTTGGACAGAGTGATCATGTTCATGCTGCCTATGTACACGGCACTCATCGTGTGTGAAGCCCACCATTACGACAGTCAAACTGTGGCCTGAGGGAGCTGACTTTAAGTTGCAGAACCGGTTTCTACACACTGATTGGAGCCTGTTTGCATCCCAGTCCACCCTGGACTCCCACACCGACATCGACTCCTACACCTCCTCTGATTTGGACTACATAAACTCCAGCATTGACGCTGTCCCCACCCTCAAACAGATCACAATATTCCTCAACCAGAAACCGTGGATGAACAGAGAGGTCCGCCTACTCCAAAAGGCACATGATGCTGCTTTTTGGTCAGGCGATAAACATGCCTACTGTTCAGCCAGGGCTAACCTGAACAAGGGCATCAAGCTGGCCAAACTCAACCACAAGTGTAGGGTTGAAGACCACTTCAACAACTTTGATCTCCGATGCATGTGGCAGGGCATCCAGGCCATTACGGACTACAAACCCTCCAACAACTCCCCCCCAACCACTGACTCTTCCCACCGTGACAAGCTCACCAATTTTCCTATCGTGAGAACAAGAGTACAGAGGACGCCATCTCCTCAGCCCTTTACTCTGCTCTCTCATACCTGGATGAGAGTAAAACCCACATGAGAATGTTGTTCATCGACTTCAGCTCAGCATTCAACACCATCATCCCCTCCAAACTCATCCGCAAACTCGGTGACCTTATGGAAACCAAGAATCTTAACACTAACCCCTCTGTTTGTAACTGGTTATTGGACTTCCTAACAAACAAACCCCAGTCAGTCAGGTTAGACAGTCTCACCTCCTCCACCCTCACCCTGAACACTGTCGTCCCCCAGGGCTGTGTGCTGAGCCCTCTCCTCTACTCCCTCTTTACCCACGACTGCACTCCTATACAAACAACATCATCAAGTTTGCAGACGACACAACTATAGTGGGCCTCATCAAGAACAACAATGAGGCAGCCTATAGGAAGAAGCACCTGGTGGCGTGGTGTGCTGAAAACAACCTTGCCCTCAATACCAAGAAGACCAAGGAGTTGATGGTGGACTTCAGAAAGACAAGAGCTGGTGCACACGCCCCTATCCTCATCAACAGGGCGGCGGTCGAGCGTGTCTCCAGCTTCAAATTCCTGGGGGTCCACATCTCCGAGGACCTTTCTTGGTCCCTTGGCTCACCAGCATCTCTTCTTCCTGAGGAGACTGAGGAAAGCCCACCTTTCCCCTCAGATTCTGGTGAACTTTAACCATGTGTGCCATCGAAAGTATTCTCACCAACTGCATCACAGTGTGGTACGGCAACTGCACTGTTTCCGACTGGAAAGCGCTGCAGAGGGTGGTGAAAACTGCCCAACGCATCGTTGGATTACCCTCCCTGCAATAAACACTACCCACCACCTTCTAAGGAAGGTAAAACAATAGTGAAAGACACCTCTCACCCCATCCATGGCCCTCCTCCCCTCCGGGAGGCGCTATAGAAACCTTTGTTCCAAGTCAAGCAGGCTTAGGAACAGCGTCTTCCCCTCAGCTGTCATCTCTCTGAACTCTGTACCACAAATAGAGCCCCCCCCCATCTGAACTACCACTTCCCCCCCCCCACCCTCTGCTGCCCAACATACACACTCTGAACCCTGCTGACAATACCCTTCCATCAATGTCTTCAACGGCCTTGCACTGTATCATAACTCCCTACCTCTACCTATAGTTAACATATTTATAGTTGACATATGTATTGTTTACATACCTATATATATGTATATACATTTATATATATTTATCTTTTGATACAACTGCATACCCCTGCTAAACAATACCTGTTTATACACGTATACTTACCTTAATCTGTTTTTAAATATTTTACATATTATTCAACAACTATACGTGGCGAACATATTGTGATTTACTGAGTGCCATGTGGTTTGTTTATCCTTAGGTTGTTCTATTATCTACCTTTGTTGAACACACTATTGTATGTCGCTTTGGACAAAAGTGTCTGCTAATTCAGTGATTCCCAACCGGGGGTACGCGGACCCCTAGGGGTACGTGATGGGATTGCAGGGGGTACGTAGAAAGATTAGGGATTGCAATAAAATATATATTATTATTATTTTAAAAAATGTACACATTTTAGCAATGCTGAGCAACTTAAGACCCATGTAATGAAACCGTGAAATGAAACCCGCGAAATGAAACCTGCGATGCGGTCTGTGAGACGGCTGGTGGCACATAACTCATAACTCTGGAAAATGGATGCGTGGCTGTTGGCCATTACTTGTGGCCAAGTCAAAAAAAACACATTCAATTGCAGAAGATCTGATTCTCCCTGCCGTGATCATTTTAGCTGAAACGAATTTAAGATCAACTAAGAGAAAGCAGCAGACGTGCTGAAAACCTTTCCATTATCGAACAACACAATCTGCTGCAGGATCGATGACATGTCCACTAATATTGTTGGACAGGTGGTGAATAAAATTAAAAGAGCCAGTCAGTTCGCTCTACAGTTGGATGAAATGACAGATGTGAGTGGGGAGGCTCAGCTCCTGGCCTTATGCTGAAGAGTCTGACATAAATGAGCATATTTTGTTTTGCAAGAAGCTAACAGGACAGAAAACTGGCAAAGAAATATTTCAGGTGATTGACAGCATTTTCAAAGAAAACAATCTTGAGTGGAAATCCTGCGACTATTTCAAACTCTGTGTCAAGACAGCGGGGCAGAGCATGGGCAGCTACTGCTTCACACAGACGTCCGCTGGTTGTCGCGTGGCAAAACACTATCCAGGCTGTTTGAACTTCACACTGAGGTGTCTGCTTTCCTGATACAACACTCTCATCCTCTCGCAGGGGTTTTTCAGGATGCAGGGTGGGTTGTACGGCTGGCATATCTTGCCGATGTCTTCTCCAACCTTAATGAGCTTAACCTCTCACTTCAAGGGAAGGACTCGCATATCCTTAACATGTATGACAGAGTGAATGGATTCATAGTTAAAGTCAACTTATGGGAGACAAAATGCGACAAAGGGGATATAAGCTGTTGCTTGATGGCTATCTTGCCACAACTGATGCTGAAAACAAGCAGATGGTCACAATTGTTAAAATGCATCAGTCCAAACTCAAAACTGAGTTCAACCAGTACTTTCATGACATTGAAGCAAAGTCAGAACAGGTGAGGAACCCATTCAGAGTGACTGAGAGCAGAAGCAGCCTTCCTGCCAGACTGCAGGAAAACCTGGTGGATTTGTTCTCTGATAGTGGGCAAAAGATGGCATATGCTGAAAAGTCACTGACAGTCCCTGACTCACATCAAAACCAAGCAGAGGAACAGACTGAATGTGGAGAGCAGTCTAATGACGGCTGTGGCCACACTGCCCCCAGAACTATCAAAGCTTATGAAAGATAAGCAAGCTCATGTGTCTCATTAAAAGCTCTAGTGACTTATTAAAATATGTTGAATATATATATATTATTGTATTCTATTGTATTGTATTCTATTGATCTTGTTTTGTTCTAGTTTGGTTGCTGTTGTTGTTGTTGCTGCTGTTCTTGTACTTGCACTGTTTACACAGTTTATATTTATCACAGATATCTCAGATCCCCTCGTGCACATACCATCGGGGGAAATATCTTCCAGCGCTTCTTCTTGGAAAGCAGCTTGTGACCCCACAACACAGGGGCCACATATCACTATCGGCACTATAGGTCCCTTGTGTTTCAGTATCAAATTTAGGACAAAGTACTGTTCCGTAGTCATGGTTGTTGTTCCACGCGTGTGTGTTGAACAGACCATCGCACGGTAGGTATTCAAAACCTCAAAACTCAAACTTAAATTTCAAAGTTTTCGACTTCAGCTTTAGTCGCTGATCCTCTCTCATCTTCGTCTAAGCTTTTTTAGACATTGTGAGTTTAAATTGGGATTTGTGAAATACAATATTTTTTACGAATCAAAACTAAGAACTTAAAGCACTGCACAGACCCCACTCCCTCACCAGCCGGAAAACAACCCAGCCTTCGTAGTTCAGGGATCAGACGATGATTCAAGGACCGTTTGAGAATGGAAGGTGAGTGGCAGCAGTGGGTAGTGTGGGGAACATATTGCATTTTTTTGACATGCCTTTTTTTGTTCACAATTATTGATTTGTTTCACACCATCCACTGGCATTGTATTAATGCCAAGAACAAAACATTGAATTTCTAGATCCAAAAAGATTCCTATTATCGGGCAAGGATTGTATTATCATCAGTCGACATTGCAGCTTTAGGGTTAATCTATTCAACTATCACATTTAAAATACTACCTAGTCTGTTTACAAAGTTAGTTTGCCCTTTCCTGCATGATGAATAATTGAGTCACGCCTATTAACCATATATTATTACTACTATCTAAATCTGGATGATTTGAATCGTCTTTATTGGTCACATACATGTAAACACACACAGTGAAATGTGTTTCTCTGCATTTAACCCATCCTAGTATAAGAGCAGTGGGCAGCTATTGTATATACAGTGGGAGCAGTGTAGGGGTCTGGTGCCTTGCTCAAGGGCACCCTGGCAGTGCCCAGGAGAGGACTTGAACCCACGACCCTCCGGTTCCAAGCCTAGTCCAAACAGACTAAGCTACTGCCACCCCTTGTTAGCTAACATTGCAAATTGCATTATTGCTAATAATATCAGAAAATACAGAAAACAGTATTAGCTTTATGACAACAACACACTATTAGCATATCCACACAATTTAACCCAATACATCAATTGAACACATACAATAGTCTTAACTCCATCTTATTGTATTTCTTTACTACTGTACAAGCTGGGAATCTATGCCAGGGATTGCGTAGGAAGTAAGTCTATACTGCGTATGAGAATGTGCTTTAATCAGTTTAGGGAACGTCCTGCGCTATGTATAGTATATATAAATATATATATATATATATTTATATATCCATTATGGGGTACTTAGGCTTTCAAGACAGCTGATTAGGTTATTGGCCTTTCGCAACAATCGAAAAATACGCACATGCAAGTTGGACAAAATGAGCAGCAAGCCTCTGAGGTGCGTCCTTTGGCATGGTTTCTCAAAAACAGTGCAGAACAGTCACATCTGGACTGAGATCTCATTCATAATGCCCACCATCTGCTCTGTCAACCCGAGACAACGGCTGCCATATAGATGGGGTATCTGTCAGCTCGGGGCCCCTTCAGATGAGGAGTTGGAAAAAGGCAAAAATTCTTGTTATCTTGGAGAGCGTGGTACAAGTGCTACCAGGGAGAGCTGAAGAGCATCAGAGGACCCACTCCTCGGGCTGGCCTCCGTAAGCTCAATCCTGTCAACCAATGGGAAGAGGGGTGCTCTTGGCCAGAGCTCGCCTTGTTGATAGTTTTGTCAAATTAGCTGTGATGATGCACAAGTGTGTGCAGAACAAAATTAATATATGTATTTCAATACAATTTGAATTGAGTGGAGGCATCTCGCATGATATGCAATTCACCTTCCTTCGCCCCAGAATTGATTTTATGAATGCACAATGTGACAATTTGGAAGTTTGGAAAACACATGATTGTGTTGCATATAAATGTATTCCTAGAAGATGTTCATATTTTGTCTGCATTTATAAAAATGCCCATCACATATGATTGTACAACAGATTTAACAAACAACAATATATTGACGCTTCACATGCCAACAGAGCCACATGCTAATTATCATGGTGCCCCTAGTTCAGAACCCATGAGCACCAGACGGTGAACCGACATCAACTCTTTTTATATAACCTGAAGAGGACTTCAGGTTCAAAAATCCAAGTTGTAAAGACGAATGATTTCCTCTGAGAGCTCAACAAGGATCAGGCACACATTGATCAACAGAAATGTGTTGTCAAAGCTTTGGCTAACATAACAGTGCTCGATCACCTACCCGTACATAGACCCTGATGAAGGGTGTGTTGGCTAGCCACAATGAACACCATCTAAGGAATCAGCGGAAAATGCACACATACTACTTTACGTTGATCTTATGATCAACTCTGCTAGCCGTTTAAGGTGCTTGAGGTGGTCGCTGGCTTTGACAACGTGTTCTGCTGTCGTTACCTGTGTCAGGAAGTGGTCAGGAATTCTGTGTGCTCCCTAATCATCATCTCATTCTCATTCCTCGTTTGGTGAGGCTTCCCTGTCACTCATTCAATGACGATGACAGACATTGTGGCATCATGAGGGGACAGGTTATAGAGGGGTGCAATATTCCCCTGGTCGACCAGCTGCAACATTCCAAAACGGCCGCCGGTCCACAAACTACATCTCCCAGCATGCCCCACAACTCTGACAGGTGTATGTGCTTAAGCCACCTAATTGAAGCTGCACTGGGGAAACAGACAAACGCCCAGACCCTCAGGAGCAGAAAGAACAGGAGAGCAAATGGCTGGAAGGAGCTGGAGACACAGCCTCAAAATAGAAGGAAAGTCTAATTTTTGTTTGATAAACTGTGCTTTGGGAAAAAACCCTTTGCCTATTTATATATAAACTTGACTATTTTGACCTGTTTTGCCTGGAACTCTGCACCGCCCAACACTAGCCCTCTGAGTCCGTCGCTCATGATGTAACAGATGGTGGAGAATGTGGGCACTGGGCTTAGGTGCTGATGAGTGAGCGTGAGGAAATTGAAGAGTTGACTGAATTGTTTGTAGGACTTCACACAGACAAACCCCAAAAAGACATGGAGCAGCTGGTGAGGGTGCTGGTGGAGACCCAAAAGGCGCAGCAAGAAACAAATGCAGTTAACAAGGTCGAAACCACTCTGCAGCCACCTGGGCCAAGTGAAGGGTAAGCTGTTGGCCCTAGAGAAATGACACCCCTGAAAGGACAGTATGAAACTGCAAGTTGCAGGAGCCCACCCTGAGGAATGCAAGTCTCAGAGGGAACGTTGGTAGGACCCAGACAAACTACCTCATACCCGCACTTTTCAGTAAAGAATGGTCTCTTGTATCAGGTAATCAAGAGTAATGATAAGTAAACTGAGCAACTCCTAGTGCCCCAACCTCATTGCTTTACAGTTCTGCAGTTGGCTCACACTCACTTGCTGGGGGCCTATTTAGGTGTAGAGAAAACTAAGGAAAGAGTATTGCAAAGGTTATTCTGGCCGGGAGTTCGCAAGGAGGTAGAAAACTACCTGATGCCAGATTGCCACACCAAACAGGCTTACAGGAACCCCCTTATCCATTTGCCCATCAAAGAGACCCCATTTGAAAGGGTGGGGATGGATATCGTATGCCCGCTCCCCAAAAGCGTCCGGGGACACCAGTATATCTTGGTCATTGTAGACTATGCTACCCGCTATCCCAACACCATCCCGCTAAGAAAGGCAAATGCTAAACAGATAGCACAATAACTGTTCCTCTTCAGCAGCAGGCTAGGGTCACCAAAATAGATCCTCACCGACCAAGACAGCCCCTTTATGTCCAGGGTCACTAGGGAGTTGTGTGCTCTGTTACAAGTGAAACAGGGGAGAACCTCGGTATACCACCCCCAGACACACGGATTAGTGGAGATGTTCAACAAGACTCTCAAAGCCATGCTGAGGAAGGCCATCAAAATTGGGTCCAGCTTCTCCCCTACCTTCTGTTTGCGGTAAGAGAAGTCCCTCAGTCATCACTGGTTTCCCACCCTTTGACCTGTTGTACTCCCACAAACCAAGGGGTCTTCTGGACATAGCCAAGGAGACTTGGGAGAAACAACCATGTCGTACCATGATTGAACATGTGGTGGGGCTGATGGACCGGATGGCGGCGGTATTTCCAATTGTGATGGAGCACATGGAGAAAGTGCAGAGAGACCAATGTGCAACTTATAACAGAACAGCCTAAGCCAGAGAGTTCAGACCAGGAGATAGAGTGCTAGTGCTGGTCCCCACAGTGGAATGCAAATTCCTGGCTACTTGGGACCGTATGAAGTAATTGAAAAGGTGGGGGAAGTCAACTACAAAGAACGGCCACCAGGGAGGCAAAAAGGTGAGCAAATTTACCATGTTAACCTTCTAAAGAAATGGCATGATCGAGAAGCACTGATCACTTGCCCCCCAGAGAGCCAAAAGAGTCAGCCCGGAACAAAGTGCAGTTTTGTCCAGACCTGTCCCATCACCAACTACAGCAAGCAAAGGAGCTAGTAGAAGGAAATCAGGATGTGTTTTCATCCCTCCTGGTCTGCACCCACGTGGTGGAACATGAAATCCGCACCCAGCCAGGAAAAACGGTGATCGTATCGTGTACCAGAGGCTCGCAAGAAAATAATTGAAGGGGAAAATGTAAGAAAATGTTCCGGGGGAGGCCACCTGGCCTGCCCTGATGTGTGTTTCACTGGGGCCAGGGACCACTCTCCCTGTGTTTTATTTGGAAGTGTAACGGAATGCTGCCAGGGCAGCTTTTGGATATTGGTGATAGCTACACACCCCACAGTGGTGTTTCACCAGTAATCCTCTGGGCAACCTCTCCGTTGCAGCTTCCATGATGCGATCGGTATCGGTATACAACGTGTTTACTATAGACTTTGAATATTGCCAATATTGCAATGCTATATGTATATATACAATGCTTTAATAAGCTGTATTGTATTCAAGATTTAATGTACAATATTTTAATTTGCCTTTTGCAAAAAGTACAATGGAATGCTTACTCCCCATTCCCTCCCGCAACGAGAATTTCCTACAATTTAACACAATATGCTATACTATGTACAATACTACACTATGCTATAACAATTCTGTACATAATGAAAAGAACAATCAAGTGACAGATGAATGATAGATACATATGTTGAATTGTGCAAAAATAATTTAGAAAGCATTTAAAATAATTTTAAAGTGCCAGTAGTGCCGCAGCATCATGAATACAATGCAGTGCAGTGCAGTACAAGTGCATTAACTGTGATGAGTGCAGAAAATCCAGTAGTCAAATGTCATGCTACAACGTCCTGTAGATTCACACACGTGTATGTGTGTGTGTCCATGTGTTTCTCTTCCAGTGACCACTGGTTGGGAAACTAACACCAAGGCTTGACGTTCTGCTAGGTTTAATTAAGCCAATACAGGCTGCTTACTTTGCACTTGCACTCAAAATTATTAAATGATTAACTTTCTTTAAGGTCAGTGGCCGTCTCTGAAATCCTGTCTTCTGCTCCAAGCTATGGCCAGTGCTCTCTCTCTCTCTCTCGCTCTCTCCTCTCTCCTCTCTCTCCTCTCTCCTCTCTCCTCTCTCCTCTCTCCTCTCTCTCTCTCTCTCTCATCTCTCTCTCTCCACCCTCTCTCTCTCTCCCCTCTCTCTCTGTGAGTAGGTCAATCACATGTTTAACCAATAAGGTCAAGTGAGATTCCCATGAGCTAACAAGATACCTTAAATTGTTGTTTTCATGGAAGATGTTTGTGAAAAATACATCTTTGGGAAGAAACCTTATGGTTTGAAGTTTCATAGTCAGTAAGTATGTTTTCATAACATAAATACTATTTTACCGGGCCAGAATCACCACTGACCAACCACACACACACACACACACACACACACACACACACACACACACACACACACACACACATGCGCATGCTATCAAACACAAACACACACACACACACGTGCATGCTGACACACAGACACAAGCATGTGGGCATGCACACGCACGCCGAGCACACACACACACACACACGCATGCTGACACACACACAGAGGCACGTGCACATGCTCACACACATACCCACCACACCACACGTTACACACTTTTATAATCTCCAAATCTAATATTAACCATGTGGGAGGTACTCAGAGTGGAGGCTGAGAAAGGGGGTTATCACTCCAGAGTCAGGCGCTGCAGGGGGGAGAACAGACCCGTTAAAATGCATGAGCCCACGGGCATCACACCGGTTTATTACACCGAGCCAGAGAGACAAAGATGGACACAAGGCCTTATCCACTTACAGAGAGAGAGAGAGAGAGAGAGAGAGAGAGAGAGAGAGAGAGAGAGAGAGAGAGAGAGAGAGAGAGAGAGAGAGAGAGAGAGAGAGAGAATGACACGTAGCCACCGGGCTAGAGGGGGCTAAGAGGGGGCCCTGTCACCACAGAGAGAACATTTACGTTTTTCATGAACAAGCCATTAAAGGGTAAATATATGACAGCGGTAATGGGCTATTGGAGTGCCTGTGATGGATTGAATTAAAGAAATTGCCTCTGTGCGTTTAAATCAATTAGGGAACAGAGGCGTATATCGAGGCGTGATAAATAGCGTGGAGCATCCACAGCGGCCCTTCCCTTGTGTCTTTATGGGGGAGGAAGGAGGAGGGGGAGGGTGGTAGGGGGGGAGGCGGGTGTGTGCTTCGTGGACGCCTGTTAACATGAAGTCCAGGGCTGCCCTTCGGAGAACTCTATTGACCTGTTGTCATCTGCCCGTCTGTGCGCGCGTGTGTGTGTCAGTCTGAGTCTGAGTCTGAGTCTGTGAGTGTGTGTGTGTGTGTGTGTGTGCATATGTCTGCATGTGTGTGTGTGCATCTATCTGCATGTGTTTGTGTGTGTCTGTCTGTGCCTTTGTGCGCGTCTGTCTGAGCGTGTGTGTGTGCGGGCTTCTCTCTGCATTTGTGTGTGTGTGTTGTGCGTGCGTCTGTGTATGTGTGTGTGTGTGTGTGTGTGTGTGTGTGTGTGTGTATGTCTGTCTGTCTGTGCATGTGTGTGCGTCTGTCTGCGTGTGTGTGTGTGTGTGCTCGGGCATCTCTCTGCATTTGTGTGTGTGTGCTTGTGCGTGCGTCTGCCTGTATGTGTGTGTGTGTGTGTGTGTGTGTGTGTGTGTGTGTGTGTGTGTGTGTTTGGTTATTTTGACTCAAGCCGCTTACTCCTCTGAGCTGCTTCTCTGGCTGCATTCCTCACCAAACCAAAGTGCTCTCTCTCTGTCTTTCTATTTCTCACTCACTCACTCACTCACGCTCACTCTCATTTATCTTTCTACCACCGCACTAAACTTCTGAGCCCTCGCACACTGAAGTGCCAATGCATGCATGTTGAAGATCATATTATCGAAATGTAGTCCATACAAAGTTCTGTATCTGTTATTATGAGCAGTTTTTGGACACTGTGTGTGTGTGTGTGTGTGTGTATTGGAACGCTTGTGTTCACATGGGAGGGATAACATCTATTGCACATCTTACCTCTGCTGCCTCTACAGGGCGTCTACAGAACAGCTGGGTCATCGTTCATCGTTAATTTATCAACCCTGTCTCTACACAGCCTAGAATACCACGATACAACCAATTACTTATGAAGAAAATATGGGCCAGGAAATGTTATTTTGTATAATTAAACTATAAAATAAAAAGTCTAACAAAAAATAAAGCTTAAAAATAAACTGCCCTTTAGTATCACATAATCCACGTCTCTGTTAGTGTGTGTGTGTGTGTGTGTGTGTGTGCATGTGTGTGTTTGAACTCAACGACACACAAAAGACATTAGTGCATTTTATTGCACGAGTTTTGTGAAATTCTCCTTAAAAAAAAAAAATGTAAACACCAAACGGCCTGAATCCTATCCTCTTTCACTCGCCGTATGAAAATACTCGTAGGCTAACTTGCACTAGCATGGCGCCGTCGCTGCCACCGCCACAGTGGTGTGAACCCGAGGAAGAATGTCACAAGAGGGGGAGTGGGTTGGACCCCGAACGCAGACGCCGACAAGTGGAGAGTGATACGAGACGGTTTTATTTCCAAACACACAAAACACAAGGGTACACGGGGAGGACGATCCGCGGAGTACCGGCGGGTAGTCCGGGACAGGGGAAGGAGTCTGTACCGGGGGTATCGGGTGCGGAGTACCGGCAGGTAGTTGGCAGGCGATGGGTACCAGACGGGAGAACTACGTGAATAGTAAAGTAACGACCTCACGCTGGGGTAAAGGAAAGACAACGTATATATACCCCAGGTGAGGTGATGAACAAATTACACGGGGGGAAATTGAGTCCAGGTGTGTGTGTGTGTGTGGCCAGCGCACGTGGCTTGGCCACGCCCCCTGCCAACCAACGTGATTGTTGACAGGAGCGTGTGTGCGCTACCAGCGCACGTGGCTAGGCCACGCCCCCTGCCAACCAACGTGATTGTTGACAGGAGCGTGTGTGCGCCACCAGCGCACGTGGCTAGGCCACGCCCCCTGCCAACCACCGTAACCGTGACAAAGAAACTGACAACCAGGAGACAGAAGGCCTAAGGCTAACCCTGAGAGAGCTGAGCGGGATTCAGGCTGTGATGGTCTCCCCTCCAGCCTCTTCCTTGCAGGGATTCTCAGGGATGAGCGGGGGAGAGGAGAGGGTCTTTGAGGGGTATTTTCGAAATTGCCGGAACTAACTTCCATTGTTGTAATTTGCAGAAGCCCCATCCCATATATCTCGGGACTGTAGGATTTGTGTTTAGGCTGAACTAATCAAACCTAATCCTATCTTTCTAGCTGTTGAAAATGAGACTGAGGAAGCGAGTCAGAGAGAAAAAGAGAAAGAGAAAGAAAAAAGAGAGAGAGAAAGAGAGAGGGGGGAGAGAGCGAGAGAGAGAGAGAGAGAGAGAGAGAGAGAGAGAGAGAGAGAGAGAGAGAGAGAGAGAGAGAGAGAGAGAGAGAGAGAGAGAGAGAGAGAGAGAGAGAGAGAGAATCTCCTCCCCTCATTCTGTTCCAATTCAGTTTTTTAATTTCAAGTTGCTTCATTGGCAATGCTCCACCCGACTGACGTCAAAGCAATTAGCAAAAAACTACACTCTTTCACGGCAAAACAAATTGTGGCATTATACAGACAAAACACACACACACACACACACACACACACACACACACACAATGACAATGAGCTAAAAGTAATAGCACAAAATAATTTCAATTTACCTTCCAGTCTCTCTTCCTTATGACATTCACTAACCCTACGGGGGGTTTATATTTCTTTGTTCTCTTAATTGTGATGGACTCATGGAGGGGGTCCTCTGGATGCTGTAAACAGTGGAGGACGCCCTGTAGAGCAGCCATGGGAAGACTCCACAGCATGGAGCGTGTGGGTGCGTGAGGATGTGGAGAGGCCACACCACACACCACACACACCACTCACCACCACACACACACACCACACACCCACACCCTACACACACCTCTTCCCCGGGGAGGGAAGGGAGACGGAGACGGAGGGTAGGGGAGGAGGGCCTAGGCGGGACATAAAATGACAGATGGCTTGTCATCGCACGGCGATGCCTGTTTGATGTAATTGATCCGAATAGACTTTTGAGTGCAATTTTTGGATTCTCTTTGATACATTACATTAGATTAGATTAGATGATATTTGATTCATATTTATTGTCATTGCACAGCACAAGTACAGTACAGCGAAAATAATTTAGCATCTAACCAGAGTGCAAATGTAAAAGTAAAGAGCATAGTAATATACTGTGTGTACTTTGGTAAAATACGATGTAAAAACAGTCTACTAGGTATAAAAAACTGGTGTGTATACAGTATATTTAAGCACAGAGATAGAGTGTAGTATACTATGGTAGCCACACTGGCCAGAGGTATAACCTATAGAGTAGGTATGATAGGGTTTGAGATGACATTTGAATACATTACAGTCAAGATGACCTTCGATCACAACTGAACAGGAGAACCTTAACATGTCACCCATGTCACACGAGTGCATTTGTGCTCTACATACACATACACATTGTGATACACAATATACATACACAACGTGTGTGTGTGAGTGTGTGCGCACGTGTGTGTGTGTTTGCATTTGAATGTGTGCACATACATGAGGATTGAATCCTCTTTATTGGTCACATACATGTACACACACAGTGAAATGTGTTTCTCTGCATTTAACCCATCCTAGTATAAGGAGCAGTGGGCAGCTATTGTATATACAGCGCCCAGGGAGCAGTGTAGGGGGTCTGGTGCCTTGCTCAAGGGGCACCTCGTAAGTGCCCAGGAGGCCAACTGGCACCTTTTTCCAAGTACCAGTTTTCACTCCGTATTCTTGGTCCATTTCGGGGACTTAAACCCGCGACCCTCCTGTTCCCAAGTCCTAACAGACTAAACTACTGCCGCTGAGTCTAGTGTGCACACACCACACGTGATGAGTGCACGTGTGTGTGTGTGTGTGTGTGTGCGTCTGTGCGCACGCGTGAGTGTGCATGCGTGTGTGTGTTCCAGGGGAAAAATGCAAGATTGCAAATTTGAAATTAGAAGGGGTAGGGTACATTAATAATGTTTGAGGGCGTTCTGAATGAACCCTTCTTTCCTCCCATTCAACCTTTGCTAAATTATTTATCCTCCCACCATTCCTGCTGCCTACCTCCTGGCTTCTGCTCAACGTTCCGTTGCTCTTTAACGGCGTTTGAGAAGGACTTCCAGCTCCCAGCCGCACACCATAAAGTACATTGCATATGCCCGGCTATATTGCACACACACACACACACACACACACACACACACACACACACACAGAGCCACCCACACACAAACAAATACACACACACACACACACACACACACACACACAAACAAACATTAGTATGCACACTAGAGAGTTTACAAGAAAGCTCAGACTTTTATTACAGCTATTTTTTTGCAGATCGTAAATTGTATTCTCTCTCTGGAATATTTTGTCGAGATCCATTAATACCTTACGCCAATACAATAGCTCATAAGGGTGTAACACACACACACACACAGGCGCGAGAGCACACACACACATGCACACACACACACACACACACACACACACACACACATAAGCACACACACACACGCACATACGCAACACACACACACACACAAGCTTAAAGGTGCTAAACTAGTCAGTGACATGCATACACATGGATGATGGCCAATCTGCACATAGTCACACAGCGTAAACGAAACCTCAGTGTGTTAACATGTTGTTATTGGAAGAATAAAGAGTATATGTGTGTGTGTGTGTGTGTGTGTGTGTGTGTGTGTGTGTGTGTGTGTGTGTGTGTGTGTGTGTGTGTGTGAGGGGGGGGGCTTGAATTCAGCGCTCTACCTGATGGGGTTACGACTCCATGAACACAGAACTCAGATCATGAGCAGTGGAAACACTGTAAGAGAAAGAAAAAACACATTTAAACGCTTTAAAAACTTTATGTTTGGGCTTGGGAGTTTACAACAGTGGTGAACCGTCAGGGCCTTCAAGTTATTAGGAGAAGACCCTGGAACCCTCAGATGAAAAACAAATTAATACAATTAATAAAATTTATAAAATTTAAAATTTATAAAATTTATAAAATTTATAAATTTATAAATTTATAAAATTTATAAATTTATTAAATTAATAAATGACCATCGTATCTGTGTTGTTGATCTGTAATATTTCAGTTTTATGTTGATTTGTTTGTCTTTCTCAATCCATGCACTACGCATTTGAGTGGTTTTGTGTTAGAAAACAAATGCAACCAATCAGATATTTTTCTGGGTTGCTGGGAAGAATATCTTTCAACCAAGGTACTCTCAGTCCTTGAGCGAAGGCTCTGGCCTTTAAACTGAATTAGAGAGTATGTTTGGATTGACAATTTGATCAACCAATCATATATTGATTTGTAGCCAATGGGCGTATTCTTTCAGATTTCCCCACAGTTCCATGGTACGCTAGAAGATCCGTTAGTTCACTGGCTCGAGACAGAGGATCTTGCTTAGTGCTACCTAGCAATTAATTTGAAGTTTTATTGGTTTATTACAATTATATTGTGTATCGATCTAAGTATAGTAGAGGGTCAGCCTATGGAAGTCGGGCAAATCAGCGGTACATCGCTCTAGCTAGTCCGACGGGGGTGACCCATGTCAGACACATTCAGGGCAAAGTCCTGGTCAATCTCTGGAGCTCTGGAGCTCGTGCAAATCAGTGGTAGATTGCTCTAGCTCAGTCCAACGAGGGGGCCTTGTATCAGACTCGACTCAGACATGTCCCGGTCCCTCTCTGGAGCCCTGGAAGTCCCGAGAATCAGTGGGTGATGATCCCAACGAGTCCGACGAGGGGGCCCCGTGTCGGGGGCAACTCAGCCACGTCCCGGTGCCTCTCTGGAGCCCTGGAGGTCCCGCAACAATAAACCCGATTGTTTTTTGTTTTATTGGCCTCTTTAAGTGAACATCATTGATGAGTGAGAAAAATGTGTCTTTGCTGGTTTTGCCGCAGTGTTGCATCTCGTTGTGCTGGTTGCATTTTGTTTCCACACACTTGTTGAATGATTAGTTAATGGCTGTCTTGAGTTTGTTAAGCATTGTTGTGCTTTTAAATTGAGAGTTTTGACTTGAACTTTCTTTGCATTGGTAATTGTTACAAAAGTGTGGTTGTGTGGCAACCATTTGTCTATGGAACCTAATTGTCCTAGCTGAGTGGAGTAGGTCCTAATGGTGTGTTGATGTTGGTAACTACAGTACTAGCAGAGTACTAGCACAGTAATTCATCGATAGCCTTTGTGTGGTGGTGGTTGTGCTGTTACTTCACTACATGGACAGTGCTTTGCCAACTATGGTTAACTTGTAAATTGGCTGCGACAATATTATGGGGGGGTGGGGGGGGTCTACAGAAGGTCCAGTTGTGATAGACATGGTTCGCCACTGGTTTACAATGTTATTACTGGAGAAGCAGTGTGAGTGTGTGTGTGTGTGTGTGTGTGTGTGTGTGTGTGTGTGTGTGTGTGTGTGTGTGTGTGTGTGTGTGTGTGTGTGTTGTGTGTGTGTGTGTGTGTGTGTGTGTGTGTGTGCGTAGTGATCTATATATTTCAGGTATTTTCTTGTGTATTTTATTGTGTACTTAATCCATGTGAGTAGACCATGTGAGTGTGTCTTAAGACTGGACTGTCTTAAGTGTGTCTTACGTAAGTGACTCAGCAACCGGTGACAACAACACACACAAACACACACACACTCTGAAGGAAGAAGACACTCGTGTGCAGACGGCTGATGATGAATCAAAATGTGATTGATGGAAATGATACCTGCAATTGTATATACTGATCTGGACTAATATAAGCAAAATCATACAAACACACACAACTCACCATGCTCTCTCTCTCTCTCTCTCTCTCTCTCTCTCTCTCTCTCGTCACACCGATTATGTTTACATAAATACACACACACACACACACACACACACACAGAAAACTTGTACTCAAAGTGATCTAGTGTCTCATAGTTTCCATGGTAACATCTGGGGATTGAATCAAAGAAGAGGGACAACATAAAACAATAGCCCCCTACCATGAGTAAACCATGGTAGATATATATATATATAAATATGTATATATTGTAGTGCCGAGAAACGGGAGTCTGAGGCCGGGTATTCAAAGTCCAAACGGGACGTTTATTCAATATGAGAAGAACGTAAACCATCCAACTGACTTTCTGAAAAAAGTTGTGTATCGCCTCAAAAACGGGCCGGCGCCAGTACGCAGGGACTAGTGGTTGAGGCCGGCCCGTGGAGAACACAACACTACAACTTTTCATCACAGACCGCGACCTCCTCCAGGCGTAATCCTGTGTCCAAAGTCTTGAGGGTCTGGACCCAGTGGTCATAGGCCTGGTCCGTGCTCATGCGGAGGTAATCGAGGCCCAGTTGAACAGCTCAGATGAATGCTCTGGGGAGGCAGTCCACAACCACATTGGCCTTTCCAGCGATGTGTTGGATGTCCATGGTGTACTCGGAAATGTACAAGAGCTGGCGCTGCTGGCGGGCGGACCACGGCTCGGCCACCTTGGACATGTAGATTGTGAGCATGTAAACTCACCATCCTGAGGAATTCCCATAGCACCCGAGCTGTGTGTGGGTGGGGAAAGGAGGAAACGGCCTCCACTTTTGACCAGAGGGGGTCGGCTCTATCTTTGTTGATGAGATGTCCGAGGAAGTGGATGGAGGACAACCCAAACAGACACTTCGCCGGGTTGATAATCAGGCCGTGTTGGTTGAGCCTTTTAAAATGGTCTCAGAGATGCACTTGGTGCTCTTCTTCAGAGGAGCTTGCTACAAGGATGTTGTCTACATAAACAAAGACAAATGACATGTCTCTAAGTGCCTAATCCATTAGACGCTGGAAAGACAGCTGCATTTTTATGCCCAAACGGCATCCTCAGGAACTTAAACAGCCCGAATGGCGTGACCACCGCCGTTTTGGGGGTGCACTGGAACCTGGTGGTAGCCACGCACCAGGTTAACTTTGGAGAAAACAAGTTTTCTCGCCAGGTGTGCAGAGAAGTCCTGGATGTGGGGGATTGGGTAGCGGTCGGGAGTTATAGCGTCTTTAAGGCGTCTGTAGTCCGCCACCCGCCGTCTAGAGCGGTTTAGAGACGATGTCCAGCGGTGAGACCAAAGAGCTGTCTGAGTGTCGGATGATATCCGAAAATGTCAGAGAGACTTTCATCAGGGTCACCAGTGTAGTGCCGAGAGACGGGAGTCAGAGGCCGGGTATTCAAAGTCCAAACGGGACGTTTATTCAACATGAGAAGAACGTAAACCAGCCAACTGACTTTCTCGCAGAAGGTCAACATGACAACAACGGAAGTCCTGTGCACTAAAGTCCCTGGCAACACAATACCCCACCCCTAGTTCCGTGGGTGAATTATGTCACTCGACCACAATATATATATATATATATATTGTATGTATACTGTATATATATATATATATATATTCTGTATAAATACTGTATATATATATATATATATATATATATATTGTATGTATACTGTATATATATATATATATATTCTGTATAATACTGTATATATATATATATATATATGTATATATATATATATATATATATATATATATATATAGAAAGAGAGAAAGAGAGAGATACTATATATTCTATATATAAATATATATAGAGAGAGAGAGAGAGATAGGGTTAGGGTTATTCAATGTATATATATATATATAGAGAGAGAGAGAGAGAGAGAGAGAGAGAGAGAGAGAGAGAGAGAGAGAGAGAAATATTGAGTTATGACAGGTGATAGAGTTATGAGCACACGTGGAAGAAAGCAGGAAGTCAGGAAGTAGGGAGAAGAGGGACAGGAAGGAAGGCTGGAGGATGATAACAAAGCAAAGGCACATCTGTCCTCTCCTCAGCAGTGGCTGCACCGCGTGGGTTAAGTGCTGGGAATCTCCAGGGCCAAACTTTTTCTGCAGGGCCCCACTTTAATAGATTAATAAAACATCACCCCCCCCCCTCAACCCCCACACCTGCATGCACCCACATAAAGACGCTCTCCGACAAATTATATTTTTATTTTATATTTATATTTCCCCTGTCAAAGCTATGGGGGCCCCCTAAGGTGTTGTGCCCCCCAGTTTGGGAACCACTCGTCTAATGCTGATGCTATCGTGCGCACACCATATGGACGTTAAAACGTTCTATTGCTTCTTTTGACGTCAAGGAGTGTGTGTGTGTGTGTGTGTGTGTGTGTGTGTGTGTGTGTGTGTGTGTGTGTGTGTGTGTGTGTGTGTGTGTGATGTGCCGCTAACGTGGCTAATTGAAGCGGACACGTGAAAAGCACAAAGCTGTAGCCAGTTAATTGAGACAAATGAAGCTGGCTGTGAGCAAGTCTGAGGCCGCCAGACTCAATGTCACTCTGAGCCACAGAAAGAGAGAGCGAGAGAGAGAGAGAGAGAGAGAGAGAGAGAGAGGAGAGAGAGAGAGAGAGAGAGAGAGAGGGGGGTGGGGGGGAGGGGGGGTGGGGTGGGGAGGGGAGACGGAGACGGACATGTAAGCAAACCACGGGATAGTCCGTGAGACACAGGCCACCCCCGCATTGCCAATCATATTCAATAACACACACACACGCATACACACACGCACACACACACACACACACACACACACACACACACACACACACACACACCACACACACACACACACACACACACACACACACACACACACACACATGCTACACTACGTATTTGTATGTAAGCATTTTTTATTTATAATGCATCTGATAATAACTATTAAGTAGCGGCTGTTGGCCCATGCCATATGCATATGAAAATAATGAATAAGTGAACAATATCTTCTGCACCCTACAATTTCATTTTCCAAAACATCCAGAGCTCCTACAGTTTTTCGGCCGACAAGCTGTTAAAACATTCTATATGACGCAATTAAACGCTTACTCAAGTCAAGTCAAGTCAAGTTTATTGTCACTTCACAGTTTACAGTTTAGTATAAAGCAGTGATGTGAAATTCTTGTGTGCAATACCCGACGACAGACAGCAGTTATAGAATAAGATAAAATAAAAATAGATAAAAAAGATAAAAATAGAATACAAAATAGAATAAAAAATAGAATAGGAATATAAAATAAAAATAAAAAATGCAATTTATAAAATGCAAAAATCAGCACAGAAAAGAGCAATATATATATATAAATCAATGTAATAAAATATACATTGTTATATGTTATACGCCCTTGTTCAGCAGCCTGATGGCCTGACTGTGGAAGCTATCTCTAAGCCTATTTGTACGACACTTGATACTGCGGTATCGCCTGCCTGACGGTAATAGTGAGTAAAGTTCGTGGCTGGGGTGGGCAATGTCTTTTATAATTCTTTTGGCCTTGGCCACGCACCGCTGGTTGTAAATGTCCAGGAGGGAGGGGAGCTCACCTCCAACGATATACTGGGCCGTCCGCACCACCCTTTGAAGCGCTCTGCGCTCGAGTGCCGTGCAGTTCCCGTACCAGGCGGTGATACACCCTGTCAGAACACTCTCGATGGTGCCGTTGTAGAATGTTCTCAGGATGCGGGGGCCCATGCTGAATTTCTTCAGACGCCTGAGAAAATACAGGCGTTGTTGGGCCTTTTTCACCACGTGTGTGGTGTGCGTGGACCATGTGAGGTCCTCGGAGATGTGCACGCCGAGGAACTTGAAGCTGCTGACCCTCTCTACTGCAACGCCGTCGATGGAGATAGGGCTGTGCTCTCCCCTCTGCCTCCTGAAGTCCACGATCAGCTCCTTGGTCTTCTTGACGTTGAGGGCGAGGCTGTTCTCCTGGCACCACTGCTCCAGCGATCCGACCTCCTCCCTGTAGGCTGTCTCGTCGTCGCCGGCGATCAGGCCCATCACTGTCGTGTCGTCAGCAAACTTGACGATGACGTTGGAGCTGTGCATAGCCATGCAGTCGTGGGTGTAGAGGGAGTAGAGGAGAGGGCTCAGCACGCATCCCTGGGGGGCTCCCGTGTTGAGGGTCAGTGGCTCTGATGTGGTGCTGCCCATCCTCACCACCTGGCGGCGGTCCGACAGGAGGTTCAGTATCCAGCTGCACATGGATGGGGGTACGCCTAGATCTCTCAGCTTGGTGTCGAGCTTGGCAGGAACTATTGTGTTGAATGCTGAGCTGTAGTCCACAAACAGCATTCGCACATAACAGTTCTTCCCCTCCAAGTGGGAAAGGGCAGTGTGGAGGGCCATGGCAATTGCGTCGTCCGTGGATCTATTTTGACGATATGCAAATTGCCATGGGTCCAGCGTGGTAGGTAACACGGAGCAAATAAAGTCCTTGACCAACCTCTCGAAGCATTTGCTAACGATCGAGGTGAGGGCCACAGGTCTGTAGTCATTCAGGCATGTTACCTTGGTTTGTTTAGGGACAGGCACGATGGTGGATATCTTGAAGACCGCGGGGACAACAGCCTGGGACAGGGAGAGGTTGAAGATGTCTGCAAAGACTCCTGCCAACTGGTCTGCGCATGCTCTGAGGACGCGGCCCGGGATGTCGTCGGGGCCTGCCGCCTTACGGATGTTCAGCCGCTTAAAGGTGCGGCGCACATCCGCCTCCGAGATGCGCAGCTGGCTGGTCTCCCCAGTCGGTGCTGGCTTCGGCGGGCTGCCGTTTACGTCGAACCGAGCAAAAAATGTATTTAGCTCTCCTGGGAGGGAGGTAGAGGAGTTCTCTACACAACTGGTTCTCCCTCTGAAGTTCGTTATATTCTGCAGCCCCTGCCACATACCCCTCGCATCGTGTTTCTTGAATTTATCTTCCACTCTGTCCTTATACTCCCGCTTGGCAGTGACGATGGTCTTACGGAGGTCGTAACGGGCTCTCGTATATTCCTCCGTATTCCCGGAACCAAAGGCGGCGTTACGCGCATGTAGGGCAGCGCGAACATCGCCGTTAATCCACGGTTTCTGGTTGGGATATATCCGAACCGACTTGGTCGGAACAACGTCATCTATGCACTTCTTGATGAACCCGGTGACCGACGACGCGTACTCGTTGATGTTATTGTCCGAGGCAACGCGGAACATGTGCCAGTCAGCGTGATCAAAACAATCCTGCAGCGTAGAATCTGATTGGTCCGACCAGCATTGGACCTCCCTCACAGCGGTCGGTTGCTGCTTCAGTCTCTGCCTATAGGCGGGGAGCAGCTGGATAGAGCGGTGATCTGATTTGCCGAACGGTGGGCGGAGGAGGGCCTTGTAGCCATCACGGAAGGGAGTGTAGCAGTGGTCGAGGATCCGCTCGCCCCGTGTGTTGCTCTTTATGTGTTGGTAGAACTTCGGGAGAACCTTCTTCAGGTTCGCCTTGTTGAAGTCCCCCGCTACGATGAGAGCAGCCTCGGGGTGGGCCGACTCCTGTTCGCTGATAGCCCCGTACAGTTCCTTCAGCGCTGTGTCCGTGTTGGCTTGTGGGGGAATGTAAACAGCGGTCACGGTTACCGCTGTAAACTCCCGAGGTAGCCAGTATGGACGGCACATAAGCATCAGGTACTCCAGGTCCGGGGAACAGAAAGACTTGAGGGGATGTACATGACTTTGGTTGCACCAAGATCTGTTTATCATGAGACATACCCCCCCTCCGCGATCTTTACCGGAGAGAGCCTTTGTTCTGTCCGCCCGGTGTACGGAAAATCCCGTCGGCTCGATAGCTGCGTCGGTAACCCCCTCCGACATCCATGTCTCCGTAAGGCAGATAATGCAATTGTCCCTAGTTTCCCGGTGGAATTGAATACGAGCCTGTAGTTCGCTTAACTTATTGTCCAGAGACTGTACATTAGCCAGTAGAATGGTGGGTAGTGGGGGGCGATCGGATCGACATCTCAGCCTGACTAGCACGCCGGCTCGCTTCCCTCGCTTCCTCCGGCGACGCTTGCGCGTAATCGTGCCCAAAATGGACGGAGATAATCCAGCTGTGACTTCGGGCGGGACGTCCGAGTCGAAAGAGTGAAAAAACTCCGGTAGGCGGCGAGCGACTGTCGATCTGATCTCCCAAAGTGTGCAGAAGTTATAAGTGAACTTGCTGCTAACATCCTGAACTAAAAAAGTTGCAATAAAAATAATAAATAACAAAAAACTGCGTCGTCGTGCGGGAGCTCGCGACACGGCAGCCATCTCGTACGGCGCCATACTCCATGTGTGAACATTCCCTTCTGCAGTATGACGTTCTAGAACACAATACTATAAGAATTCTATCAACAATAAAATAAACAATAAAGTGATTGATGGTGTTATATTGTGCAAAAAGCATTATAATGATGTGCCAGTAGTGCAGCAGCATCATGAATACAGTGCAGTACAGTGCACAACAGTGCAGTAACTGTTATGGGAATTATTATGATTCTAGAAAGTCCAGCAAAGTATGAAAGTGTAATGTTAATGACAATGTTATGATAGTACAGCACTCCTAGCAGTTCAGTAGGTGCACCGCCTGTGGATAAAACCTATCCTTGAAGCTGCAACCTGATGCTGCCGAACCGGCAACAGGACAGTAGGGGGAGAAGAGATGGTGCCCAGGGTGGTTGCAGGTCTTTTTGATGT
>CM050999.1:37265637-37325637 GCA_027704905.1 Muraenolepis orangiensis | reverse complement strand
CACCCTTGAGGAGCAGGAACCCCCTTTCATATTGAGATATGTTACTCTCTAGATCAAGACCTTTCCAATGATGTCTTCATGGTTGTCCTACGACTAAGTTTAATTTTGATCTTGCTCCAAGCCAAGGCTACTTGCATGTGTACTTTCTCTGAATCTTTTAGGGCCAAGCTGGATAAAATCAGTCAAACATGTTTTAAGGGGTATGAAGTAGCCAAATTTTTAAAGATATTGATGTTTCATACTTTTAAATTTAGACCGGTTTAGACTTGATTTTATTGTTTAACATACATATTTTCCAATTAAACTTAATATTGCCATGCCAAGCAATACCATCCCTGTCTTTATTCCCTCCTATTTACACCTCCTCTCCCTTGCATCCCCTCCCCCTCCCCTGGCAATCAAATCAGGAATTGGCGAGGGGTTGACATTTGCTTGGCTCTGTCCCCTCCCTCCCTTGCTCCCTCCCTCCCTCATGAAAGCAGGACAGGATGAAGACAGAAAATGGCAACTCACGGCTGATAAAAATCATCGGAAGGACACAGACAAAAGGCATATGGCATATGTGCGCATATAGCATTGTGAATAATTGATCAATTATCCTGCATATACAAGTACACTGCCGGAGGTCAAACGGATGTTTGAAAAATCATGCCTATAAATGTCTACTCCTTCATCAGAAGAGAACATTAACCGTGGACGTACAGCTGCCCCACGGTCTCTACTATAGTATGCAGATTTTGTGATTAGGAAATGACACAATGTGATGGAATCGGCTGGGCGACCTTCCTCCTGACCTGAAGCCCTGTCCCTGTAAAGATGAGACTATTGGGAAGATAAAAGGGGCGGGGGGAGGGAGGGGGGGGGATGATTAGTGTTGGAGAGTTTCAGTCCTCAGGCGATGTTGCGCCCACAGAGACACACAGGTCCTTAGTTACAGCAGCATCACCCAAGGTCTACCACAGGATCACACTGCTGTCCAGCAGGCAGTGATTATTAGGTGGTGAGGATGGCCTTTCAGACTGGACAACTGGAGCAACTGGGAGGACTTAGCATTGTAGATAAGTCGGAAAACTGCTTTGAGTCAACGCAAAGATAATCTCTTGCTAATTTCAAGGTATTATTGTCATTATTTTGCCTTCTTAGTAGGTATATCACTCTGGTGGAGATGCAGATCACCAACTGCCCCCTCCCCCTCCCCTGCGCCTCGCCGAGGAGAATGTGAAGGACAGCATCTTTCTTCCTGCGGGCCCTCAGACCTGAACCCACTCTCTCACACACAAGACGGTAGGGCTGCCCCCGATTTGTCGACCAATGATTAATCGACCAAAGAGTCATTAGTCGATCAAGTTTTAATTGGCCGTTAATTGCACACAAAAAAAAATATATATATATATATATATCTGACACATGTGATAGAGGACAGTGAGCCCGCACCAAAGAAGCAAAGGGAAAAGCAGCAGGAGATATCAATGCTGATGGCTTCTGGTGAAGAGCAACAGGCGGAGAACAACGAAATGAACACAAACTTGGAGGACTGAACCAAGGTTGATAAGGGACCACTGACTTGGTGAGAAATAACTGCTAACAGCTAAACGCATCCACTCCATCCCTTCCTCATCCACTCCATCCCTTCCTCATCCACTCCATACCTTCAACGCCATCAGAGCGCATCTTTTCAAAAGCCGGCTTCATTGTGAGCAAGACACGGAGCTCACTTCACCCGGACAACGGAGACAAAGTTAGCTTAAGCCTATATTTATTTATTGTTTGTTTATATAATTTATATTTCTTTTTTAAAAGAAACGAAAAATATAGTTTCAATTTAGTTTTTTAAACAAAATAATGTTTGTACTCGTTTTATAAAGTTATTGTGTTGGTTTTAAAAGTTCATAAGTTGTGTGATGTATTTGCTATATGCTATGTTGTGTTGAACTAAATTAACAAAATGTTCAGTTCATGTTCATGACAGTCTCCTTGTTGATCTTTTTTTAAATACAGAATCATAATGTAATTACTTGCCGGTGACGATGAATACTTGTGAACTGCTGTATTTTTATGTTTGCGTACCCCAGTGTTATGCTATTGTCTGCTTCAACTAATGTACACCTTGAAAGTCGCTTTGGATAAAAGCGTCTGCCAAATGCCCTAAATGTAAATGTAAATGTAAATGTGACGTTAAAAAGGCGGCTCGTTTCATGAGCCGCAGGAAACGGCGCATGCGCACTATTAGTCGACCATTAGTCGACCATTAGTCGACTAATGTGCTTCACTGACGACCATTGGTTGACCAGGAAAATCTTTGGTCGGGGGCAGCCCTACGACACGGTGTGCGGTTCAGTTTGTGAAGGATTTTCGCCGGTAATGTGAACAACAAATAATAAGAATGTGTGACACTTTCAACTAGGACCGTTTGTCTGATGTTTCATGGATCGGTGGCAAAAGAGCCTATTTTTTCCAGCCCGGTCCTGCAGTCTGAAGACATGATCCGGGTCACTGGTTCTTTCCATTGGCAGCGACGCTGAATTATGCTCGATAGAAATAGTTTTCATGCCCGGAGCTGTACACACTACAGAAGTTCACTGTTGATTGTGAATGAGAGGGATTGTTTGAATTTACTGCGGGACCCATGGTTTCCGCTACGTCCTCTTTCATAAAAGATTAATTCTAAGGCCCCCAACCCCGGCCATTCAAGAAAGGCATCCATTCTGCTCAGCATCTCCATAATAACTCTCTCTCTCTCTTTCTCTCTCTCTCTCTCTCTCTCTCTCTCTCTCTCTCTCTCTCTCTCTCTCTCTCTCTCTCTCTCTCTCTCTCTCTCTCTCTCTCTCTCTCTCTCTCTCTCTCTCTCTCTCTCTCTCTCTGCTATGAGAGACTCCATGATACATCCAGCAGAGCCACATTGATTGCCAGAATAAAGTTTATGGTGCTCAAGATGGCTTTAATGGCTATTTTGAGAGGGTTGTGAGTGGTCTATTGCATTACTTGAAGCAGTCTCTGTAAACAGATTGCATTGAATCGATGTGATAACTTGAGGCAGGCTTATTTCCTGAGGTGATCTTAACACGGCGTTGAGGAAGTGCATTGTTTTGAGAGTTTCGCAGACCTCAGCTTCAAATGATAGATACCGTATTGATGAAACATACACATTCACATCCTCACGCTGTAACGGTTAGGCACAAGACATTAAATTAAACAGCAGTTGCAGGAACAACAAAAGTCATTTTTATTCAATGCTACTGCTGACCAAAAAAAAAAAAAAAAACAGCTGTTTGTCGTCGGGTATTGCACATAAGATTTTCACTCACTGCTTTATACTTGTAAAATGTGAAGTGACAATAAACTTGACTTGACTTGACTTGAAGTGCACAACCGGTGATCTTTTCTGCCGTCCTCACAACCCTCTGGATGGCTTGCTTGTCCTGTGCAGTGGTGTTGCCGTACCACACAGTGACACCACTCGTCAGGATGCTCTCTACAGTGCCATGGTAGAAGTTCACTAGCCACCGTTCGCCTCTTCCTCTTTTCCTGAGGCACCGCATAAAGGCAGGTATGCCTTCTTCAGCATGACCTCCGTGTTGCAGGTCCACGGCGGGTTGTCGAAATCTGTAGCCCTAGGAAACGGAAGCAGCTGACAACTTCCACCGGTGCCCCGTCCAGGCTAATGGTAGAGGCTGTTGTCCTAGCACAATTGTGTCAGCCAGACTACCTCATCTCTGTACTCCGTTTCGTCATCATCATTTATCAGTCCGATGACTATGATGTCGTCGGCAAACTTGATAATCCGACTATTGCTGTGCGTGGCAGTACAGTCATGTGTGTACAGCGAGAACAGTCATGTGTATACAGCGAGAACAGCCAGAGACTGAGGCAGCAGCCTTGGGGTGCTCCGGTGTTGAGGACCAGAGTGGATGAGATGTTGCTCCCAATCTTCAGCACTTGAGGCCTGCCCGTCAGGAAGTCCATAAACCAGTTACAGATGGGGCCGCCTAGACCCAGGGCCCTCAGTTTCAGGACCAGCTTAAAGGGAATGTACACGATGGTTTTGAACACCGAGCTTTTGTCAATGAATAGCAGTCTGACGAAGATGTCCCTCCTGTCTAGTTGTTAGGGTCGTTGTTGGTGACTGCCCCTGAGCTCCCCTTGTAGTTGGAGAGGACCCTCAGACCTTGCGACATACATATGGTGTCAGAGCCCCCAAACTGTAAATCCAATTGTTTTTTTAAATCCAATTAACCCTTCTTGATTGTTTTTCTGAGTTCATACTTGGCCTTCTTGTAGTGATTGGAGTCGCCTGTTGTGAAAGTGGTACTCGTATGTCTCGTGTATTCGTACCGTATGTCAGCATTCATCTATGGTTTGCGGTTCGAAAATTAGCAAACAGACCTGGTCGGGATGCATTCCTGCCTGTTAATGTATGCTGTGACATGATCTGCATACACATCCAGGTCAGTGGTCTTGAATACATTCCAGTCCGTGATTTCCAGCCCACCCTGCAGATGTAGTATGCATCATCTGTCCAGCGACGCACGCTTCACCATTGTCGGCGTGGACTTCAACTTCTGTTTGAAAACATGAAGTAGAAGCACAGAGGCGTGGCCTGATTAGAGCTGAGTTTCCTGAAGAGGTGAGTTTTCAGCCTGCGACGGAAGATGGACAGTCCTGACATCCGTGGGTGAGTTCATTCCCCCACTTTGGGGCCACAGGACAGAGCAGAGCCGTGACCGCATAGATCACCTACAAGGGCCTGAGTGATGGGAGAAGTGGACGGTTCTTGATGCCAGCATTAAATATTGAAATAAACGTTGCACACCGCTCAGCGGACCCCAGTGAGAGTCGTAGGCCGCGCCATCGTTGGCATTTCTGGGGTTTGGTGGGCTTCAATGTTTACATATTGAGTCACGACTACGGTGTGTGTGTGTGTGTGTGTGTGTGTGTGTGTGTGTGTGTTTTTGTGTGTTTATGAATGTGTGTGTAAACGTGAGTGTGAAGAGAGTAAGAGTGTGTGTGTGTGTGTGTGTGTGTGTGTGTGTGTGCTTGCCTGCCTGCTTGCCTGCCTGCGTGCCTGCATGTGTGTGTGCCTGCCTGCCTGCGTGCTCGTGCGTGCGTGTGTGAGTGTCATCTGAAGGAGCGGTACATGCATGGCAGAGCACCTATTCCTGGCCCATCCATCATGTTGCATAATGAGGCTGCAGGATGCTCATCAGTAATAGTGAACAGTGATAGTGACGCTGGGACGGTCCCTCTCACCCGGGGGCCAGGTCTGGCCCACATCCACTCCTACGCGGCCCATGAGGCATGACATGTACAATACGTTATCTGTACTGTATGTGTACAGAATGGTAGCCTGTGGTGAATACAGTTGACCACTTTCTAAAATAGAATTGATTGCAGCAGAATGGCGAACGTGTGAGTGTGAGTGTGTGTGTGTGTTTGAATGTGTGTGAGAGAGAGAGTGTGTGCATGTGAGTGTGTGTGAGAGAGTGTGTGTGTGTGTGTGTGTGTGTGTGTGTGTGTGTGTGTGAGAGTGAGAGTGAGAGTGTGTGTGTGTGTGTGTGTGTGTGTGTGTGTGTGTGAGAGAGAGAGAGAGAGTGTGTGTGTGTGTGTGTGTGAGGTGTGTGGGTGTGTGTGTGTGTGTGTGTGTGTGTGTGTGTGTGTGTGAGAGTGTGAGTGTGTTTGTGTGTGTGTGGTGTGGTGTGTGTGTGTGTGTGTGTGTGTGTGTGTGTGTGTGTGTGTGTGTGTGTGTGTGTGTGTGTGTGTGTGTGTGTGTGTGTGTGTGTGTGTGTGTGTGTGTGAGAGAGAGAGAGAGAGTGTGTGTGTGTCTGTGTGTGCGTGTGTGTGTCGCATGTGTTGCATATGTGATGCACGTTGATGTTGTTATGGTGATCATAGGCTTTTTGGGTTGAACATTTGGAGGGAAATGGCGAAAATTGCATATGCCCTCTCATTCTCTCTCTCTCTCTCTCTCTCTCTCTCTCTTGTTTCTCTCGCTTAGATTTTCCCTCTCAGATTGTGTACACAGGGCATTCTATGTGCCCTGAGATTAACAGGGCCGAGTGTGCTAGGAAGGAAGACAGAGGATCTGGCAGCATGGAGTCAGGAGTGATAATTACTTATTGATCCAATTTGGCAGATGACACCCTAAAAAGTGGATTGCAGCAAGGTGTGCCATTCAAACACAGAATGAGACAGAGATAGAAACACATAGAGAGAGAGAGAGAGATCTCTGACTCGCATCTCTGACTCTAGCTAAATGTTTACGACTGATCCAGGGTCTGCTTCGTCCCGTGTCGGCCGCCACTGCCAACTGTCACTTACCGTTGTTTTCAGCTATTAGCACTTCCTCACCACCTCCCTGCAAGTGAAGTCAAAGTCTGCATTCTGTGCATTGCATTGCTAGAGCTCTCCAAGGAGGGCTGTGGCAGACGCTCGGTAGAAATTATATTAAGGATTTCGGGGGGGTGGGTTATGGAAGAAAGAGGGTGAGTTGAGCTCAGAGTAAATGCCTTCCAGCAGGTCCCCAATTGAGGCAGCTCAACAACATCTGGGTAAAACCGAGCAGGAAAGGTCAGTGGCTGTCGCGGGCTGCCTTTGTACTTCCGACCAATGAGAGCACTTCAGGGAGAGCTGCGCATCCAGTTAAGCTTCGAGACCCTAACACCCGCTTTTTAAACTCGCTTTTTTAAACTCGCTTTTATCAACTTCTTCTTCTTCTTCTTCTTCTTCTTCTTCTTCTTCTTCTTCTTCTTCTTCTTCTTCTTCTTCTTCTTCTTCTTCTTCTTCTTCTTCTTCTTCTTCTTCTTCTTCTTCTTCTTCTTCTTCTTCTTCTTCTTCTTCTTCTTCTTCTTCTTCTTCTTTCCTGGTGCATGCTGGGATTTTCGGAGGGTGAAAGAGAGAGAGGAGCGAGACGTTTTCTCGTTATATTTTCCGTTCATTTTTTGTGTAATGGGTTTAATTTAATATAGTTTATAGGTGGTAGTTTGTTTTGCGTGACTTTTCGTGCTTTTGGGTGGTGTGTGGGGTGTTGTGTGGGCTTCTCCTGCCGGCGTCTCGCCGGCCGGCGTCTGACGGCGCCATGGTAAATGGAGACTTTGCCAAGCTCACGCGGAAGCATGGCATTAAGATCTCCGCCGGCTTCGCGTGCACTGTGGAGGAGATCGGGCTGGCCGTGGGGGAGAAGGTCGGACACGGAAGTATTAAGTCCTTGGCGCGGATGAACAGCGCGGTGGTGATCTTTCTGGATCAGGTGGAGAAGGTGAACTGCGTCATCGAGACGGGCATCACGGTGAGAGAGATGTTTGTACAGGTGCAGCCGCTGATGCTGCCCGCAACTAAAGTTATACTTTCAAATGTCCCCCCCTTCATAACTGATGAGTTCCTCAGTAGAGAACTGTCCAGGCATGGGAAACTTGTTTCCCCAATGAAAAAGATGCTGTCTGGATGTAAGTCTCAGTTGCTGAAACACGTAGTGTCTCACCGTAGACAGGTGTATATGATTCTGAACAATCGGAATGCGGAGCTTAACCTCCGTTTTTACGTTAAGGTGGATGATTATGACTACGTGATTTTTGCAACATCATCGGTTATGAAGTGTTTTGGTTGCGGGGAAGAGGGGCACACCGTGAGTGCCTGTCCGAAGCGCGGGGACCCGGCTCCGCCTGGTCCGGATGACGCGCCGCCGGCGGGGCCGTCTAACGCGCCGCCGGCTGGGCCGTCCAACGCGGCGACGGCTGGGCCGTCTAATGAGCCAGCGGCGGGGTCGTCCGCCGCTGCGCCAGGCCCACCCGCGGCTGTTGCGCCGAAACCGCCCGTGGCTGCGCCGGGGCGGACTGCCGCGCCAGCGGCTGATGCGCCGGTTGCAATGGAGCAGCAGGTGGCTGCTGCTGAGGGAGGGGTGTCTCCCACGGTGGCGGCCGCTAACGCGGCCGCTGCGGTGGGGGGGGGCCCCCTCCGGAGGCGGCCGCTGCTGCTGACGGCAGCGCTGCTCCTGAGCAGTCGGCGGTGGCGCGCGGTGTGACGTCTCGGACGCGGAGCGGGCGCGGACGAGGGCGAGGTATACAGCGCGTTTCTGGTGATGTGTCCGGCTTGGGGGACTGTGGTGTTGCACAGGGTGAGGGTGTAGGTGGTTACGTTCAGGAGGATGAGGTGGTGGTTTTGTGTGAAGCAGAAGAAAAGGGGGATGGGGGAAAAAAAGATAAAAAAACAAAAAAAAAGGGTGAAAAAACCCCTGAGATAAGCAATGAACCACAAGGTGATTTGGCAAAAGAAAGTGTAGAGACAGGTGAAGTCAATAAAACACAGGAGGAAGATATGGAGAGTGAAACATATATGGGAAAAACAGGAGAGGAGCAGAAAACATGGGGGGAGCAGGTGGAGGTTGCTGAGATGGAGGAAGAGGAGGTGGCAACAGAAATGCTAAATAAAAAAAAGACTGCTACTAAACGCAGGAATAATAAAAGAAATGCATCAACCGTTGCAAAGAGCAGTAAAGTGGAGAGTGAGGAAAAGGAAGGAAGAGAGCAAGGACAGGCGGAGGAGAGCTGGGATGATTGTATGTCTGACAGCAGCGATGTGTCAGGTGTTTTGAGCAGTAGCCAACAAAAAAAAATGTACACGGCTGAGATGATAAAAAATTACCTGGTGCAGACAAAAAACCAACATAACGTGATAATAGAGGAATATTTCCCAGATTTGGCCATTTTTTGTGCCTCAGCAAGGTTCCATATGAACCGAAGGGAGCAGTCTGTCTTGGATGAGTTGGAAGTATATAGACTCAAAAGAATGGTGACTAAAATAAGGAAGCAAATGGGTAGCGGTGAGTTCAAAAAACTCAATGTGTGTGTTTAATTTATTTGTTTTTATTTTTGCTTTTAATATCTCACTCGCAATGGATACTTTTAGAGTGGGAAGTTTGAATGTAAACGGAGCCAGAGAGGAAAGAAAGAGGGCTCTAATATTTCAAACTGCAAAAATAAAACATGTCGATGTCCTCTTTTTACAAGAGACTCACAGTGATGTTTTTAATGAGACGGACTGGAAGAAGGAGTGGGAGGGGGAAGTCATTTTAAGCCACAACACCTCTCTCAGTGGGGGGGTGGGCTTCCTCCTCTCCAAGTCTTTTAAGCCTGTCTCACTGGAGGTCGAGCATTGTATCAATGGGAGGTTGCTTTTAATAAAAGCACGGTTTGACCTTTTTACAGTTGTTTTTATAAATGTGTATGCTCCAACAAACGGTACAGAGAGGAAGCTGTTTTTACTCAAAGTGAATGATGTTTTAAACGGTTGTGCCACGGAGGATTTTTTATTCTTGGGCGGAGATTTTAATTGTACAGAAAATGCATCTTTAGATCGCAACCATGCAGAGCCGCATCCAGCATCCCAGCATGCTCTGAGGCAGCTGGTCCACTCCCACGGCCTGGTGGATGTATGGAGAAGGATGCACGCAGACAACAGGCAGTACACCTGGTCCCACATCAGGGAGAATAGAATATCATCAGCTAGGTTGGATCGTTTTTATTGTTTTAAGCATCATTTTAACACTTTTAAATTGTGCAGCATATCACCTGCTGGTTTTACGGATCATTCTTTGCTTTTATGTGATGTTTTTATTAGAAATGTTTTACCCAGAAGTGCATATTGGCATTTTAACTCGGTTTTAACATTTGATAAACATTTTAAAGAGGCCCTATTTTATTTCTGGAGTGTTTTTAGGCAGAGGAAGGGAGAGTTTAGCAGTCTTAGGCAGTGGTGGGACCACGGTAAGACCGAGATAAGATTACTCTGCCAACAGCACACCCTCAATGTCACACAAGACATCATTAGATCTATGAAAGACCTGGAGAGTGATATAGTGGAACTTGAAACAATAAGTGAGACCACAGGAGATCGAGGATATATTGAAATCCTCAAAGAGAAAAAGATGGCTTTAGCCAACCTGCTGGATGTAAAAGTTCAGGGTGCACTAGTGAGGTCCCGGTTTTTAAACACAAATGAGATGGATGCTCCCACTAGCTTCTTCTTCGGCCTGGAAAAAAAGAATGGGCAGAGGCGAGTGATCCACTCGCTGCTGTCAGGCACGGGGCAGGAAATAACAGAGCCAAGCCAGATCAGGAGGCGAGCTGTGAGTTTTTATTCCACCCTCTATACAAGTGAGTATGAGGAGGGGGAAACTCTGTCCGAGGGGTTCTGCAATGGGCTACCTCAGGTCTCCGAGGAGGCCAACTCACAGCTCGAGGGGCCGTTAACGATCCAGGAGTTACAGACTGCCCTGCAAGGCATGCAGGGACGGCGGGCTCCTGGTATCGATGGCCTCTCCGTGGAGTTTTACAAAGCCTACTGGGACGTCTTGTCACATGATCTTTTAGACGTTTTTAATGAGAGTCTGGCCTCTGGCTCTATGCCAGTGTCCTGCAGGAGAGCGGTGATCACACTGCTCCCAAAAAAAGGAAACCTGCAGGACATCAAGAACTGGCGTCCTGTGTCTCTGCTGTGTGTGGATTACAAAATTCTGTCCAAGGCTTTGGCCACCAGGCTGGGGAAGGCTGTGGAGCAGGTCATCCACCGGGACCAGACCTACTGTGTGCCCGGCAGGTCCATGGTGGACAATGTCCACCTAATTCGAGATGTTTTGGAGGTCTCCAGCTCATTGGGCATTAATACTGGTCTGATTTCTCTAGATCAGGAAAAGGCTTTTGACCGCGTTGAGCACAGCTTCCTCTGGAAAGTAATGGAGAAGTTTGGGTTCAGCGCTGGTTTCATAGCCAAGATCAAGGTGTTGTACAATAAGATTGAGAGTGTGCTGAAGTTCAACGGTGGGTTGTGTGCTCCTTTTAGAGTGTGTAGAGGGGTCCGGCAGGGGTGTGCTCTGTCTGGCATGCTCTATGCACTCTCCCTAGAACCCCTCCTCAGCAAAATACGCTCGAAACTGCAAGGGCTGTTTTTACCTGGTCTTAATGGAAACATGGTTTTATCAGTGTATGCAGATGATGTCGTTGTTTTCGTTAGGGACCAGAAGGATACAGACATTTTAGTTGACATCGTGAGGGATTTTAGTTCAGCATCGGCAGCGAGGGTGAATTGGAAGAAAAGTGAGGCCCTCGCTGTCGGTGAGTGGAGTGGCGGTCTCCCAGTTCTTCCCCAGAGCATGGTCTGGAAAAAAGATGGTTTTAAGTACCTGGGTGTGTTCTTGGGGAAGGAAATTGTAGTCCTGAAGAACTGGGAGGACGTCATAGAAAAGATAGAGGGAAAGCTTTCCAAGTGGAAATGGCTGCTCCCTCAGATGTCTTTTAAAGGTAGAGTGTTGGTTTTAAATAACCTTGTGGCATCCCAACTGTGGCACCGTCTTACCTGTGTGGACCCCCCCTCAGGGTTACTAGCCCAAGTACAAAAAAAATTGGTGGATTTTTTTTGGGAGGGTCTACACTGGGTGCCACAGGGGGTGCTGTTTTTATCTAGAGAGGAGGGGGGACAGGGCCTTATCCACCTGGCCAGCCGAATGGCCACTTTTAGGATGCAATTTTTACAGAGATATCTGACCGGCCCGGCTGATTTGGTGTGGAGAGAGGTGAGCAGCTGCATTCTCAGACGCGTGAGTAACCTGGGGCTGGATGCTGCTCTGTTTTTAACAGATTTAAACATCTTAAAGTTAAGTGGGCTACCTCCTTTTTATCAGGGCGTTTTTAAGTCTTGGGCCCTTTTTAACCATAAAAGGTGTCCAAAGACTGACTCTCTGTACTGGTTGTTGAGAGAGCCTCTGATCCACAAAGCCAGGTTGGACGTCAGCAGCAGCGAAACGCCCGGCCTGACGGTGGCGCTGTGCCGATCCAAAACCCTGTGCCTTCAGCAGCTGGTGGATGCAGTGGGGCCGGAGCTGAGCGATGCCCAGGCCCTGGGCTCTCTGCTGGGTCTGCACTCGGTCCGGGTGGCCCAGAGGATTCTTCAGCTCTGGAGCCAGATCCTCTGCCCTGAGGAAAAAAGACTGCTAAGGAGCTACGGACAGGGAAGAGCCAGGCCGGACCCAGCAGACCCTTTCCCGGAGATCTACCTGAGCCCAGGGCTCGGAGAACTGACCGGCCCCCTGCTCCAGGTCGCAAACTCTGTAAAGATGACAATACACAGAGCTGACAAGAGAACACTCTACATGAACATTGTAAAGACGACCAATAAGAATGTGCTGAAGGACAGGGCCTCCACTGTGTGGCGCACTAGACTGGGCGCAGGAAGTGGACCAGGCCCACAGTGGAGGATTTTATACAAACCTCCCATAAAAAAACGTACTGCCGACCTTCAGTGGAGAATTTTGCACGGTGCCATTGCCTGCAATTCCTTTATCTCCAATATTAATCCTGCTGTTTTTAACAAGTGTCCATTTTGTGGTTTTAGAGAGACTGTGTTCCATGTCTTTACAGAGTGCAAGAGACTCACGGGTTTCTTCTCTCTTTTAACATGGGTCTTTAGTCTTTTTGGTATAGTTTTTACCGAGAGTGTTTTTATCATGGGAGCTCCATGTAAAAAAACAAATAAAGAAAAGTGGCAGCTCCTGAACTACCTCTCTGGTGAAGCAAAAATGGCCATTTATTTAAGTAGGAAAAACAGAGTAGAAAATAGGAAAGGGGTAGAGGCAAAAGCGATCTGGCTGTGCAACATCAGAGCCAGACTCTGGTTGGAGCATCGTTTTTATAAACACGTTGGGGATCTGGATGCTTTTAAACAGCGGTGGTGTCACGGAGACATTGTGTGTTCTGTTGTGGATGAGGATTTGCACTTTGCACAAGTTTTTAAAACCTAGTTTTTAATGTACTATTTTGAGTGATTTGGTTTTTTTCTTTGTTTCTGTTGTTTTTTGTTTTTTATTTTTGTTTTGTGTTTTTGCACAATGAAGCACTTTATTTGATCACAATTGATCTAGTGTAAATAAAGTGTTTTTGCAAAAGTCAAAAGTCTTCTTCTTCTTCTTCTTCTTCTTCTTCTTCTTCTTCTTCTTCTTCTTCTTCTTCTTCTTCTTCTTCTTCTTCTTCTTCTTCTTCTTCTTCTTCTTCTTCTTCTTCTTCTTCTTCTTCTTCTTCTTTCCTGGTGCATGCTGGGATTTTCGGAGGGTGAAAGAGAGAGAGGAGCGAGACTTTTCTCGTTATATTTTCCGTTCATTTTTTGTGTAATGGGTTTAATTTAATATAGTTTATAGGTGGTAGTTTGTTTTGCGTTACTTTTCGTGCTTTTGGGTGGTGTGTGTGGGGTGTTGTGTGGGCTTCTCCTGCCGGTTTCTCGCCGGCCGGCGTCTGACGGCGCCATGGTAAATGGAGACTTTGCCAAGCTCACGCGGAAGCATGGCATTAAGATCTCCGCCAGCTTCGCGTGCACTGTGGAGGAGATCGGGCTGGCCGTGGGGGAGAAGGTCGGACAAGGAAGTATTAAGTCCTTGGCGCGGATGAACAGCGCGGTGGTGATCTTTCTGGATCAGGTGGAGAAGGTGAACTGCGTCATCGAGACGGGCATCACGGTGAGAGAGATGTTTGTACAGGTGCAGCCGCTGATGCTGCCCGCAACTAAAGTTATACTTTCAAATGTCCCCCCCTTCATAACTGATGAGTTCCTCAGTAGAGAACTGTCCAGGCATGGGAAACTTGTTTCTCCAATGAAAAAGATGCTGTCTGGGTGTATGTCTCAGTTGCTGAAACACGTAGTGTCTCACCGTAGACAGGTGGAGCTGGAGTATGCTCCCGCACGACGACGCAGTTTTTTGTTATTTATTCTTTTTATCGCAAGTATTTTAGTTCAGGATGTTAGCAGCAAGTTCACTTATAACTTCTGCACACTTTGGGAGATCAGATCGACAGTCGCTCGCCGCCTACCGGAGTTTTTTCATTCTTTCGGCTCGGACGTCCCGCACAAAGTCACAGCTGGATTATCTCCGTCCATTTTGGGCACGATTACGCGCAAGCGTCGCCGGAGGAAGCGAGGGAAGCGAGCCGGCGTGCTAGTCAGGCTGAGATGTCGATCCGATCGCCCCCCACTACCCACCATTCTACTGGCTAATGTACAGTCTCTGGACAATAAGTTAAGCGAACTACAGGCTCGTATTCAATTCCACCGGGAAACTAGGGACAATTGTATTATCTGCCTTACGGAGACATGGATGTCGGAGGGGGTTACCGACGCAGCTATCGAGCCGACGGGATTTTCCGTACACCGGGCGGACAGAACAAAGGCTCTCTCCGGTAAAGATCGCGGAGGGGGGGTATGTCTCATGATAAACAGATCTTGGTGCAACCAAAGCCATGTACATCCCCTCAAGTCTTTCTGTTCCCCGGACCTGGAGTACCTGATGCTTATGTGCCGTCCATACTGGCTACCTCGGGAGTTTACAGCGGTAACCGTGACCGCTGTTTACATTCCCCCACAAGCCAACACGGACACAGCGCTGAAGGAACTGTACGGGGCTATCAGCGAACAGGAGTCGGCCCACCCCGAGGCTGCTCTCATCGTGGCGGGGGACTTCAACAAGGCGAACCTGAAGAAGGTTCTCCCAAAGTTCTACCAACACATAAAGAGCAACACACGGGGCGAGCGGATCCTCGACCACTGCTACACTCCCTTCCGTGATGGCTACAAGGCCCTCCGCCCACCGTTCGGCAAATCAGATCACCGCTCTATCCAGCTACTCCCCGCCTATAGGCAGAGACTGAAGCAGCAACCGATCGCTGTGAGGGAGGTCCAATGCTGGTCGGACCAATCAGATTCTACGCTGCAGGATTGTTTTGATCACGCTGACTGGCACATGTTCCGCGTTGCCTCGGACAATAACATCAACGAGTACGCGTCCTCGGTCACCGGGTTCATCAAGAAGTGCATAGATGACGTTGTTCCGACCAAGTCGGTTCGGATATATCCCAACCAGAAACCGTGGATTAACGGCGATGTTCGCGCTGCCCTACATGCGCGTAACGCCGCCTTTGGTTCCGGGAATACGGAGGAATATACGAGAGCCCGTTACGACCTCCGTAAGACCATCGTCACTGCCAAGCGGGAGTATAAGGACAGAGTGGAAGATAAATTCAAGAAACACGATGCGAGGGGTATGTGGCAGGGGCTGCAGAAGATAACGAACTTCAGAGGGAGAACCAGTTGTGTAGAGAACTCCTCTACCTCCCTCCCAGGAGAGCTAAATACATTTTTTGCTCGGTTCGACGTAAACGGCAGCCTGCCGATGCCAGCACCGACTGGGGAGACCAGCCAGCTGCGCATCTCGGAGGCGGATGTGCGCCGCACCTTTAAGCGGCTGAACATCCGTAAGGCGGCAGGCCCCGACGACATCCCGGGCCGCGTCCTCAGTGCATGCGCAGACCAGTTGGCAGGAGTCTTTGCAGACATCTTCAACCTCTCCCTGTCCCAGGCTGTTGTCCCCGCGGTCTTCAAGATATCCACCATCGTGCCTGTCCCTAAACAAACCAAGGTAACATGCCTGAATGACTACAGACCTGTGGCCCTCACCTCGATCGTTAGCAAATGCTTCGAGAGGTTGGTCAAGGACTTTATTTGCTCCGTGTTACCTACCACGCTGGACCCATGGCAATTTGCATATCGTCAAAATAGATCCACGGACGACGCAATTGCCATGGCCCTCCACACTGCCCTTTCCCACCTGGAGGGGAAGAACTGTTATGTGCGAATGCTGTTTGTGGACTACAGCTCAGCATTCAACACAATAGTTCCTGCCAAGCTCGACACCAAGCTGAGAGGTCTAGGCGTACCCCCATCCATGTGCAGCTGGATACTGAACCTCCTGTCGGACCGCCGCCAGGTGGTGAGGATGGGCAGCACCACATCAGAGCCACTGACCCTCAACACGGGAGCCCCCCAGGGATGCGTGCTGAGCCCTCTCCTCTACTCCCTCTACACCCACGACTGCATGGCTATGCACAGCTCCAATGTCATCGTCAAGTTTGCTGACGACACGACAGTGATGGGCCTGATCGCCGGCGACGACGAGACAGCCTACAGGGAGGAGGTCGGATCGCTGGAGCAGTGGTGCCAGGAGAACAGCCTCGCCCTCAACGTCAAGAAGACCAAGGAGCTGATCGTGGACTTCAGGAGGCAGAGGGGAGAGCACAGCCCTATCTCCATCGACGGCGTTGCAGTAGAGAGGGTCAGCAGCTTCAAGTTCCTCGGCGTGCACATCTCCGAGGACCTCACATGGTCCACGCACACCACACACGTGGTGAAAAGGGCCCAACAACGCCTGTATTTTCTCAGGCGTCTGAAGAAATTCAGCATGGGCCCCCCGCATCCTGAGAACATTCTACAACGGCACCATCGAGAGTGTTCTGACAGGGTGTATCACCGCCTGGTACGGGAACTGCACGGCACTCGAGCGCAGAGCGCTTCAAAGGGTGGTGCGGACGGCCCAGTATATCGTTGGAGGTGAGCTCCCCTCCCTCCTGGACATTTACAACCAGCGGTGCGTGGCCAAGGCCAAAAGAATTATAAAAGACATTGCCCACCCCAGCCACGAACTTTACTCACTATTACCGTCAGGCAGGCGATACCGCAGTATCAAGTGTCGTACAAATAGGCTTAGAGATAGCTTCCACAGTCAGGCCATCAGGCTGCTGAACAAGGGCGTATAACATATAACAATGTATATTTTATTACATTGATTTATATATATATATTGCTCTTTTCTGTGCTGATTTTTGCATTTTATAAATTGCATTTCTTATTTTTATTTTATATTCTTTATTCTATTTTTTATTCTATTTTTTATCTATTTTTATTTTATCTTATTTTATAACTGCTGTCTGTCGTCGGGTATTGCACACAAGAATTTCACATCACTGCTTTATACTAAACTGTAAACTGTGAAGTGACAATAAACTTGACTTGACTTGACTTGACTTGAGGTGCATATGATTCTGAACAATCGGAATGCGGAGCTTAACCTCCGTTTTTACGTTAAGGTGGATGATTATGACTACGTGATTTTTGCAACATCATCGGTTATGAAGTGTTTTGGTTGCGGGGAAGAGGGGCACACCGTGAGTGCCTGTCCGAAGCGCGGGGACCCGGCTCCGCCTGGTCCGGATGACGCGCCGGCGGGGCCGTCTAACGCGCCGCCGGCTGGGCCGTCTTACGCGCCTGCGGCCGGGCCGTCCAACGCGCCGGCTGGGTCGTCTAACGCGCCGGCTGGGTCGTCTAACGCGCCGGCATAAAAAAAAAAGACTGCTACTAAACGCAGGAGTAATAAAAAAAATACATCAACCGTTGCAAAGAGCAGTAAAGTAGAGAGTGAGGGAAAGGAAGGAAGAGAGCAAGGACAGGCGGATGAGAGTTGGGATGATTGTGTGTCTGACAGCAGCGATGTGCCATGTGTTTTGAGCAGTAGCCAACAAAAAAAAATGTACACGGCTGAGATGATAACAAATTACCTGGTGCAGTCAAAAAACCAACATAACGTGATAATAGAGGAATATTTCCTCTTTAATTTAATTTAATATAGTTTATAGGTGGTAGTTTGTTTTGCGTTACTTTTCGTGCTTTTGGGTGGTGTGTGGGGTGTTGTGTGGGCTTCTCCTGCCGGAGTCTGACGGCGCCATGGTAAATGGAGACTTTGCCAAGCTCACGCAGTCTGTCTTGGATGAGCTGGAAATATATAGACTCAAAAGAATGGTGACTAGAATAAGGAAGCAAATGGGTAGTGGTGAGTTCAAAAAACTCAATGTGTGTGTTTAATTTATTTGTTTTTATTTTTGCTTTTAATATCTCACTCGCAATGGACACTTTTAGAGTGGGAAGTTTGAATGTAAACGGAGCCAGAGAGGAAAGGAAGAGGGCTCTAATATTTCAAACTGCAAAAATAAAACATGTCGATGTCCTCTTTTTACAAGAGACTCACAGTGATGTTTTTAATGAGACGGACTGGAAGAAGGAGTGGGAGGGGGAAGTCATTTTAAGCCACAACACCTCTCTCAGTGGGGGGGTGGGCTTCCTCCTCTCCAAGTCTTTTAAGCCTGTCTCACTGGAGGTCGAGCATTGTATCAATGGGAGGTTGCTTTTAATAAAAGCACGGTTTGACCTTTTTACAGTTGTTTTTATAAATGTGTATGCTCCAACAAACGGTACAGAGAGGAAGCTGTTTTTACTCAAAGTGAATGATGTTTTAAACGGTTGTGCCACGGAGGATTTTTTATTCTTGGGCGGGGATTTTAATTGTACAGAAAATGCATCTTTAGATCGCAACCATGCAGAGCCGCATCCAGCATCCCAGCATGCTCTGAGGCAGCTGGTCCACTCCCACGGCCTGGTGGATGTATGGAGAAGGATGCACGCAGACAACAGGCAGTACACCTGGTCCCACATCAGGGAGAATAGAATTTCTTCAGCTAGGTTAGATCGTTTTTATTGTTTTAAGCATCATTTTAACACTTTTAAATTGTGCAGTATATCACCTGCTGGTTTTACGGATCATTCTTTGCTTTTATGTGATGTTTTTATTAGAAATGTTTTACCCAGAAGTGCATATTGGCATTTTAACTCGGTTTTAACATTTGATAAACATTTTAAAGAGGCCCTTATTTATTTTTGGAGTGTTTTTAGGCAGAGGAAGGGAGAGTTTAGCAGTCTTAGGCAGTGGTGGGACCATGGTAAGACCGAGATAAGGTTACTCTGCCAACAGCACACCCTCAATGTCACACAAGACATCATTAGGTCTATGAAAGACCTGGAGAGTGATATAGTGGAACTTGAAACAATACGTGAGACCACAGGAGATCGAGGATATATTGAAATCCTCAAAGAGAAAAAGATGGCTTTAGCCAACCTGCTGGATGTAAAAGTTCAGGGTGCACTAGTGAGGTCCCGGTTTTTAAACATAAATGAGATGGATGCTCCCACTAGCTTCTTCTTCGGCCTGGAAAAAAGAATGGGCAGAGGCGAGTGATCCACTCGCTGCTGTCAGGCACAGGGCAGGAAATAACAGAGCCAAGCCAGATCAGGAGGCGAGCTGTGAGTTTTTATTCCACCCTATACACAAGTGAGTATGAGGAGGGGGAAACTCTGTCCGAGGGGTTCTGTAATGGACTACCTCAGGTCTCCGAGGAGGCCAACTCACAGCTCGAAGGGCCGTTAACGATCCAGGAGTTGCAGACTGCCCTGCAAGGCATGCAGGGACGGCGGGCTCCTGGTATCGATGGCCTCTCCGTGGAGTTTTATAAAGCCTACTGGGACGTCTTGTCAAATGACCTTCTAGACGTTTTTAATGAGAGTCTGGCCTCTGGCTCTATGCCAGTGTCCTGCAGGAGAGCGGTGATCACACTGCTCCCAAAAAAAGGAAACCTGCAGGACATCAAGAACTGGCGCCCTGTGTCTCTGCTGTGTGTGGATTACAAACTTCTGTCCAAGGCTTTGGCCACCAGGCTGGGGAGGGCTGTGGAGCAGGTCATCCACCGGGACCAGACCTACTGTGTGCCCGGCAGGTCCATGGTGGACAATGTCCACCTAATTCGAGATGTTTTGGAGGTCTCCAGCTCATTGGACATTAATACTGGTCTGATTTCTCTAGATCAGGAAAAGGCTTTCGACCGCGTTGAGCACAGCTTCCTCTGGAAAGTAATGGAGAAGTTTGGGTTCAGCGCTGGTTTCATAGCCAAGATCAAGGTGTTGTATAATAACATTGAGAGTGTGCTGAAGTTCAACGGTGGGTTGTGTGCTCCTTTTAGAGTGTGTAGAGGGGTCCGGCAGGGCTGTGCTCTGTCTGGCATGCTCTATGCACTCTCCCTAGAACCCCTCCTCAGCAAAATACGCTCGAAACTGCAAGGGCTGTTTTTACCTGGTTTTAATGGAAACATGGTTTTATCAGTGTATGCAGATGATGTTGTTGTTTTTGTTAGGGACCAGACTGACATAGACGTTTTAGTTGACATCGTGAGGGAGTTTAGTTCAGCATCGGCAGCGAGGGTGAATTGGAAGAAAAGTGAGGCCCTCGCTGTCGGTGAGTGGAGTGGCGGTCTCCCAGTTCTTCCCCAGAACATGGTCTGGAGAAAGGATGGTTTCAAGTACCTGGGTGTGTTCTTGGGGAAGGAAATTGTAGTCCTGAAGAACTGGGAGGACGTCATAGAAAAGATAGAAGGGAAGCTTTCCAAGTGGAAATGGCTGCTCCCTCAGATGTCTTTTAAAGGTAGAGTGTTGGTTTTAAATAACCTTGTGGCATCCCAACTGTGGCACCGTCTTACCTGTGTGGACCCTCCCTCAGGGCTACTTGCCCAAATACAAAAAAATTGGTGGATTTTTTTTGGGAGGGTCTACACTGGGTGCCACAGGGGGTGCTGTTTTTATCTAGAGAGGAGGGGGACAGGGCCTTATCCACCTGGCCAGCCGAATGGCCACTTTTAGGATGCAATTTTTACAGAGATATCTGACCGGCCCGGCTGATTTGGTGTGGAGAGAGGTGAGCAGCTGCATTCTCAGACGCGTGAGTAACCTGGGGCTGGATGCTGCTCTGTTTTTAACAGATTTAAACATCTTAAAGTTAAGTGGGCTACCTCCTTTTTATCAGGGTGTTTTTAAGTCTTGGGCCCTTTTTAACCATAAAAGGTGTCCAAAGACTGACTCTCTGTACTGGTTGTTGAGAGAGCCTCTGGTTCACAAAGCCAGGTTGGACGTCAGCAGCAGCGAAACACCCGGCCTGACGGTGGCGCTGTGCCGATCCAAGACCCTGTGCCTTCAGCAGCTGGTGGATGCAGTGGGGCCGGAGCTGAGCGATGCCCAGGCCCTGGGCTCTCTGCTGGGTCTGCACTCTGTCCGGGTGGCCCAGAGGATTCTTCAGCTCTGGAGCCAGATCCTCTGCCCTGAGGAAAAGAGACTGCTGAGGAGCTACGGACAGGGAGGAGCCAGGCCGGACCCAGCAGACCCGTTCCCGAGATCTACCTGAGCCCAGGGCTCGGAGAACTGACCGGCCCCCTGCTCCAGGTCGCAAATTCTGGAAAAATGACAATACACAGAGCTGATAGGAGAACAATTTACATGAACATTGTAAAAGCGACCAACAAGAATGTGCTGAAGGACAGGGCCTCCACTGTGTGGAGCACCAGACTGGGTGCAGGAAGCGGACCAGGCCCACAGTGGAGGATTTTATACAAACCTCCCATAAAAAAACGTACTGCCGACCTCCAGTGGAGAATTTTACACGGTGCCATTGCCTGCAATTCCTTTATCTCCACTATTAATGTGTCCATTTTGTGGTTTTAGAGAGACTGTTTTCCATGTTTTTACAGAGTGCAAGAGACTCACGGGTTTCTTCTCTCTTTTAACATGGGTTTTTAATCTTTTTGGTATAGTTTTTACCGAGAGTGTTTTTATCATGGGAGCTCCAGACAAAAAAGCAAATAAAGAAAAGTGGCAGCTCCTGAACTACCTCTCGGGTGAAGCGAAAATGGCCATTTATTTGAGTAGGAAAAACAGAATAGAAAATAGGAAAGAGGAAGAGGCAAAAGCGATCTGGCTGTGCAACATAAGAGCCAGACTCTGGTTAGAGCATCGCTTTTATAAACATGTTGGGGATCTGGATGCTTTTAAACAGCGGTGGTGTCACGAAGACATTGTGTGTTCTGTTGTGGATGAGGATTTGCAGACCTAGGTTTTAATGTACTATTTTGAGTGATTCGTTTTTTTTTGTTCTGTTGTTTTTTTGTTTTTTTTTGTTTTTGTTTTTGCACAATGAAGCACTTTATTTGATCACAATTGATCCATTGTAAATAAAGTGTTTTTGCAAAAAAGTCTTCTTCTCTTCTTTCATATGCTGTATAAGCAAAATGAGTGTAGCATAACAAAACAAAGACATAACGAGCGAGCGAGGGCACATTTTGAGGGATATGAGGGCTTTGGTGTGGGAAAAAAAGCAAAGACTAATGATACATCACACCACAGAATAAACCACAAAGAGACAAGACACAGGCGAAAGTGGAATATGAAAAGTTCTATGTTTTTATGAAGGCTGTGACGGTATAGCCATGTTCCTCGGGACTCGTTCTTATTTGATCAGCTTTGTCCTGCTTTGTTAAGCCCTACGCAGCAATTCTCTGCCCTCATCCTCCTTGACATTAGAGAGACATTTCAGGTTTGAGTGGCACAAGATAAATCGACTGTAGGTCCTGTGTTATCATAGTGTGTTTGTGTGTGTGTGTGTGTGCAGGAAGTGGTATCCCCCCCCCCCCCCCGATGTCAGAGTGGGAGCTGGCCTTCCCTATATTACCTCTTACAGGGCAGATATGAAAACTCGACTGCAGTTTATTTAAAACTACTCTTCAATTCTTTCAAAGATCAGCCCTCCATCTCTTCCTCCAGGGACCACTCTCTCTCTCTCTCTCTCTCTCTCTCTCTCTCTCTCTCTCTCTCTCTCTCTCTCTCTCTCTCTCTCTCTCTCTCTCTCTCTCTCTCTCTCTCTCTCTCTCTCTCTCTCTCTCTCTCCCTGCCTGATTTACTTCTGCTTTTGTTTCCCTCTATATCCTCCACTTTCTCCTCCCTCGCATCGCCTGTCAAGCGCAAGCTGGACCAGCGAAAGCAAGAGCTGTGAAGTACATGTCATTTGGAATCCGGTTTTTTTGGAGGAAAAAGGGGGAAAGTAAATAATAAATCATAAAAATAAAACGTTGTCTGTCTTGAAATATGAACTGGAAGTAGTGGGCCAGGCAGGATTTTTAAATAGAACTGATGTGAGGGCGATGGCAGATCTGCATTCCCAGGATGATGCTATAGGTGTACATGTCAACACAGTACACAACAGGGGATGAAACCTATGGCAGAGAATGTGCATTAAATCCTATGCCCATTGCTGGACACTCCCATTTTGCCTCCACACTTCGAAACTAAGTCCAACCGAGTTTATGAGCAAACGCTTTTTGTGTGAACAAGACATCGTGAAACAGCAAACGTTCAGACAAAGCCAACAAGGCGATCTGAGCTCAGAAGAAATGAACAAAAAAAAGTATCCGGTGGTTTAATAATGAATTGCCAGTGATTTATTTGATTAGAGGCGAGCCGTAAACAACTGTGAGGAAGGATCAGGTGGTAAAATGCGGAGGCATCTGCAGCGGTCACAGTTTATGGTCTCGTTTCAGACCACTGAGTCTGATTAGTGTCAAGGACGTGCTGTTGTGTGAGTATACACGTGACGAGTATCACTGATGAACCCTGTTTGTTATTTATTGTCATCAGTCTCCACATGTTTCCCTGTGTGTGTGTGTGTGTGTGTGTGTGTGACTCTCGTTGTTGTTCAACATCGTACCAAAAGGTGAACCATATAGCGCTAATAAATCTAATTTGAATGGAAAATGGTAAATGGACTGCATTTCTACAGCACATTTTCTAACCAGTGCGGCCACTCAAACCGCTTTACAAGTCAAGTCTCAGGCTCACAGCGCCAGCACGTCGGGAGCAGTTAGGGTTAGGGTGTCTTGCTCAGGGGACAGGAGGAGGAGCCGGGGAATTGAACCAGCAACCCTCTTTGGTGTCAGAAGACCTCCTGAGCAGTGACTGCCGCCCCAAGTAGAAGCCGAGTGCGGGGAAAATTCATAGCAGAAGCGGCTGTTTTGATGCAATCGTAACCGTCAGCCGAGTGGGGGGGGGGGGGGTTGAGTTGGACACAACTCAACCAAATGGTGATTATGTTCAGAACAATAAAGCCAGCTTTTTTTCCCTTGTAAAAAAAAAAAGAGTCAAACACCACTTATATACCGATATATTTTTTGGTTTCATAAAACATCTTGAAGTTCACTTCCTATTCTTTCCGTAAACCACCGGCTATTCTTTATTACAGTACTTACACCTCCTCTTGTCTGCAGAGGAACAGAACTCTAGTGGCACTAGACTCGTCTGAGTGTCAGACGGCATCCTAAAAATGATCAATAGATCAAATAAACTGTTATATACTTTCTAATGTCATTTTTTACAGGGACATTAGGTGAGCATTCTCAAGAGGGACCGCTGGAATATATCAGGCTAAAGATACCAAAGGATCCGTTTCCGCGCTACGTTAAGGTTTTTAAAAAAAGAAGACAGAGATCGCCTTGCCCCTTCTCTGCATGGTGCCGTCTGGATGTATGACTTATCAATATGCCTGTAGGGGTCTGATGCCTTGCTCATGGTGCACCTCTGCAGTGCCCAGGTGTTTCGGACTTGAACCAGCGACCTTTCCGGTTCTCATGCCAAGTCTTAACAGACTATCGAAGTATTGTAAGTTTGGCTTACAAGTTGATGTGTATGCAGGCGTCTTCGGAGTATCCCTACAAAGGATGTATGATACATTGAGTTCCATGTGGATCCCACAATAAAGGAAATCAATAAAAGGGAAATAACAACGCAATGAACAGACCACTAAAAAAGACTTCAAAGGCATGGAGGCGCAAGCGGGGCCTCCGCTCCGGTGGGACCGCCGCAACAGGTAGACTTTGCAAAGTAAGTATTGACCGAGCATCGGTTCACGGAAACAAACGTGCATATGAAGGTGCCACTCTCATCCTGCAAGCATTCACAACATATAGATTATGTGTTCATTACGGGGACAGAGGGGGCCAGGAGGGAACCCACCCCCTGCTATATGTCACAATGTGGCATGCATTATCTCTCATGACTGTTGCATGTAATTCGTTCAAACGACTGGACTGAAAGCACGCATTAATATCTCATTAACGGGATGATGCTAATCGACCCTTTCCACGCCTATTTGTCAGTGTGTGTGCTGGCGAGAAAAAGGGCGAGCCACATAGAGACAAGAGGAGCGAGAGCGATATAGGGAAGCCACCAAGGGCATCTTTTCGTATTAAAATGATTTCAGAGCAGCAATTAACCAGGCTGGCGACATCTTCAACGTGCCCAACCAATCAAACAGCCTCTATTCGGGGCCAGTAAAAATCATCTGTACTTGCAGTTACATGGGAGGGAGTTATTAAGCACGTCAGAAGATAATTACTGGGTATTCTGGGTAATTAGTAACAGAATACAGTCCAAGGCTCAAGTTTTGTCACTCCTAGCAGTTCAGTAGGCGCACTGCCTGTGGAAAAAAACTATCCTTAAACCTGGTAGTCCTTGTACGGATGCTGTGCAACCGGACGGTAGGGGGGAGAAGAGATGGTGCCCAGGGTGGTTGCAGTCCTTTATGACCTCTTCCGACATCTGGTCCTAAAGATTTCCTCAATGCATGGAATGTGCACATCTGATGATCTTCTCTGCCGTCCTCACCACCCTCTGGATGGCTTTCTTGTCCCGTGCAGTGGTGTTGCCGTACCACACAGTGACGCCACCCGTCAGGACGCTCTCTACGGTGCCACGGTAGAAGTGATGAAGTAATGAAAGAAGTAATGAAAGAAGTAATGAATCACTGGCTGTCATGCTCTGGAAAGATGGTGTGTGGCATAACTCCCCATCCTAGTTGTAGCACAATGTATTGAACTTATTAAAGCTATTCCAATCCAATGGTGTTTGGAACCTGCCACTGGCTGCACTGGTCCCAACAGGTGCCTTTGAGCAAGGCACCAGACCCCAACACTGCTCCCTGCGGCAGCTGTATATAATAGCTGCCCACTGCTGCTGAATGATAAAACACTCATTTACAATGGAAGTAAGGTGTGTAGCTTTAGGGTTGTGTTGTGCACAACTAGCATACCATGGAAAGGGTCTGACATATTGGACTGATAGTGACAGTGTCCCGTTGTTAACCGTTTGTTTACATTGGAAACTACGTTAACTTACTCTCTTCCTCTTCCCCAAACGAGTAAACCATAAACCACGTCATCCATCACTGTGTGCTCAATTCACCAAAATGTGACATTAATATGAGCTGAGATTAACACGCTTGAATGGTTTCCCTCCATTTATTTCCACAGCCGAGCACACACACACGCACACACACACACAAGTACGCACTTTCACACACGTACACACACACACACACAAACACAACCACACACACACACACAACTACACACACACACCGCACGCATACACACAACCACACTCACACACACGTACTCACACACACGCACACACACGCCCACACGCACACACAACCACACACAACCACACACACATGCATGCACACATACACACACACACAACCACACAACCACACATACACGCACACCACACACTCACACCCCACAAACAGCCTCATGAGCACCTTCCGGGGGTTGTTTATTTGGTGAACAGACTGTCCTCGGACAGACACTACACACTTGATGCATAGCCCGTATTTTCAAGTACGCTCTAAGGTTAGCAAAGCGTTGGAATATTGTGTCAGATTTATTTATTTATATATATTTTTTGTTGTTGGCACGGAGCCCCCAGGAAAGAAAAACATGAATGACTCAGTGATCAATCAAATGAGGAGAGAATCAGCCGTACATTAGTAACACATCCACACCTCGCCTGGAGCTCAGCGGCTATCGGGCTGGAATACTTAAAGGAGCTTGGGTGAGAGAACTGAACAGACGTGGAGCCGCACACATCTGTTGAAAAAACTGAAGATTCAAGATTCAAGACTCGAGATACAACGGAACGCTTACTCCCCATTCCCTCCCGCAGTATGACTTTCCTACAATTTAACACTATATACTATACTATGTACTATTCTTATACTATACAATACTATACTATAACAGACCTGTACACAATAAAAAGAACAATAAAGTGAACGATGAATGATTTGGTCATGTGTTTAACTGTGAAAAAGCATTTTAAAGCATTTTAAAGTGCCAGTAGTGCAGCAGCATCATGAATACAATGTTTTTGTCCCCCCCCCCTCTCAAGTATCAGTGCCATATCATTTTCTTTATGTTTTATTTTTATTAGCGGCGTATTCAACTACAATATATAAATATATATATATATTTTATATATGTTTTTTGGGGGTTATTGCTAACCTCATTTGCGTCTGTTGATAGGATCTCCAGCTTCCCTCTGGTCTGCCTGCCTGTCTGTCTGTCTGTCTGTCTGTATGTGTGCCTGTCTGTCTGTCTGCCTGCATGTCTGTCTTTCTGCCATTCTCAATTTTTTTGTCTATACTTTTGAAATTGATGTGACATATTCAAATTATTCAAATCTTCTCCACTTATTTTAAACAAAATTTACCCTGCCAGCCCTACCCCTCGGTCCTTCCAATTTCCCTCTCACTCTCTTCAATATCCTCTCTCTCTCTCTCTCTCTCTCTCTCTCTCTCTCTCCTCTCTCTCTCTCTCTCTCTCTCTCTCTCTCTCTCTCTCTCTCTCTCTCTCTCTCTCTCTCTCTCTCTCTCTCTCTCTCTCTCTCTCTCTATGCCACTCCCTCTCTGTCTCTCTCTCTCACCGGGTGAGCTGAGCGATGCTAAAGCTACCAATGTGATTCCATTCTGCAGGCTAGTGATTGAATTTGTTTTCAAATCTCTGCCCCTTCTCCGGCGCCGCCCTCCTCTCCTCTCCTCTACCCTTCCTCCCTCTCCTCCCCCTCCCCCCCCCTCCTCCCCCTTCTCCCTCATCCCCCCCCCAACCGTCTCCTCGTGCCTCCTCGCTCACTGGCCTTTCACACCTCTAGACCCCCGTGTCATCAACATCCAGTCCCCAAGAGAGAGAGAGAGAGAGAGAGAGAGAGAGAGATAAATAAATGAGTATACCAATTAATAACCAATTATTCCCGAGAAACCTAGCCCACTAAATATATATATTTATTTATTTATTTACAGTATATATATATATATAAAGACATTTAGCAGTTTCTATAATCTTTTTTATTGCATCAATTTGTGACTGAGCTCTCGTCTCTCGCTGGCAGAGTGAGAGGAGAGTGAGACTGGGAGGAAATGGCGGGCGCAAGGGAGAGAGAGAGAGAGAGAGAGAGAGAGAGAGAGAGAGAGAGAGAAGGGGGTGTGATGGGGTAGGGGGGTCTTGATTGGCCACTGCCAGGCCTGATAACACTAATGACTCTTCTCCTATGTCTAATAGGTCCAATGGCGGATGAATATTTAAACTGAGAGACGGCAGACAGGAGACACAGAGTGAAACACACACACATGCATGTATACACACACATGCATGCACACACACACACATACACACACACACACACACACCCACACACATGCATGCACACACACACACACACATGCACACACACGTGCGTTTCAGCTCACATACGTCGAAGGTCACGCAGGCATACACACACATAGACATCTCAGGGCCACTCCCAGACATTAAGCACGTTGGGCGCTGAGTGTAGGAGAAATCACTTCCAAAGTCAAACCAGGGGAAACGGACACCATATCAATGAGCTGTCAAAACACAAAGTGAGGCCCTCATTTTCCACCGAGTCAGTAGGTGGCAGTCTCACGCTGGACAAATGCATGAGCACCACCTGGGTATTTGAAGAACAAGTTTGCTTCAGCCAAATTACATAAAAAAGCTTTTGATTTTGTAATGTAATGATTCTTTAACAGGTGGGCATTATCAGAATGACCCTTGACAAATAGCCTATACTTACACAATTAACCAGTGTATTTAATAAGGAGGATACTAGACAAGAGCTTTGTAGAAATGTAATTTGTACATTGCATGATATTTCTGCATTTCATTTTGGTTTAATCAGTTTGGTTGCACGCACTTTGTAATTTGTTTGTGTTTATATGAAATTGGTACACAACGTGACAACAATAGCATTATGTTTTCTCTTCCCTTTATTAACATTTACATTTACATTTACATTTAGGGCATTTGGCAGACGCTTTTATCCAAAGCGACTTACAAGGTGTACATTAGTTGAAGCAGACAATAGCATAACACTGGGGTACGCAAACATATAAATACAGCAGTTCACAAGTATTCCTATTGACAAGATGAATAACACAATTTCGTACTGCTAGGTCACCTGCTTAAGTAGCTGTGATAAGAGCGTGTTAACAACATTAAGGACATACACTTGCTAACATATACAACATGCTAAGAGCTATTAATGTCAGGACTTAAGCAAGTTTAGGGGTTTCACAAAGGAGAGTCCAGGTGGACTCTGAACAGGTGGGTCTTGAGTCTCTTGCGGAAGCTGGCGAGGGACTCTGCCGTCCTGACATGAGACGGGAGTTCATTCCACCACTGTGGGGCCAGAGCCGTGAAGAGCTGGGTTTTGGACGAGCGATGTTTGGTTGACCTTAGTGAAGGTCGAACAAGTCGCCTGGCAGAAGTTGAGCGGAGCGCTCTGGCTGGGATGTAGGGTTTGACCAACGCCTGGAGGTAGGCCGGGGCAGTTCCATTGACTGCCCTAAAGGTCAGCACCAGAATCTTGAATTTGATGCGAGCAGTTACCGGAAGCCAGTGGAGTTCGCGGAAGAGAGGGGTCACGTGGGAGAATTTCGGTAGGTTGAATACCAGGCGTGCTGCTGCGTTCTGGATGCGTTGGAGGGGCTTGGTTGCAGAGGCGGGGAGTCCCGCCAGGAGAGAGTTGCAGTAGTCGAGGCGGGTGATGACGAGCGCTTGGACCAGGATCTGCGCCGCTTCACGTGTGAGGAAGGGCCGGATCCTGCGGATGTTGTAGAGGGCAATTCTGCAAGATCGGGCCACCGCGGTGACGTTGGCATTGCAGGACAGCTGGTCATCTACCACCACACCAAGGTCTCTTGTTGTGGTTGAGGGGGAGACTTGGGTGTTCTCGATGGTGACCAGTAGGTCCATCTGAGGGCAGTCTTTCCCCGGTATGAAGAGGAGCTCAGTCTTGTCAAGGTTGAGCTTCAGGTGGTTGGCGGCTGTCCATCTGCTGATGTCGGCCAGGCATTTCGAGATGCGTGTTGCTATTTGGGTTTCTGAGGGGGGAAAGGAGAGAAACAGTTGAGTGTCATCCGCATAGCAGTGATAGGAGAAGCCATGAGATGCGATTACAGAGCCTAGCGATTTAGTGTAAAGAGAAAACAGAAGAGGTCCCAATACTGAGCCTTGAGGAACTCCGGTGTCCAGGGTGCAGGGTTTGGACAGGGAACCGTTCCATGTGACCTGATAAGTCCGATCTGCGAGGTAGGAGGTGAACCAGGATAACGCAGTTCCAGCGATTCCAAGCTCGGCGAGAGTGGAGAGGAGGATCTGGTGGTTCACTGTGTCGAACGCCGCAGACAGGTCGAGAAGGATCAGTACCGATGAGAGGGACGAGCTTCTGGCATCACGAAGAGACTCTGTCACTGCGAGCAGTGCCGTCTCCGTGGAGTGCGCAGCCTTGAAGCCTGACTGGTGAGGGTCGAGGAGGTTGTTCTGGGAGAGATAGGAAGAAAGTTGTGAGGAGACAGCCCGTTCAAGGGTTTTGGACAGGAATGATAGGAGAGATACCGGTCTGTAGTTTTGGACATCAGTGATGTCTAGGGATGGTTTCTTGAGGAGCGGCTTGATTCTGGCAGTCTTGAAGGCTGCCGGAAACAGGCCTGCCTCAAGGGAGATGTTGATTTGGGATGTAAGGAAGGGAAGGATATCGCCCGAGATGTCCTGGAGAAGAGAGGAAGGGATTGGGTCGAGGGGGCAGGTGGTAGGGTGGTTAGATGTCACCAGTTTGTTAACTTCATCGGGGGAGAGGGGGTTGAAACAGGTAAGGTTAGTGGGGGTGGGAGAGGAGGGAGGGAGGAAAGCGGTGGGGGTGAAGGAGGAGGTAATGTCGTTCACCTTCTTCGTAAAGAAGGTGACAAAGTCATCAGCTGAGAGGGAGGAGGGAGGGGGAGGGGAGGGGGGGTTGAGGAGGGAAGAGAACATGGAGAAAAGTTTCCTTGGGTTAGAGGCAGAAGAGTTTATTTTTGTACGGTAGAAGGCAGATTTAGCAGCCGATACCGTGGAGGTGAAGCCAGCGAGGAGACGGAGGTAGTGAGCGAGGTCATCAGAGGAGTCCGATTTCCTCCATTTTCTCTCGGCCGCCCGTAGCTCTGCTCTACAAGCCCGCAGAGGTTCGGACAGCCAAGGAGGTGGAGGAGAGGCTCGTGCTGGTCTGGAGGTGAGAGGACAGAGAGAGTCGAAGGAGGAGGAGAGAGAGGAAGTCAGAGTGGAGGAGGCTTCCTCCACCGACAAGAGAGAGAATTGTTGGGGGGATGGTAGTGAGGATAGGACAGATGCGGAGAAAGAAGAGGGAGAGAGAGTTTTCAGGTTACTACGGAAGGTAACAATGTGGGGAGTAGTGGGTAGGGAGGTGGGGGATTTGAGAGGGAGAGAGAAAGCAACAAAATGGTGATCAGAGACAGGGAGGGGTGTGACCGAGATCACCGAGGTGGTACAGGATCTTGTGAAGACAAGATCCAGTTGGTTCCCAGCTCTGTGGGTAGGGGGAAAAGGAGTGAGTGTTAGACCGAATATGGCAAAAAAGTTAATGAATTCAGGAGATTGTAACTTATCCGACTGGATGTTGAAGTCACCCAGAACCACGAGTGGGGTGCCGTCCTCAGGAAAGCAGCTGAGGAAGGCGTCCATCTCGTCAAAGAAGTCACCAAGAGGGCCCGGTGGTCGGTAAATTACGGCAATGTTGAGCCTAGTTGGGATTGTAACAGAAACAGCATGAAATTCGAGTGCCGATCTGGTCAGATGACCCAGAGGGAGTACCTGATATGACCAGTTTGGAGAGACTAGGAGTCCCGTTCCTCCACCACGCCCAGAGGGTCGGGGGGTGTGGGTGAAGGAGTAGGTCGCGGAGAGAGCAGCTGCGGTAGCCGTGTTCTCAGGGGTGATCCAGGTCTCGGTGAGAGCCAGGAAGTGGAGAGACTGGAGTGCGGCGTAGGCCAGAATGGTTTCTGTCTTCTTGACCGACGATTGGCAATTCCAGAGTCCCCCTTTCACCACAAGATCTGTGAAGGTAGAAATAGTAGGATAGAGGAGATTGGAAGGGTTGCGGCGTCGAGAGGGAGAGCCTCGATGCCATCTATTGCGGGAGGATGTCCAGACTACAATGGAATGACGACACATAGCAAGGGTAGGGGGACTAGATTTGGCTAAGTAGGACTAACTCCCTAGACAGACTCCAGTAGAACGACTATATTAACGATATATAGTCAAATCTGCAGCAAACGACCAGCGGATCACTGCTTTATATGTTGTATGACATGATTTGCCTCACCTAGCAAAGGCTACATGCATAACAAAGTGCACCCATGAAAAAAACTGTACTGTATCTTAAGTTAAGTTAAGGGGCAGAAGTCTGTTGGGACTGCCGGTTCAAGTCCTCGAAACACCTGGGCACTGCCGAGGTGCCCTTGAGCAATGCACCAGACCCCCTACACTGCTCCCCGGGTGCAATAAATGCCCACTGCTCCTAACACTAGGATGGGTAAAATGCAGAGAAACAAATTCTCACTGTGTGTGTACATGTATGGGACCAAAAAGGAGAATTCAATCCTCCAGATTTAGATTTAGAAGTTGAAATGCTTAAGGTTGCTGAGCAGCGAAGAAAGAAAGGGGTTTAAAGAGAATACAATGAAGAGAAATTGGAGAGAGATGAAGAGAGGAGGGTTCAGAGGTATTTCAGAGAGTGCTGAGAGTTGCCAGGGCCACAACCGCTGAGACGTATGCTTTAATTAACTAAAACCAGTGTCTTTGTCGCCAGCGTGACACATCACAAACAAATGGGAACACCCATGTGTGTGTGTGTGTGTGTGTGTGTGTGTGTGTGATGGCGTGTGGATTGGCAAGCACAGTGATGTGAGAGGCCTTATTTTGATTGAAATTGTCTATGGACAAACCATGGAAAACCAAAGAAATTCAATTGGATTCTCTTAAGTGTGTTGTCAAGTGTGCTCATGCAAGTGTGTGTGCATGTGCCTTGCACACACACACACACACACACACACACACACAAGTGCACGTGTTACATGACGCTCACATGTAATGAATTAGCAGACACTTTTATCCAAAGGGACCCAGAATAATCTAAGCCAAAACAGTTATAGAGCTGGAAAACTAGTCTAAGTGTAAATGTGTGCAATGTGTTTATTTAGTCACATGGACACACATTACCCAGTCTATGACAGACCAGGTCTATGTAGAACTATGAGGAACATTTCTAGTGTCCAGAACACACACACACACAGACTCACACACACACACATTGTCCTTCACACACAGAGACAGAGAGAGAGAGAGAGAGAGAGAGAGAGAGAGAGAGAGAGAGAGAGAGAGAGAGAGAGAGAGAGAGAGAGACAAAGAGACAAAGAGACAAAGAGAGACCAAGACAAAAAGAGCGAAAGAACGATGGAGGGACAGAGAGAGACAGAGGGAGAGAGAGACAGACAGACAGAGAGAAAAAGAGACGGAAAGAGAGAGAGAGACAAAGAGAGAGACAGACAGAGAGAGAGCAGAGAGTGTGTTGCTAATGTGGGATTGGGGGGTAGTCAATGCAGTGCACGCCTGGTGCTCCAGCTCCGCCACACCTTTCTCATGCCTCACCACCGGGCCGCTCTCCCCTCACCTCGCCGCCCGTACAGCCAGCAGCCTCCCCCCTGCTTCACCGCATGGCTAATCCTTTATTTAGCTCCCCCCTTCACTCTGTCCACACCTCGCTGTCTCCAACCTTTCATTCCACAACCCCCCCACCCCTCCCTTCAACTGCCTTCTCCCTTTTTTCTTTGTCTCCAATCCACATCTTAGTTTTTAGTTTTTCAACAATTTTTTTCTGTATTGGATTTTATTATTTTAAGTGGGGTTTCTTTTGACATAGAGAGAGGTGGCATGTGGACACAGAGCTGAGGAGCTGAAATTCTGCCTGCGGCGCTCATCCCTGATGTGATAGAGTCTTACCACCGGGCCGAAGAAAATCAGAACTAGCATCTGAGCTTTGTTTGATCATTATCTCAACACAGTGTGTGTGTGTGTGGGGGGGGGGGGGTGTATGTGTGTGCTTGTGTGTGTATGTGTGTGCCTGTGTGTGTATGTGTGTGCATGTGTGTGTGTGTGTGCATGCATGTGTGTGTGTGTGTGACTGATCAGCATCATCAGCATCATCAGCAAAATCATCATCATCATCAGCAGCATCATCTTTTTACTTTTTACAATTTAAATCAAATAAAAAGAGGATCAATTAGCGAGAGATGGACGAGGAAGTGATAAATGTGCTAGCTAGCGAGCCTCGCGTTAGACTGAGATAGAGCTTCCCTTTCATCGACTCCTCCTGCAGGACATGTGTTCCGAGAGAGGTGCCAGGGAGGGGATGCCAGGGAGGGGAATTCATTTAGCATTTTTAAGAAAATTTAAAAAACGGAGCCAAATGAGTTCCTCTGCATATGAATTATGGACAGGTAGACTATCACTATTCCCCTGGTTATCTGCTCCACGGAACGCTCTGAGGGCACCCTGTCCAATATCTCATGTCACAGTCTGCAGCTTTCCATCACCCACCAGCTCCTACTCCCTTTCACTTTCTAGGACACACACTCACACACACAGACAGACACACACACACCCATACACACACACACACAAACACACACACACACACACACACACAAACACACACACACACACACACACATTTTCTCACTCTCTCTCTCTCTCTCTCTCACACACACACACCCACACTCTTTCACACACCGGAACAAGCACATGCACATGCATACAGGTTGGCAGACATTGGCTAATCCTGTAATAATCACAGCTTTCCCTTTTGCTATGTTGCTATCATCTGGAACTTCTCGAGCGGCGAGTGTTACACACAAACACACACATACACCCACACACACACACAAACACACACACGCACACGCACACGCATACACACACACACACACACACACACACACACACACACACACACACACACACACACACACATGCACACACACACACGCACACACACACACAGTCAGTCTCACACATGGCACAATTGCTGCAACAATCTGCAGCAATCAAGAACACACACCTACAGGGTGGGTCTCTGCAGGTTTGTGATAGGCCTGCTGTTCATAAGTTGTTCTCAATCTGCTATCTGGTATCAGGCCTTCCACCCCATGAATGTGCAGCGCTGCAGGCCAACCTGGCAGCCCGCACTGCACTGCATGGACCTCACAATGCAATAGGTAATACTGGTACTGCAGGTAACATAGTGGAAGCCAATCACAAAGAAGTGCCTGTGCCTTGTTTAGGGGACAGGTAACACGGTCGGGTAATGCGTGATCAAAACACACCGGACGCATTGACTGATGTAAATATGCAGGACAAATGGTGCAAAAATAATACACAAAAAACAACATAGAATTATTGCATATAATTCACCACAACAGACTGATAAACCGTAAATGCTCACACTCTTAAAAAGATAAAAATAAAGATGTCCAATTTCCTGGAATGATGTAGAATTTATGTTTTTGCTTCTTTTGACCAAGCAGTACATCTTTTTTTTATATATACACCAAAAAAACAGTCCTTTGAAGGGGTTTAAACGCTGTATTTGGGACTGTCCAGCTGCTGGCTGAGCCAGCCCCTTGATGCTGGCTAATTGTGTAGATTGTGTGCTGAGAGCCCACAATCTGGCTCTCAATTTGAGCCAGTGGCAAACAAAATGCTTCTAATGTTTTTTGCTGTTCTTGTACATATGTGTTCTGTTGTTCTTGTACAGATGTGTTCTGTGCACCCCGGCTCCATTTAGAGCATATGCTTCTTTTGTGAGGGAAACAATGTAAATGGAAACAATATGGAGGACCCAGAGCCATGCGAAGAGGTAGACTACCACCTTTGTATGAGGCTCGTACCAGTTTGAAAAGCAAGAGGATGGTGAGTGTATGTACATTTAAATATACCGCAACCAATGAATTATGGATGCCTGTTTATACACATTGTGTTATGTAGGTTTTGTATTAATGAAAAGCCACATATTTAAAGAACAGGGTGGCATCTTATAAATTGTGTATACCGGTACACACGACAAGCGACAAATTACTTGTTAATACTTAAATAATAATGCACTGTCAGTTGAACCTTTGCATCCATCATCTAGCATTTTCCAAACCACTCTTCAAACTCACACATATTCCATGTCTGCGATAATAACGCACACACTGCATGACACAAGAGAAACGCTTGGCTCGTCGGCTGGAGGTCATGGGGAAATGCATATTTAATTCAGTTTTAAAGAACCGCCTTCCTACAACTAGCAGATTTAAGATTAAACGGAAGCATGTTAAATGGAGCTCTTAATGGTGGAGTGACTGTGGTAACGGCGACGCCTCACGCATTTTCCAAGGCTCCTGTGAGGCAGTGACGAGTAAAACTATCAGGCCATGGACAAACGGTCCCAGCTAAAGATTTAGTGGTCTGCCTCATAGGCTAAATGCCGATGCCTTCGCTGTTCGAGATCCTGAGAAATACTTTAGTATGCTGTTAAAGATTGCATTGTGGCATAAATGATTTCATTTCAAAAAGGTTTATTGAATTCGGTTCAGGGAAGATTTCAACTTTTGGAGCTCAATGTTAAATGTCAAAGGAGTTAGACACGGTTAAGTCTAAGTAAGAGTTTGGCGTGATTATGGTCACAGTAGCACTGCTAGCATGGGAGGCTAGTGTATCAGCATGCCTCCTCCAGCAGCGAAGCCTCAGCCAAAGAAGGTAAAACAGTGTCTGATAAATACTGATATAAATGTACACATATGGGATAGCAGCAGAATAACAACATCAGTCTGGTTGGACAAAGGATGGCTACTTAGAATAGAGACTGCCTGACTTCCCTGAGTTTGCATACCATGAGAACAAGAGCACGAAGGACGCCATTTCCTCAGCTCTTCACTCCGCTCTCTCCCATCTGGATGAGAGCAACACCCACGTAAGAAGGCTGTTCATCGACTTCAGCTCAGCATTTAACACCATCTTCCCTTTCAAACTCATCTTTAAACTTTGTGACCTCATGAAAACCATGAATATTGACATTAACCCCTCTGTTTGTAACGGGTTATTAGACATTCAACCAACAGACCCCAGTCTGTCAGATTAGCCAATCTCACCTCCTCCACCCTCACCCTGAACACCGGCGTTGTCCTGAGCCCTCTTCTCTACTCCCTCTTCACCCATGACTGCACTCCTATCATCACCATCATCAAGTTTGCAGATGACACAACGGTGGTTGGCCTCATCAAAATCAACGATGAGGCAGCCTACAGGGAGGAGGTCCAGCACCTGGTGGCGTGGTGCGCTGACAACAACCTGGCCCTCAACACCAAGAAGACCAAGGAGCTCATCGTGGACTTCAGGAAGGTGGGTCCACATCTCCGAGGACTCTTGGTCCTTCAATACTGCCTTACTGGTAAAAGGCTCCCCAGCGTCTCTACTTCCTGAGAAGACTTAGGAAATCCCACCTGTCCCTCAGATTCTGTCGAACTTTTACCAGTGTCCCATCAAAATCATGCTCACCAACTGCATCACAGTGTGGTATGGCAACTGCACTGTTTCCGACCGGAAAGCGCTGCAGAGGGTGGTGAAAACCGCCCAACACATTGTTGGATTACCCATCCCTGCAATAAACACTACCCACCACAAATATGTCTGAGAAAGGCTCAACAAATAGTGGATGACCCCTCTCACCCCAACCATGGACTGTTTTTCCTCCTCCCCTCCGGGAGGCGCTATAGAAACCTTTGTTCCAAGTCAAGCAGCTTCTTCCCCTCAGCTGTCATCTCTCTGAACTCTGTACAACAATGACATAACAACCTACCTCTACATATAGTTTACATATTTATTGATAACATACCTGTATGATAGTGTGTACATTTGTACTGTACCTGCCGTATATATTTTAATCTTAAACTGCATATCCCTGCTCACTACCTGCTGTATATACATTTATATATATTTATCCTGCTTTTTCATTATTGCATACCCCTGATCACTACCTGTTACTTGTATACTTACCTGTATATATATATATATACCAATTATTATGCACATATCTCATACATACTCTATACGTAATCTCTAACTGTTTTTATACCTAGTAGACTGTCTGTTAGCTACTGTAAACTGCAAATGATATATTACCATGCACTTTACTGCAACATTTGCACTCTGGTTAGATGCCAAATCATTGTTGCTGTTCATTACTTGTGCTGTACAATGACAATACATTTTAATGTAATCTAATCGAATCGAATTTATAAGAAAGCAGCTGGCTAGCGCCATGACATGTACTGCCCTGGAGAATGTTTCCGCTACATTGGGAGCCTCTTCACCAGCCTGGAGATGGTAGACCACTGACCAAATCTACCAACATTTTGGACAATGGCCATGTTGGAAGCGGGTACAGGCCTGGAGGAGGCTGCTTCTCACAGTTTTGATCTTTCAGAAACTTGGTATGATGCAAGTATGGTTTAAGCAGCCTCACCTGGCCTGAGTTGGACTGATTGGCTGGTGAGGATACACACCTGTGGGTCATTGTTAATCAAAGCCCACAGGTTGAAACAGCCTCCACCACACACACTGGGAGAGCATGTACCATCTGCTCTGTTCTCAATGATTCAAACTCTTGCAACACAAAATGTATTCAAGTAATACACTTTCCTCCACAGACCACAGGCGAATGGATAGAAAGACAGAATACCACTTTTTTGTTTGACAATTAAATTGTTTTATTTAGTTTCAACAGAATACAATAAATACATTTAATACATATACCACATGTATTAGCATTGCAATTTAAATCAGGATTCCTGGCAGTACAGTGGAATATGGTGTAAATACCTATCCACTACAATACTGTATTGTATCAATACCTACTACAATACTTAGTTATTTTACATATGTTATGTGCAACTTAGTACAACTTACATATTTGGCAATTGAAATCAGTTTATTTTGTTCAGTTTTTAAATCATGTATATGTTCTGTTATGTATGAAAGACTGCACTGTCATTGTAAAGGCATTCTGTTTCTGTGTCTGTCTCTGTCCAATTTGTCAGCATAGCAGTTATCTATGTAGACCTACCATTTCAGGACCACTATGCATTTCCATTATGCGTGTGTTGGTGTTAGTGTATCCAGAAGTACATGTGCCCATCCTTATATTGTTTTTCTGTGCGAGCTGTGTAGCATTTCTGCGTGCACCGTATGGATTGAACTCATGTGGGCCCTTCCTCTGTGTCCTCTGACCTCGACACTAAACCCGGCCAATATGGCCAAAAGAAAAATCAATGTCTGCAAAACTAATTAGACTTTTTATGACAATAATAAACCCTCTCCTTCCCCTCCAGTATTTTATTCCCACTCCAGGTTCCTCTAGGGCATCTCCATCTGCCCCCTCACCCCCCCCTCTCCCCCCTTTCATTCCTTTCACTCTTGACTTCCTTTCCCAGCTTTTGCTCTTTCACCTCGTACGCAATATAGTGGCTAATTGCCCCGCAGGCGGCTTGGCTGTAGTACATACACCCCACCACCCCCACCACCCCCACCACCCCCACCACCAGCACCACCCCCACCACCCCCACCACCAGCACCAACAGCACCACCAACACCACCCCCACCACCAGCACCACCCCACCACCCCCACCACCAGCACCACCCCACCACCCCACCACCAGCACCACCCCACCACCCCCACCACCAGCACCACCCCCACCACCAACACCACCCCACCACCCCCACCACCAGCACCACCCCAGCACCAACAGCACCACCAACACCAGCCCCACGGCTCCTACTTTTCCAACCACCAGCCCCCACTTAAATACAAATAATAACACACATAATGATATCATAACTTAAACAAAACTTAAACAAAGTAATTGCAGTAGTACAGTGCTCGGGAAACCTCCTTACCTTTGAAACTGCTTTGCTGATCAGAGATGGCTGTGTCGGATTTGGAAGCATTTTTTCTTAATTTAAGCTATTTTTGCTGCATTCCCAATTCATGAACTCAGCCACACACAAAAAAGGCTGTATGCCTTTATGCTTTTGTTCTTTGGTGTAGCACAAGGTCGGCAGTACAAAGTAAGGTAATTTACTATGTCTGCTGTCTCGGTAGGGGGTAAATAGATAGAGGGTTAATATTGTGTGATAAATCATTATTTTAACATTATTTCAACACTATTTTAACAGCACTGATCGATTCCAATATATTTATGTATGTTTTTTCTGGTAGCTTCCTCAAACATTTTGTTTCACACGGTTAACATAAACAGCTGATTCTATGTTCAATGTGTGTCACGTGACTTCAAATTCACCAATTCTGGCAGGATCAGGTGACGTCTACAGACAGAGACCAAAGGAATGAACAAAAATGTCTGATTGCTAATCAATTCAATGAAATACTCAACTTTCAGCGAGCAAGCTAAGGGCACTTATTGAGGGAACAGCTTCCAAAGCATGACATTAATATGGCTAAGGAGGAAACATGAAGTGAATTATCATCAATCAAATGTGAATCATTTTGTGGAAAACTTTTAAGGTCAAACCCCAAAGGAAATCTCCCCACCCCACTGCATGTGTTTCTAGTGCTATACATCTGCCCCGTCTCTCTCTCTCTCTCTCTCTCTCTCTCTCTCTCTCTCTCTCTCTCTCTCTCTCTCTCTCTCTCTCTCTCTCTCTCTCTCTCTCTCGCTCTCTCGCTCTCTCTCTCTCTCTCTGTGGCAAATGAAGGAAATAGCAATAAAGCAGATGGCCATATGGTCTCATACAGGTCCCCAGGGTTGCCATCACAGAACAGATACCTCCACTCAATCAGCCTAACATCCCATTGTTATTGACCATCTGAGAGATCATTATTATCGGGTGTGATTTCCCAGGGTCCCCTCTGCATATATACCCTATAGCCCGGCTTATGAACCACGTCCTCCTTGGGATGAACCTCCAAATGATGGAGCCAATAAGGGAGGGGGCCGGGGTTTTCAATTCAATTTCAATTCTACTGCTGTGGCACAAGTATGAGGAAAACATGATGGAGATCACAGAATGCACGGTGGTGCAATCAGGTGATGTCAGGCGCACACATAAAAAGAGCATTTGGTGCCATTAAGCTCAGGTACAATATGAGAGTCGTGTCGATGAGCGCCCACGGGCAGACAGACGGACAGACCACGGGACAGACACGTAGATCTAGGTGGGGGTGAGGGGGTGGGAGGGGAAACATCATAACAATCAAACCTTTTTTCCTTTTTTTTGGGGGGGTTGTTTTGTCATTTTAATTTTTGTTTCATAGTGTCCTTTACTTCTTATGGCATGCATGTCTCCCGCTCTGGAATGAATACATATCAGACAGCGGTACTTCCTCCACTGCGGCAGCCCTGACTGAAGGAAGTCCCCCCCCCCCCCCCCAAACCTTAAGTGTCATCTGGATTTGTCATCAAAACGACGGGCATCCGTGAGGGGCTGATGCCAGCGTGGAAGCCTGGACAAACAGACCCCGACAAACAGACCCAGCGTGGGAGCCTGGAAACCAAGGCCCAGACAAACAGACCCAGCGTGGGCCCTTTGCTTCTGAGCTTCACAATCCCAGTTTGCCGAGCTAGTGTTTATTTATTTTCTGTCTATTGTTTATATTGTTGCATAAAGTTCTGTCATCTCTCATTTGTATTTGTGAACCCAGTTCAGCACTCTTGTGAGATAACAAGAAAGGGACCATGTTTTAGTAGGAGCACTATGTGCATATTTTTTTTAAACTGTGTTTCACTGATACAGCCTTTCACCAATTGGAAACCTTGAACGTCGAAAAGTTGAATGATGTTTACATGAAATCATCCATCCATCCATCAGCACAAGGCGTAAACAAGCACAACCTGGAACATGTCCTCAAAGGTACAGGATTTAAGCTGTAACACTTGTTTTAGCAATACTTTTTCACCTCTATGTCCGTCTATCTCAAGGTTAACCACTTTGGAGGCAGAGCCCGTCTCCTTTTGAAACAAAACAAAGAGGAGAACATCATAGAGACGCTGCTTTTATTGTGATTTCTCCTTTTGAAAATGAAGCGCAAGTGGGAAAATGACCTATTGAGCGTGGGGGCCAGCATTTTTTTTTTTTATGAGATAGCAGATGAGAATTTGCCTTTGAAGAAGTCAGAGTGGACTTCTGTATCGCACACATGGGCCTTCCAGTCGTGATCTACCTGACAATTGAGAGAGAGAGAGGGGAGCATCCCCATTCTGAACCTCAAACTTCCATTCTCAAACTCACCCCGCACAACTTAGTCACACTTTATTCTGTAGATGTTGGATAGTTGAGATAATTCGATTCCATATCGATAGTTTTGATTCTGCATTGTGCTGCACTGTATTCATGATGCTGCTACCGCTTCACTACGATGCTGCACTTCAGTCACTTTAAAATGCTTTTAATTGCACCATCTACCATATATATATATATAATATATATATATATATATATATATCCACTAAACACTTTACTGTCATTACTTGTTGTATAGTATAGTGTTGTTTATAGTATACAGTAAAGTATATAGAATATTGGATATAGTGTTTATAGCATATATTGTATAGTATCGTTTTGTATAGTATAGGAACATGTAGTATAGTATAGTATTGTTGTTGAAATTCATGCCATTACTTGGCACACATGGCAAAAAATAAAGAATGCAGAATGTTGAATAAGTTAACAAAATATTGTGTATATCAATGAATAATATCATTTAATATCAATGTATTTGCGTGTGATTGCAGAACATGACAGTGACCTCACAGTGATTATATGTGTTTTTTTAATGCATGGTTCATGGTGTCTCTAGAGTCAAATCCCTTTCCTTTCAAGGAATCAACCTCAGGTCTGCACTTTGTCATTCGTTTGATATTGATTATTTGGTTCTTCTTTATTTTCTATTCATTTAAAAAATGACACCAGACAGACGATTCATTTGAGACACATTCAACGTGCTGATCGCTATTAAAACCGGTTGGTGCTCCAACTGTAGCTGTAGCGGAATTATTTGTCCTGCTCGTCCTTGAGTCCTGTACTCGACTCCAGTCTCTTTCTTCTATCCCTCCACTTTTCAGTATTACGGCCGTCCTTCCTGTTCTCTGCCGTCTGTCCACCAACGGATCTCTCCAACAAGCTTGTTGACTTCAGACTTCCGCTGCAGAAAATGCATTTTTTTTAAGAAATTACAGCCGGGCTGCAGCTTATCAGGTCCTGTTGCTTTTTTTAAATGAGGGTGAAAGGCCAGAAGATGTCTGAAAAAGACAGAGAGAATACGACAGACCGGTCCCTGACTTCCGGACACACTAAGCACTGAGCCCACATTAGCTACTTTTGCATAAATTTTGCATTTGAACCTGTATATCCTATTCTGCCTATTATCTCCTATAGCCGCATTCCCAACAATAACAACAGAAGGTTATACACGGGACGGAATATAGATCATCTAAGGAAGTTAGTGGAGTTTCCAGAAAAACCCGTGACCCATAGAAAGTTAGTCATGAATATTAATATGGCACTTTTTAATGTGCGATCTCTTACAAACAAGAGTTTTTTAATTAATGATCTTATTTTGGAAAAGAAGTTGCATTTTTTATTTCTCGTTGAAACCTGGCTCAAGAACGATGGTACTGCAACTCTTGTTGAAACGTGTCCTCCAAACTATAAGTTCTTTCAATCAGTAAGACAGGATAAAAGAGGTGGTGGTATTGTCACTATCTTCTCTGATCAGTTTTGCTGTTCGGAGATTGATCTGGGTACATTTTTGTCTTTTGAATACCTCGCCATTGTGTTGAAAGCTGATTCAAATGTGCTTGTTTTAACAATGTATAGACCACCCAAGAAATCCTCAGTATTTCTTTCTGAATTCTCTGAGCTATTATCCACTATTCTTACTAATTATGACCGAATAATCCTTAGTGGAGATATGAATATTCATATTAATAACAGTACTGACTCATGGCCTAGGGAGTTTGTGAATCTCTTAGACAACCTAGGATTAACGCAATATGTTACGGAATTTACCCATCAATTGGGTAACACACTTGATTTGGTAATATCACTAGGGATCAATATTGAGAATGTTTTAGTGTCTGACATTACTGTTTCTGATCATTACTGTGTATTCTTTGATGCTCGATTAGGTACACTTAGTAACAAAAGAGAATTTACTATTCAAAAAAGGTATTTAGATACAACAGCGGAAACAAAATTCTCTGAACTTGCAAACTCATTTGTTCCTTGTAATGTACACCACTCTGTAAACGAAATGGTTGATGCTTTTAATAGTAACTTGAGCAGAGCACTGGACACTGTTGCGCCAGTTAAGATCAAAAAGAGGTCCCGAAATAAAATATCCCCATGGATAAATAGTACTATCCGTGATCTTAAGAGAGTGTGTAGAGCTGCAGAACGGACATGGAGAAAAACTAAACTAGAGATTCACCGCAGTATTTTTAAGGAGCATATTACTACATATAACAAGGCTATTTGCTCTGAGAGAAGAGCCCACTTTTCAAGGATCATTGCAGAGAATGGCGGCAATTCCAGGGTATTATTTTCAACCATTGATCATCTATTAAACCCCGCGCCAGCCTCTGACATCCTCAGCCTAGCCTCTGTCTTAAAATGTGAGGAATTTGCACAATTTTTTAACAATAAAGTAACCATCATTAGAGCTGGTATCGTCAGACATACCAGCGATACACACGATTTGCCTTGTAACAGACCAGCAACTTTGAGGAATTTTAGTAACATTTCTGAACCAGAACTTCATAAAATTGTAACACAGAGTAAATCTTCAACTTGTAGTCTTGACCCTGTCCCCACAAAGTTTTTTAAAAATGTTTTTAATAGTCTCTCTGAATCAGTTCTTAAAATAATTAATACATCCCTCGAGACTGGAATTTTTCCCAATGCATACAAAACGGCTGTTGTGAAACCGCTATTAAAGAAATCAAATTTAGATTATAATGCCTTAAGTAATTATAGGCCTATTTCCAACTTACCTTTTATGAGTAAGATACTTGAAAAAGTAGTTTTTAATCAATTAAATAACTTTTTAAATGAAAATGGTATCTTAGAGAAATTCCAGTCCGGTTTTAGATCTAATCATAGTACAGAAACGGCTCTGATTAAAGTAACAAACGATCTTAGACTTAGTGTTGCTGATGGCAGGGTCTCAGTTCTTATCCTTTTGGACTTGAGCGCTGCATTTGATACACTTGACCATAGCATACTAATTCACAGATTGGAAAACTGGGTTGGATTATCTGAATGTGCATTAAACTGGTTTCGAACATATTTTACAGAGAGAAATTTTTATGTTAGTTTGGGTGACTTTGTATCCGAGAAACATGACATGTCCTTTGGTGTTGCACAGGGAAGCTGTCTTGGTCCCCTTCTGTTTTCATTATACATGTTACCTCTAGGAGACGTTATCAGAAAACACAATGTTGATTTCCATAGCTATGCTGACGACACACAATTGTATATCTCTGTTGAGCCAAATGATCCAAATGCTTTATGCTCCTTGACTACCTGTCTGTCTGCAATTGATCAATGGATGAGCGATAATTTTTTAAAACTTAATGAAGACAAAACAGAAATACTTTTAGTAGGCCCTAAAGCCAAAAGGGAATCACTTTTTAATGGGTTAGGAAGTTTGGCTCGCCAGAATAAATCGGAAGTAACTAGCTTAGGTGTAATTTTAGACTCCGATTTAAGTTTTAATACCCACATAAATAAGGTGACCAAAACTGCCTTTTTCCATCTACGAAATATTGCTAAGGTTCGACTGTTTTTAACCCAACAGGATGCTGAGAAGTTGATACATGCTTTTATTTCAAGTAGATTGGACTATTGCAATGCTCTTTTTACTGGTCTTCCTAAAAAATCAATAGACAAGCTACAGCTAATTCAGAACTCTGCTGCTAGACTTTTAACAAAAACAAGGAAGAGAGAGCATATTACTCCAGTTTTAGCTGCATTGCATTGGCTCCCTGTATCTTTTAGAATTGATTTTAAAGTCCTTCTTCTTGTTTTTAAAGCTCTTAACAATTTAGCACCCTCGTACATTTCTGATCTCCTGTCTTTTTATGTCCCCTCACGAGCCCTAAGGTCCTCCACAGCTGCTCTTTTAAAGGTTCCTGGGGTGCCCAAAGGGAAAATTGGGGCATCTGCTTTTAATTTCTATGCACCACAGCTGTGGAACACAATCCCAAAAAATATTAGAGAGGCTGGCTCAGTGGACATCTTTAAACGACAGTTGAAAACATACCTTTTTAATATTGCTTTTAATTAGCAACTCTTTTTTATTTTATTTATTTTTAATCATTGATTTTATCCATTTTCTTTGCTTGTGATTTTAGACTATGTGTTTACTTTATGTTCTTTTCCTTAATCTGTTATTATTCATTGTTTTATCTTTCTTTTATCATGTAATGTGAAGCACTTTGGGCTGCATCTTGTATGAAAAGTGCTATATAAATAAAGTTATTATTATTATTATTAAGCACATACAAAAGCATACTGCTGTGCCAGCATAGTTTGGTTCTCACAAACGGCTATATAGATAAAGATATGACTAAACATGATTGGATCTGAACACAAGGATTACCCAGAGATACATCATTTTTGCAATCAAATGCTGTAACAAACATAACCAAACGACCTGTTATATAGAAAATATACAGATCTACAGTGAACTTCTACCGTGGCACTGTAAAGAGAGACCTGACGAGTGACATCACTGTGTAGTATGGCAACACCACTGCAACGGACAAGAAAGCCATCCAGAGGGTCTGGAGGAGGGCAGAGAAGATCATCGGGTGTGCACTTCCATGGGTTGAGGAGATCTTTAGGACCATATAGGAAGAAGGCCATCTCCATTACTAAGGACCGCAACCACCCTGGGCACAATCTCTACTCCCCCCTGCAGTCCGGCCTCCGGTTCTGAAGCATCCCCACCAAGGACTACCAGGTTCAAGAACTATTTTTATCCACATGCAGTGTGCCTACTGAACTGCTAGGAGTGCTGCCACTATCATAACATTGTCATCCATATTACATTACACTATCATTTACTATCATCATTTTGCTAGACTTTCAGGACTCATTAGATACTGCAATTTCCTGCACTGTACTACACTGTATTCATGATGCTGCTGCACTACTGGCACTTTAAAATGCTTTTTAAATGCTTTTTGCACAATGCAACATATGTATATATCATCCATCAGTCACTTGATTGTTCTATTGTGTACAGTATTGTTTGTATAGTGTTGTATAGTATAAGTATAGTACATAGTATAGCATATAGCGTTAAATTATAGGAAAATTCATACTGTGGGAGGACATGGGGAGTAAGCATTCAATTGTAGTTGTTGCACAAAAAAACATATTTTATCTTGAATGTTGAATCTTGATCAACCCATTGTACATTCTGTGGAACAGAAGTCCAGTTTGACACCAGACCCATTTGATAATCCAGTCAAAACATGACATTAAACCTTCTGCTTCTCATCTTGGCTGTACGTTATAGAAGTGCTGAGTTCAAACACTGCAGTGGAAGTCATTGTGTAATAGAAGAATCAGGATAGTGGGGGGAGGGGGGGGGGGATGGAACAAAGCGCTGAAGCTTGTCAGGTTGTTTACGAGTGCTCAGAGATCCGCAAACGCCAGCCTTTTAATTTGACTCTGGTATTTGATCCACCCCCACCCCAGCCCCACCCCATCCCACCACCTCACACCCCCACCTCACACCACCCAACACCACCCAACTTGAGAAACGGCAAATCCTCATCTATCATGGATGCATTTCTTATTATTTGGTCTGGGGGTCGGGGACCCTGCAGATTTCACAGGTCTCTGGTCCTAATCAAGATCAATTCTATTGAATGTCCTCGAAGCCCCCGGTCCTTTAATTACATGATTCAACTTGGGGGGTCTGCTGCTGCTGCTGCCGCTGTAGAGAGAGCTGGAGGAGAGCAGCACCTGTGGTCTTCAGAGACGAGCTGCCAGGAGCCACTGCTGGGGATGAGACAACCCAGAGCATCACCGGATGCACTCTGAGGACATGCACAACACTGGGTTCTTTAGACTCCATTTATTCATCTGAACCCTCCAATTGGTGTATTAATGCCAGTCTAAAGGGATTTTTGAAATGCTGGTTCTGTGAGAAAATACCTTGCTACCATTGACCATAACGCAAATTGTTGTCTATTATAACACAGGTGTGTGTGTGTGTGTGTGTGTGAGAATGTGTGTGAGTGTGCGTGTGTGTGCGTGTATGTGTGTATATGTGTGTGTGTGTGTGTGTGTGCACACGACCACATTGAACCTTTAAAACTCATGCAGGACATAATTTCTGCTTGTTCGTTATCAACAGCAGCGTAGTCACACAGGGGGTGGTGAAAGGGGATGAAAAGTTCAACCTGCAAGTTACTCTCTTACACACACTCACTCACACACACACACACACACACACACACACACACACACACACACACTATTCATCCACAGGTCCCTTGAAGTTGAGATGCTCTGGGGTACTTTATTATTCAAACACAGAATGTTATGAGCCATCTTCCATTCATGAGACAACTTGAGTGTGTGTGTAAGTGTGTGTGTGTGTGTGTGTGTGTGAGAGAGAGTGTGTGTCTGTGAAAAAAACTGCGAGAGCGAGAGAGAGAGAGAGAGAGAGAGAGAGAGAGAGAGAGAGAGAGAGAGAGAGAGAGAGAGAGAGAGAGAGAGAGAGAGAGAGAGAGAGAGAGAGAGAGAGAGTGAGAGAGAGAGAGAGCGAGGGGAGGGGGTGAGTGTGAACATGTGCAGTAGCCAGTTTATTTTGAAAAGTAGATTCTCATATTTCCATCTAAGCAGAGCAGCAGTAATTACTCAACATACAAAAAAAGAAACTGTACCTTGGTTTCCAAGTCGTACAGAAGCAAAGGCGTTCAGACGGGATAACAGGATACAGAAGATGAGAACGATCGCTACAAGAGGACCAACGCCGCATACTTACATATACATAATAAAGTTTTTAGTTTGAACGTTTTCAGTGCTGCACCAAAGGAGCAGCTTAACACGTCTACTTCTGTTATATACTCCTGTTACATACTTTAATATGTCTCGTTCTGTTATATACTTCTGTTACATACTTTAATACATCTACTTCTGTTATATACTTCTGTTACATACTTTAATACATCTACTTCTGTTATATACTTCTGTTACATACTTTAATACATCTACTTCTGTTATATACTCCTGTTACATACTTTAATATGTCTCGTTCTGTTATATACTTCTGTTACATACTTTAATACATCTACTTCTGTTATATACTTCTGTTACATACTTTAATACATCTACTTCTGTTATATACTTCTGTTACATACTTTAATACATCTACTTCTGTTATATACTTCTGTTACATACTTTAATATGTCTCGTTCTGTTATATACTTCTGTTACATACTTTAATACATCTACTTCTGTTATATACTCCTGTTACATACTTTAATATGTCTCGTTCTGTTATATACTTCTGTTACATACTTTAATACATCTACTTCTGTTATATACTTCTGTTACATACTTTAATACATCTACTTCTGTTATATACTTCTGTTACATACTTTAATACATCTACTTCTGTTATATACTTCTGTTATATACTTTAATATGTCTCGTTCTGTTATATACTTCTGTTACATACTTTAATACATCTACTTGTACACCTTGTAAGTCGCTTTGGATAAAAGCGTCTGCCAAATGCCCTAAATGTAAATGTAAATGTACTTCTGTTATATACTTCTGTTACATACTTTAATACATCTACTTCTGTTATATACTTCTGTTACATACTTTAATACATCTACTTCTGTTATATACTTCTGTTACATACTTTAATATGTCTCGTTCTGTTATATACTTCTGTTACATACTGTAACAACACGTCTAGTTCTGTTATATACTTCTGTTATATATACTTTAATACTTAAACTTTTGTTATGTACTTCTGTTATATATACTTTCATGGCGCAAGATATATTGAGAGAGACAGAGAGAGAGAGGAAGAGAGAGAGAGAGAGAGAGAGAGAGAGAGAGAGAGAGAGAGAGAGAGAGAGAGAGAGAGAGAGAGAGAGAGAGAGAGAGAGAGAGAGAGAGAGAGAGAGGTGGGAGAGAGAGCCAGAGAGAGGGAGAGAGAGAGAGAGAGAGAGAGAGAGAGAGAGAGAGAGAGAGAGAGAGAGAGAGAGAGAGAGGCCCGGACAGTGCTGATGAATGGGGTGAGGAGGCTCCAGCTGATCTAAGCCTCCTGTCCACAGGCAGAGCGTCTCCGTCTGTCTTTATTTACCATCTGGGTGGAGGGCCTCGTCTCTTCCGTGGAGTAAAGAGGGACCAGGTGGACTGACCGCCGTGATGTGGAAGGGAAAAACTATATATATATATATATATATATATATATCAGGGTTTCCGCTAGGATTTTTTCTTGCTGGTCAAGTGTCCGGACAGATTTTATTTTACCGGACAAATTCGAAACTTACCGGATGTTTCAAAAACAGTCTATATTACAAACGCAACTATAATGTACACCTAGATTGACGAAAGAATGACAAACACCTCAAATAAATGTGACTATTAATGAACAACAAAACGAACAAGAACGATTGAGCAAAACCTTGTTCGAAATCGAGGCTATTTCAAAACACCTGTAACATCTGTAGTGTCACAAATGGGATTGTTCGGGGGGACCCAGAACGCAGACCAAGACAGTGGAGCTATTACATAAAGCTTTATTTAAAACACACACAACACAAGACAGTGGAGCTATTACATAAAGCTTTATTTCAAGCACAACACAAGAGTGATCAGGGACAGTCCAGGGGTCTGGGAACCGGGAGGTCGATCCGCGGAGTACCGGCAGGTAGTAGACCGGCGAGTAGTCCGGGACGGGGGAGGAGTCTGGGTACCGGGAGGTCGGAGAAGCGACAGGTTTTTAAATTACCGTTTTTTTATCATTTTTACCAGCTAAAAACCGGTAAATACCGGCTAACGGAAACCCTGATATATATATATTTATATATATTTCAGGGTGGGTCCTGGCGTCAGGGTATTCACATTATCAGTGGCAGGCAAGAAGCAGTAGCCCATTGTTCTTTCTGGTACCTTGCTTATGGCGCTGTCACACCTTGACGATTTAGGCAGCGTATGCCGACGTATTAAAAAGTCTCTAAAACGCTGGCATTCGTCGAATAAGTTCTGGGTAAGTTTAGTTTAAGTTAAGAGCTATCTAAAGCACGCTGATATACGTCGTAGTACGGCGCGGTTGTCGAGAAATTGTGAGCATGCACAACATTTCTCGACGTATGAGCCATACGCTGGCATACGCGGGCCATAAGTTGTAGGTAAGTTATGCGATCGTTGACACACGTTCACACACGTTACTTGTAAGTTACTCATAAGTCGAACAATGTTGAGATAATGTCTAGCGTACCCAAAACTTATCTCTAAAGGCGCTGTCACACCTTGACGATTTAGCCAGCGTATGCCCGACGTATCAAAATGCTGAACTATCAATGTTTTTTTTTTTATTTTTTACATAACGTATTAAGAGATTCAAGATTCAAGATAACAGTTGAAACAGGGGGAATAAATGCACACAAAAATATACTAATACCTAAAAGCTAAAAACGAAATAACAAACTAACTAACAAAAGTAGTATAAACAAAATATAACTAAATTAACTCTAAATGAAATCTAAATGTATTGATAGATGAATTGCACAATTTACAGTATTATTACAGTAATACATAGTTACATACAATACACAACAATACGTATAGTGCAAATTGGCAGTAATAAATACTAATAAATAACTGAATGAACTGATGAAAAAACTGATGCAAAATTACAGTGAAAGGATTTACAGTGCGTTGAAAAATAATAAAATAATAATAATAACAGTGCGTTGGCCTCAGGTCACTGAGTCTCCACTGTCCCTCTCACGACCCGAGGTAGATGAATTATAGAGACTGATGGCCACAGGAAGAAAGGACTTCCTGTGGCGTTCTGTGGTACACCTGGGTGGAATGAGTCTGTTGCTGAAGGTGCTTCTGTATGAGGTCAGCACCTGATGGAGAGGGTGAGAGTTGTTGTCAAGGATACTACGCAGCTTGCGCAGCATTCTCCTCTCAGACACCACCAACAAGGAGTCCAGCTGGACCACCAGGACAGCGCCAGCCGGGCGCTGTCAGGCGCCAGGCTACTTATATAGTAACTTATATAGAGCATTCGATAACTTATACCAACGAATGCTTAGCGTGTTCCTGGCGTTCACAACTTATGCCAAAGCCAGGGTTTCTGTTAGACAGTAATTACCGGTTTTTAGCTGGTACAATTTATAAAAAATGCTCATACAAAACTAATATAACGCCATAAAGTGACTGAATCAGCTGCCGCACCTTTCATTGATGACGAGATGCAGTGGCAGTGATGACAGCGCTCTACGGCTATGAGGTTTAACTTCTTCGACAGCTTGCAAAATGCTCATTTATGAGTTCAGCGAGCTGTACCCTGACTGGGCTGAAAAGGGGCTCAAAGTGCCTGTGTTCTGCCCGTGTGAAGCGTGCCAGCAGAGAGGGGCTTCTCCCTGCAGAATGGTGTGAAGACGTCACTGCAGAGTCGTCTGGAGGAGGAGAGAGTGACGCGTCAGGCTATAGATGTTACAGGTGTTTTGTAACAGCCTACATTTTAGCGAGAGCCAGATACCTCAAATTTGGACCTGCGATCACCTGCGTTCATAACTTATGAGTTGCGTACCTGTTGCGATCATGTTACGTGCGTAGCGTACCTGTACCTCCCTATTGCGTATAAATTGATCGCAGGCATTCACAGAGAATTATTGAACATGTTCAATAATTCAGTGTCTGCAATCACCTGCGTGCTTGATGCGTACTTCAAACCTATAATACCTATTAGTTGTGTGTGAGTTGCGTTCGGAACTTATGACCACTATTTTTTATTCGCAACCATAAGCAACTGGTGATCGCCATGGTGTGAGGGCACCATTAATCGTTTCTGTTGTTCATTAAATAGTCAAACTGATTTGATGTCGTTGTCATTCTTTCGTCAACCTAGGTGTACATTATAGTTGTTTTTAACATAGACTATGGGGGCTAAAGCCCGTGAGGAGAGTTGACTTGTGTTTCCTGGGTTCTCCAAAAATGAAATCGGCTCGTCTTTTTGAACATTTATTTTACCGAAAACAAAAACAAAAACAAACAAACAAATTCCTTCCAAAATATAATCCTATATTATATCCACTAAATGTTAACACATCAAAGAAATGTAAAACTCCACACTTCTCCACGTTAATTTAGTTAATTTAGTACACTACGCTGTATACCAGCGTGCCTCAGTGTGCTCATAACTTATACAAAACTTACCCAATAGTTATTCGACGTATGCCAGCGTTTTAGAGAAATGTTGATACGTTGGGCATATGTCAAGGTGTGACACAATAATCACGCCTGCAGGAGAGGGTCCCATTGGGGCCTACTGGTTAGGACAGAGGGATTGTTGCACCATGATTTTTACAGAAACGTGGCTGTCCTCCTTAATTCCTGATGAAGCAGTGCAACCACCGGGAATCTCCTTGTTTCGGACCGACAGAACAGCTGTCCACGGGGAAGAACAAAGGTGGGGGCGTATTCTGCTTGGTGAACAACAGCTGGTGGACGTTTAGGTGCTTTCTCAACATTGCTCATCTAATCTGGATATACTGACAATCAAGTACTGACTGGAGTGTATTCAAAACCACTGACCTTGATGTGTATGCAGATCATGTCACAGCAATCATTAACAGGCTAGTGGAAGAATGCATCCCGACCAGGTCTGTTCGCTCATTCCCAAACCGCAAACCATGGATGAATGCTGACATACGGAACAAACTTAAGGAACGTAGTACCGCTTTCACAACAGGCAACTCTGATTACTACAATAAGGCCAAGTATGAACTCAGAAAAGCCATCAAGAAGGGTCAATTGGATTACAAAAAACAATTGAAATTACAGTTCAGGGGCTCTGACACCAGACTTATGTGGCAAGGTCTGAGGTTCGTCTCCAACTACAAGGGGAGCTCAGGGGCAGTCACCAACAACTACCCTCACCTACCAGACAAGCTAAACAAGTTTTTTGCTCGCTTTGAAAGGGACCATGAGCCGACAAACATCCATCCAGATGACTACATTCTACAACTGTCCGAGTCCGAGGTCCGCAGAATCTTCAGGAGGGTGAAAGCAGGGAAGGCAGCAGGCACAGACGGAGTTCCATCCCGTGTCTTCAAGACCTGCACCAACCAGCTGGCTCCTGTGGTCACGGACATTTTTTCACGGCCGGGTGTAGGTGGGACTTAAATATAGGAAGAACAGAACGCCAGATGGACAGTTTGTGATATTTATTTTAAATATCACACCGATGCAAGCAGAGACGTAGTCGGGGAGAAGCAGGTGATCAGGAACCGGGCTGGGTAGACGAACCAGGCAGGGACGGGCAGAGGCGTAGTCAGGGACAGGCGGTGGATCGGAAACCAGGCAGGGACAGGCAAAGGCATAGTCAGGGACAGGCAGTAGATCGGGAACCAGGCAGGGCAGAAGAACCTGGCAGGAACCGGCAGAGACGTAGTCAGGGACAGACAGCAGATCGGGAACCAGGCAGGGCAGACAAACCAGGCAGGAACAGGCGTAAGCGTAATCGGGGACAGGCAGTGGATCAGGAACATGAACTGGAATCAGAACGCTGGAATGTCTGCATAGTCTGGAACAATCTGGCCCCATGTGAGTGTGCGGGGTAGACTTAAGTAGGGACGTAATATTGATGCGCTGCAGCTGCGGGTGAGAATTAACAAGAGGGGCGTGGATATCCGGTAGTGTGTAGTGGGAGCGAGGAGACTGGAAAGTGGAATGATATAAAGGGGCGTGGCAATACGGGCGAGTGCTGTGAAAACGGAGAAGGGAATGTGAACTGAATGTGAACCCCCCCTTAAAAAACGGCTCCTGACGTCCCCAAAACAACAACAAAAACAAAAAAAACATCCCCCTCGCAATCTCCCACGGCGACGGGAACAAAGTAGGCGGTGAACCATGCACACTGGGCCACCATCGATGAACCGAGTCAACCCGGTCATCAGACCGGGGCAGTGCGGCGGCGTCAGACTGGGGCAGCGCGGCCGCGTCAGAACGGGGCAGCACGGCGGCGCCAGAACGGGGCTGTGCGGCGGCGTCAGACCGGGGCAGCACGGCGGCGTCAGACGGGGCAGCGCGGCGGCGTTAGAACAGGGCAAAATGACACTGTCAGACGGGGGCAAAACAATGCTGTCAGACGGGGACAGAGCGGCGCTGTCAGACAGGGGGCAGAAGGGGACAGAGCAACGCTGTCAGACGGGGGCAGAACGACGCTGTCAGACGGGGACAGAGTGACGCTGTCAGACGGGGGCAGAGCATACGGGGACAGAGCGACGCTGCACGGGGGCAGAGAATATGGGGAGAGAGCGACACTGCACAGGGACAGAGCATACAGGGTCAGAGTGATGCTGCATCGGGGCAGAGCATACGGGGACAGAGTGACGCCACCAGATGGGGGCAGAGCGTACGGGAGCACCCTGGCGATCATAACCTGTACCAGGGTGTTCAGAGTGTCGAGAATCTTGTCGAGCCGCTGGACTTGCATTCTGTTCATCTCCGCTGGGTCCTTGGTGGCCAGATTGTTCTGTCACGGCCGGGTGTAGGTGGGACCCAAATGCTGGAAGAACAGAACGCCAGATGGACAGTTTGATATTTATTTAAAATATCACACCGATAGGGGCAAGCAGAGATGTAATCAGGGACAAGCAGGTGATCAGGAACCGGGCTGGGTAGACGGACCAGGCAGGGACGGGCAGAGGCGTAGTCAGGGACAGGCATTAGATCGGGAACCAGGCATGGCAGAAGAACCAGGCAGAAACCGGCAGAGACGTTGTCAGGGACAGGCAGCAGATCGGGAACCAGGCAGAGCAGAGGAACCAGGCAGGAACAGGCAGAGACGTAGTCAGGGACAGGCAGTGGATCAGGAACATGAACTGGAATCAGAACGCTGGAATGTCTGCATAGTCCGGAACAATCTGGCCCTGTGTGAGTGTGCGGGGTAGACTGCGGGGTAGACGGGGTAGCTGCGCTGCAGCTGCGGGTGAGAATTAACAAGGGGGAGCGTGGCTATCCAGTAGTGCGTAGTGGGAGCGAGGAGACTGGAATGTGGAATGATATAAGGGGCGTGGCTATACGGGCGAGTGCTGTGGAAACGGAGACGGGAATGTGAACTGTGACACATTTACAATGCATCACTGCAACAGTCTGTCGTCCCATCATGCTTCAAAGACCAAGGTAACATGCCTCAATGATTATCGTTCAGTGGCTTTAACACCCATAGCCATGAAGTACCTGGAGAAACTTGTTATGTTGCATATAAACTTTTCCATCCCTGAGTCCCTAGACCAACTCCAATATTCATACAGACCAAACAGGTCTGTAGACGACGCAATTTCCCTGGCACTACACACAGCCCTGCAGCACCTAGACAGGAGGAACACCTATGTCAGACTGCTGTTCATTGACTACAGCTCGGCGTTCAACACCATCGTTCCCTCCAAGCTGGTCCTGAAACTGAGAGACCTAGGTCGGGGCGCCCCCATCTGTAACTGGATTATGGACTTCCTGACGGGCAGGCCTAAATTGGTGAAGATTGGGAACAACATCTCATCCACTCTGGTCCTCAACACTGGAGCACCCCAAGGCTGCTGCCTCAGTCCCCGGCTGTACTCGCTGTAGACACATGACTGTACTGCCACGCACAGCAACAATTGGATTATCAAGTTTGCAGACGACACCACAGTCATCGGCCTGATAAGCAAGGGCGACACAACGGAGTACAGAGATGAGGTAGTCCAGCTGACACAATGATGTGGGGACAACAGCCTTGCACTGAATGTCAGCAAGACTAAGTAGCTCATCGTGAACTTCAGGAGCCACCGGGGCACCCACTCCACCATCAGCCTGGACGGGACACAGGTGGAAGTCGTCAGCTGATTCTGTTTCCTTGGGCTACAGATTTCCGATGACCTGGCCTGGAACCACAACACGGAGGTCATGCTGAAGAAGGAACACCAGCGACTCTATGCTCTGCGGTGCCTCAGAAAAAGCGTAATAGGCCAGAGGTGGCTAGTGAACTTCTACCGTGGCACCGTAGAGAGCGTCCTTACGAGTGGCGTCACTGTGTGGTACAGCAACACAAATGCACAGGACAAGAAAGCCATCCAGAGGGTCGTGAGGATGGCAGAGAAGATCATCAGGTGTGCACTTCCATGCATTGATAAGATCTGTAGGACCAGGTGTCAGAAGAAGGCCATGTCCATCATAAAGGACTGCGACCACCCTGGGCACCATCTCTTCTCCCCCCTACCGTCTTGTCACCGGTTGCACAGCATCAGCACAAAGACAGTGCAGTGCGCCAACTGAAGTGCTAGTAGTGCTGCAACTTTCACTTTCATAACATTGTCATTAACATTACACTTACATACTTTGCTGGACTTTCTGGACTCATCACAGTTACTGCACTGTACTGTACTGTATTGTTGATGCTGCTGCACTACTGGCACTTTAAAATGCTTTATATTTATTTTTTGTAAAGAAAAACCTGTACATTCAACACATGTAAATATTATTTAACAGTCACTTTGCTGCTCTTTTATGGTTTATTTTTACTGTACATATTATTATTTTCTTAGATCTAAACTGTGGGAGATAATGGGGAGTAAGCATTCCAATGTACTTGTTACAAATGGCCTATACAAATATCTTGTATCTCGTATCTTGTACTTGTTTACCCTACTTTAACCACGTTTAACACTTCCGGTGTGTTCCGGTGCGTCAAACCACTTAACGAGTGTGAACATGAGAAATGTTGTGCATGCTCAAAATTTCTGGTTGTACATGCCGTACTACGACATATATCAGCGTGATTCAGCGTGCTCTTAACTTATACAAAACTTACCCATAACTTATTCTACGTATGCCAGCGTCGGGCATACACTCGCTAAATCGTCAAGGTGTGACAGCGTCTTAACCTATGCGTAAAGTGCTTTGAACCTATGTGTAACTTATCTCCATTGCATATTGACATATGTAGACGTATTTGACGTGTTCCGGACGACCACAGAACTTATTGAACGTATTTTTTACTTAAGGCACGTTCACACCTTGACGATTTAGCTAGCGTATGCCCGACGTATCAACATTTATCTAATTCTAAGTCGAATTAGTTATGGGTAAGTTTTGTATAAGTTAAGAGCACGCTGAAGCACGCTGGTATACGTCGTAGTATTGCAAGTACGGCGAGAAATCTTGAGCATGCACATCTGTGGTGTCCTCAGCTGGTTTGGGAGGACATTCCACAGTCTCGGAGCAGCGGAGCTCCCATGGTTTTCAGTTTGGTCCTGGGGTTAAGGAGGAGGTTTGCCTTTTCAGAGCGTAGGGTCCTCGTGGAGGTTTGTGGGGTGAGCAGTTCTTTGATGTATGAGGGAGCCTTTCAATGAATGGATATGCCTTTCAATGAATGTGAAGAGGATGATTTTGTAGTCAATCCTGAGTGAGACCGGGAGCCAGTGCAGTGCATGTTGATACTGCGACGGTGATGTTGATACTGCGATGTCTAGTGCAGTTATGATTTGAATCGTGGAATCGTAGACTATCGTTGGGCATAAGTTGTGAACGCCAGCAACACGCTAAGCATTCGTTGGTATAAGTTATCTATAAGTTACTAATACGTTATGTATAAAAAAAACATTGATAGTTCAGCGTATGCCAGCGTAGAGACATTTTGATACGTTGGCATGCGCTGGATACATCGTCAAGGTGTGACAGGGCCTTTAAGGGCACCTCGGCAGTTCCCCGATGTTTCGGGGACCTAAACTGGCGACCTTCCGGTTCCCAAGCCAAGTCCCAACAGACTGAGGTGTCCTGCCGCCCACTATACAGAAATAGAGAAATTACAAAGTGGCAGACCAAAAGTTTTATGTGAAGCTGCTTTGAACGGAGCGTTAGAAATGAAACCCTGTGTCTGTCACCCCACAAGGCATGAGGCAAGTGACAAGAAGAAGAACTGTAGGCTCTAAACAGTTTCCTTGAGTGGGAGATGTTGATGTGTGCGAGATGTCGGGAATATGTGCAAACCTAAACTCCCAATGGACTGATGAAAATTGGGAAATTTGTGGAAAAGAAAGTGTGCTTGTGGAAACAAAGCCAGCTGGAAGTGCTGCACAGTGAGTAGTCACAGAGATGTCACAGCTTCAGTATGTGCGTGTGTTTGTGTGTGTGTCGGTGCGTGGGGCCATTTAAACAAAGTTTACTTTTATTTGCATGTGTCTTTTATAAAAGGGTATTTTACAAATACTATGCCAAGACTAAAGACTTGTTTTCATTAATGTTTAAAATCGAAATGTTTAAAAATCGAAATCTCTTTGATCCTTCTGAGGCTTTGTACTTGTACCGTCTCAAGTGAGTCCCTTCACCAGGGCGATTCTTACTGCTGGAAAGTCTGATGAGCAGACAAGGTATTCATGTCCACATACCCTCGAGACGCCAGACGACCGATGTTGGGATGACAATAACAACGGCATGTCTTGGCCAAATAAATATTGTTGTTTGACTTCATGAGAAACGCAATGTCAGCTGTCACTGTTTGAGTCTGAATTGTCCTCCCCTTCCACTATCTGCAACCACCTCGAAGCTATCAACTCCCCCCCTCCCCCCCCCCCCCCCTCCTAATGACACTATGCTGCTAGGGCACCTGGGTTCAGCAACCCTCAGGACGAAGGTGATGGCTTTAAAAAAACAAACAAGAAAAAAATAATACAAATCAGAATGACAATAGGTTGGAGAAAGGTCTGGCTATGGGAGACTCTCTCTCTCACACACACACACACACACACACACACACACACACACACACACACACACACACAAACACACAACTTGTGACAAGTGCAAAATTGCATCAGCACCCCCACACACACACACACAGAAAACATGAGGTTGCACATGTCGGCCAGCCGTACGCCGACGG
>CM050999.1:37248137-37263137 GCA_027704905.1 Muraenolepis orangiensis | reverse complement strand
CGAATTGTGTAATGGCGTTCCGCTGTTTTCCCTGTGGTCTAGCGTGGCACCAGGGACAATTAAACATTGTGTTGCTCTTTTTGCTTGAAGACGCAGAAGTTAAATGGGAAACTATGTATTGTCTTCTGCAGGTATGGTTTTCCCTTGTTGCATTATTTGCGGTTTTGCATTGCTACGGACTCTGTCGTCGTCCCTGATCCCGTACTTTCAACGACCGTTACACTGGTGGCGTGACCTTTTGGATCTTCAGACCAGCTTGATGCTCGTCGCTGTGGATGCTGTTGTACTACGTTTCACTCTACGGTATACGACTGGATTAAAAAAAAGGGGGTTTTGAATGTTCTATCCTCAGTGAGTTGATGATTTATTTTTAAAAACAATTTCAATTAGATTTTTCACAATTATATTGTTTTCTTGGTTTGTTCTTCCAGTTAATTTGCTTTTTGTCCGGTTTTTTTATTTACTTCCATATGAATGTACACAACGCAGGCCCAACCTGTACTCCTGTGGGTGGGTTCCCGGGAAGGTCCCCGCACATCCGCTCTTAGCAGTGATAATGACGCCATTCACCAGCTCACGGACATGGTAGGGCAATTAGGTGCTCAAATTGGTGAATCCATTGTAGCAAAGTTGATGTCGGCTGGTATAGTAAACATGACTAGTGACCACCAGAATACTCCTACCACACAGACACAGAACACACACCGTGACGTTGACAGACTTGACCCTCCACGTGTGACTGTCCAGGTTAAATCCGATAGGGGACTTCAGACATTTAGAGGTGACAGCACGGATAAGTACTCGGTCCAGGACTGGATTGAGGTTACTAAGATTTATCTTCGAAAGCAGCTTGTTCCTGTGCATGAACAAGCAGAGGAAATAATGAGCCATTTAATGGGCAAGGCTAGAGACGTTGTGAAGATTGCCTTGCGTAGTGATCCGGCACGTGACGTTAGACAGAGGCTTGAAATTGTGTACAATGTTCTCCTCCACTATTTTAGTGATACTTCCTCTTGTCTTCCTCTCGCTGACTTTTATGCCACTCTTCCCAAGCGTGGTGAGAACTCAGTTGACTACTGGATTACACTAAACAATGCGGCACACCTAGCTCTTGAGGGCCTGCACAGACAAGGGAAACGCACAGAGAACATGACTGAAGAAGCGGCTCTCATGTTCGTCAAACACTGTCCCGACCCGGAGTTATCCTACACCTTTAAGTGTAGCCAATTCACGAGTGGACTTCACGGGATGTTCAAGTGAGGATCGATGACTATCAGAGAGAGTTGAGGGCTAGTAGCAGAGCCGCTGTTGCTCCCCAGATAAAGAGCCACATCGCCACTGTTGCCTGCGAGCAGCTCAGTACGCCTTTAGTGGGCCTGGCAATGTCTGAGCAGTACCACGCTCAAAATCCCGAACCTTCCTCTCTCCAGTACCAGTCCCATGCGGGTCATTCTCCGAACCTCTCTCAAGCGCTTGTCCCAGTTCAGGGTGGATCCCACCGTACCCCAAGTCATGCCTACGTACCGGCTGTGGCTCAAAATCTCCAACAGTCGGAGGAGAAACTTCTCACCCGTATGGTCGACATATTTCAGGAGATGGTGGAGAAGTTGCAGCACCGTAATAGTCCTCCTCCAGCTCGAGGTGGGAGGTTCCAGCGTGCACCTCGTGAGCGACGTCCCAGGGAGGCGGTTTGCAGGGTGTGTAATGACCCACGCCACACCACCATTTCACACTGCATGTCTGAAAGGCTGTGTTTTGCGTGCCTCGCCCCAGGTCACACCAGGCTGGAGTGCTCTGCAAATGATTCTTCCCAACCACAGCCTCAGGGAAACTAGCCGACCTGTATTCGGAGGGGGACAGTACAGGTCGAGGCACAAACTCCCAAATTGACGACATGTCTGATGCCGAGACTAGTTACACGTCTGCGAAAGACTCGTGTGTTGATTCTGAAGTTGTGTATCAAAATGTTCACAGAGTTGGTAATAGCGACAGTCTTTTCTACACACCCGTGGCGATGGGTGAGACATTGATAGTGGGCGGAATGTTGGATAGTGGTTCAATGGCCTGCAGCATCAGTGAGACAACTGAGTTTAGACTGAGAGAGACTGGAGCGATAACTGACCTAGAGAAGATGGATGTGAATGTGGTGCTTGTCGGATGTGGCGGACTTCGTGTTAAGCCAAAGTGTGCTTTTGAAGTGGAGATGGAAGTGTATGGTTGCAAGATGTTGGTTCCCACGCTTGTTGTTTCGGGACAGCATGATGACCTGATACTGGGGACTAATGTTATAAAACACATACTGCGTCAGTCTAAGATGTGTGACTCCAACTGGAGGACAGTGTCCGGCCCCTGCACAACCAGAGACCCGGAGACTGAACGTTTCCTATCCATGCTCTCTGGCCTGAGCCCCTGGAAAGGTGTTGATGTCCCTGACAAGGTCGGTACAGTCAGGTGTAATTCAGCTACCTGCCTCGAGCCTGGCCGTGAATATTTAATCTGGGGGAAACTGCCCAAAGACACTGCTATTTCCCCAGGCAGCACTGTCATGACAGAGCCCACGTCCTCCCGCTCAGCTCCCAGGGGTATTTTGGTCGCAAAGATTGTAACCCCACTGTGGGGAGACAAATGGGTCCCACTAAAGCTCATCAATACAACTAACAGGCCTGTGCTGTTGAGGCGCAATTCAAAGTTGGCTGATGTCTACTCCTGTGTAGCACTTGAGGACATGGATGTTGCAGAGTCCTCAACTATTCCACTGGTCAGCTGCACTCAATCAGCCGCGCCACCTGTTGCTGATGCAAAGTCTGCCAGGGAACAGCTTGATTCAGTTGGGCTCGCTAATGTCGACGTTGAGTCATGTGAAGTGTCGGAGGATTTTAGGAGAAGGATGGCTAACCTTGTTTTGCAGTATGAGGATGTTTTCTCTCGTGACCATCTTGACTGTGGGAAAGCGAAGGGTTTTGTGCACCGCATACACCTGTCGGACAGCAGACCATTCAGGCTCCCATACAGGAGAGTGCCCCCAGCCCAGTACCTAAAGCTGCGCCAGGTACTAAGTGAGATGGAGGAAAAGGAGATCATCAGAAAGTCGACCAGTGAATATGCATCACCTTTGCTGTTGGTGTGGAAGAAAAATGGTGATCTCCGCATCTGTACGGACTTTCACTGGCTGAACAAGAGGACATTGAAGGATGCTCATCCCCTTCCCCATCAGGCAGATTGTCTGGCAGCACTGGGAGGCAATTGCATTTTTAGCACGGTGGATTTGCCCTCCGGATTTTACAACATGCCGCTCCATGAGGATGACAGGAAGTACTCCGCCTTCACCACTCCCATGGGCCTGTTTGAATATAACCGTCTGCCGCAGGGCCTCTGCAACAGCCCTGGGAGCTTTATACGCATGATGACCAGTATCTTCGGAGATCAAAATGATCTTAGTTTATTTTGTTATTTAGATGATCTGCTTGTGTTTGCACCTGATGTGGAGACCGCTTTACTGCGCTTGGAGATGGTGTTTGACAGGCTGCGTAGCCATAACAGGAAGTTAGCCCCCAAAAAGTGTTTCTTCCTCAGAAGGTCTGTGAAATTCCTTGGTCGACTCGACAGACCCTTGTAAGGTGGATAGCATCACGAACATAACAAGCACCGACCTCATGGAACCTGACGGCGTGACCCCATCCCAGAAGCGGATACAATCCTTGTTGGGGATGGTCAATTACTATCAACACTTCGTTCCCCGATACTCTGCCATCGCCAAGCCACTCTTTAGTCTGTTGAAGGGTGAGAAGAAGAGAAGGGGCAAACAGCTTAAAAACAAGCTGTCGTACAAGAAATTGTATGCATCTGACTGGACAGCATGTATTGCATTGCTACGGACGCAGAAGTTAAATGGGAAACTATGTATTGTCTTCTGCAGGAAAATAAAGTTTGAGAACCTCTGTCGTCGTCCCCGATCCCGTACTTTCCACGACCGTTACACACACACACACAACACACACACACACACACACACACACACATGCACACACATGTACATGCACACACACACACACAAATAAATATAGAGAATATCTTCAAAGTTACTTCTCCCACATCTAGCAGGTCACGGCGGATGAATTTAGAAAAGCACATTGTCTCTGTATACCAGACGGAACGCCAACATATCAACATGCCTGGCAGAATACACATGTGGCACACACACACACCCACACACACATGGAAGCAGCATATAGAGAGTGATGATGCATAATAGGGCCTATAGCACCACCAGCACAAAGGCACATTATTAAATCAGACGAGGGGAGAAACAGGCGGCCCAGCGCCTCAGAGACAACAGCCTTTCTCTCCGCACACCTAATCCCAACAAAGAGCCCGTATCTCCTTTGTTCGGCACGGACAAGAAACCCGGCCGTCCGGGGACGGGCGGAAGGAGGACGCGTGCCATGTTCCAGGCCGGGAAACTAAAGCCTCCACTTTTTTTTGGTTATTTGTTCGGTTCTTTCCCGAACAAATAACATTTCCGTCCCGCTAATCTCCATGCCTCTGATTAGTGGGACAGTGGAGCGCACATCTCTCCTCTCCAAGAAGGAGAAGGAGAAGAAGAGAGAGGACAGCAGAGAGAGGACAGAGGAGAGAGGACAGAGGAGAGAGGAGAGAGGAGAGAGGAGAGAGGAGAGAGGAGAGAGGAGAGAGGAGAGAGGAGAGAGGAGAGAGGAGAGAGAGATATAGGAGAGAGGAGAAAGGAGAGAGGAGAAAGGAGAGAGGAGAGAGGAAAGAGGAAAGAGGAAAGAGGAGAGAGAAGATAGGAGAGAGGAGAAAGGAGAGAGGAGAGAGGAGAGAGGAGAGAGGAGAGAGGAGAGAGGAGAGAGGAGAGAGGAGAGAGGAGAGAGGAGAGAGGAGAGAGGAGAGAGGAGAGAGGAGATTAAAACAGGCAGCTATGTCTTCTATTTTGGAGCATCTCAGGAAAGAGAGAAAGAGAGAAAGGGAGAGAGAGAGAGAGAGTGAGAGAGAGAGAGAGAGAGAGAGAGAGAGAGAGGGGGGGGGGAGAGGGAGAGAGAGACCCCTTACCACACACACAAACACACAGAGGGGGAGTGTACGTCGCAACTAACAAAAAAATGTTCTTTCAGAAGGCTAATCTTCAAGATTCAAGATTCAAGATAACTTTATTTATCCCGAGGGAAATTAAGGTGCAACAGTTGAAACAGGGGGAATAAATGCACACAAAATTTACTAATACCTAAAGCTAAAAACTAAATAACAACAAACTAAACTAAGCTAAACTAGTATAAACAAAATATAACTAAATGAACTCTAATGAAATCGAAATGTATTGATAGATGAATCTTCCATGTTTAATCACCGTAGTATCAGCTCTATCAGCAGCAACTGGTGTCCCCAATAACTGACCTGAATTTAGTTTCACAAAAGGTTTGACCCAATTTAGCAAATTTCACACCTGGCGTTCATTGGGTTACGTTAACATACACATGTATCCTCATTAGACTAGATGCATCTTTGTAGATAACGTTGTTCGCCAACTTTTACTTCCAGTTGCGAGAGTCAAATTCAGCTTGTTCAGGATGAAGACATCTTGGGATCGTGGTCGGTGAGGTGTCGGAGCCTGGACCCACACTCCCTGAGCCCTGGGCTCAGCACATGCCTGTGTGGAGTCTGCCTGTTATCCCTGTGTTCTGTATTTCCCTCGGGTACCACCCCAGTATCCGCCCGATGCCAACCCAATCAAAGCATCCCCTGAAGAGTGGCTGTCGTCCAATAGCGGCGAGGACTGTCTCTGATTGGATGCAGTGGGTTCTCTCCAGCGTACACTTCTCAGGAGATAAGCGCTGTGATCCAGCCCGAGACTCGCATATTCCTGCTGTTGCGCAATAGTGCTGCTTCTTTTCTTCATTGGCTGTAGCTTTCCACTCTTTTCATTTTGAACCGCCTCGGTCCTGTACCATCCCTCCCCCCCAACCCCCCACCAAACCCCCACCGCCGCAGACCACCGCCTCCTGCTTATGAATTCCTGTCGGCGATACGTCCCAACAAAGGAATTGGATGAGTGAAGGACATTCAGAAGTCAGAAAAATAATACATTTTGAACTCCTTTACCTCTTTTCTGTTCATAGTATCATAGTGTGATTTGCAGATATACAGTATGTGTCTGTGATTATATCTGTGTATCTCTATAATTTAATCTCATATATAATCGCAGACATTCTGTATATAATCCCAGATACAATCCCAGATATATATAATCACAAATATAATCCCATTTATAATCACAGTTATCATCAATACAGTGCAGTACAGTGCAGCTGTACTGCACTGTATTGATGATGATAAATGCTTTTGAAAGATTTTTGTAAAAAAAACAAAAAAAACTGGTTCTACTCAATGTGGTATACAGTATACAGTATACAGTATATAAATATCAACTTTTTTTGTCCTAAATGTTTGGTCACAGTAAGAGTGACTCTGTGTGGTCGGCTCTTGAGGATTTTGGGGTTTTTCATGTATGGGTTCTCGATGCGTGGATGCTGTCCATTTCTGAAATTGTTTTAAACGACATTAAACAAAATGACCCGCCAGGAGTCCATCGCATGACGTGACATGAAAATGTCAGCGAGGATTAAGAAGTGGTCCTCACTGTGTGCATAATGCATGAGGGCTCTTTGAATAACATCACATGAATGAATGGAATGCTCCGGGAATACCAATCGCCGTTGATTCCAGAGAGGAATCTGTCGGGCTCGCTCCTTTGCCGACGCCATGTCCTCTTACGCGCTCCGCTTGCTGATTTTACGCACATGGGGGATTTCCGAAAGTGCTATTCAGTACCGACTGTTCCCCGAGTTAACAACGTAAGGCACACACTACCACCATTGGTTAAGGAATATATGTATATGGGTATAGTAGCGTTGTCATTTAAAGGGAAAGCCACCCGAAGGCGACGAGTCGTGGATGTCAAAAAGTCTGACACATTCCCCCGCCGACGGCTTGCTGAGATACTAAAATCAAGTGTAAACAAACACCTCGAGTTACGTCTGTCTTTTCGAAACAGCTATGAGGGGGGAGGTCACTAAAGCTTCTGGGGACGCCTCACAACTGAGCTGAAATAAAGTTGTTGAGACATCGGTGGCGGTGGTGGCGTTCGTCCCGCATTTAGGGCGCAGATAGGGGGGGGAGGGCCGGCGCCGAAGGAACGAGACACCAGGGGATTTCCAAACAAGAGCGATGGTGTCAGGCCACCTGCCGCTGAGTGCGGCCAATTTCCCAGTTAGAAGTCATTAGTGCAGCCAAGCGACAGGGCAACCTTTAAACACATACATAAAAGACAGCTTTTTGTGTGTGTGTGTGTGTGTGTGTGTCCCTGGTAATCATGGGAGTTTTTATGGGGGTACCGTTGAGCCACTCTCTGGCATCGCCAGGGGAGACAGAGAGGGGAATCAGTCACCTGCCACTTCCCTTAATCCCTATCGTCATGGGAACCTGATGAGACAAACTCCCACTAGACCGCGGCTATCTTTAACTTAATGCTACCTAAAGCACAGCTTCCCCAGGGGGATGATGGGAGAAGACACACACACACACATTGTCTGAAATACACATATTGCCTACAACATACACACAAGTTCCCCTCCCCACACACACACACACACACAAACACACACACACACACACACACACACATTTTCTACAACACAAGTATTGTCTACAACACACACATAGTCTACAACACCCCCCCCCCACACACACACACAGACTACAACACATACACACACACACATGTTGTCTACGATACACACATTGTCTACAACACACGTAGTCTACAACGTGCACATACACACACATACACACACACACACACACACACACACACACACACACACACACACATATTGTCTAAGACACACACAGTGTCTACAACACACGCATAGTCTACAACATGCACACACACACACAACCACACACACACACACACACACACACACACACTACACACTACACTACACTACACTACACACACACACACACACACACACACACACACACACACACACACACACACACACACACACACACACACAGGGGATGAGAGTTTGGCCTGGAGTCGGTTATACTTGAAAGGCCTTGTGCCTGATTGGGCCACCTGGGGCTTGGAGGTAAAGACAGAGCAAAGAAAGAAATTGGTTTCTATCTAAATCCTTTTCATACACCATCCATCTTGTCCCGGGCGCTAGTCATAAATAAACATGTCAGAATGTTGATTTAATAGAGCGCATCCTTAAAAAAAGAAGAAGATATGTGTGTTCCCTAGATTAGCATTAGAAGTTAGTGTTTTTAATTTCCTTTGTTACATAATAGCACGCATAATATTTCAGTCAGAAACAGCATGAATAATGTACTGTATGGTTAAAATAAACAGACAAACATAATTGATATCTGGGAAATATTGCTTATTTAAACTTTGATTTCACCATCTTCAAGAGGAGTGAAAGGTCAGACAAGGAAAAGGAAGTGAGGCTTAATAAGAATAAGTCATTTGGATTCAGGTCTTGACTGAATTGAGACAAATCGGTCACAGCCTTCCAGCTCCAATGTGCCAATTGTGTGTGAGTGTGTGTGCGTGTGCCTGTGTGTGTGTGTGTGTGTGTGTGTGTGTGTGTGTGTGTGTGTGTGTGTGTGTGTGTGTGTGTGTGTGTGTGTGTGTGTGTGTGTGTGTGTGTGTGCCTGTGTGTGTGTGTGCCTGTGTGTGTGTGTGTGTGTGTGTGTGTGCTTGTTTTGTTTAGGTTTTGAGTTTATATGCATGTTATGATACTATATCCAAGGCAACCGTATTTATATTTTGTCCAATTTCAAATCAATACCAGAAGACTTTGACAAATGGCCTACAGTCATAGAAAGACATGGTATTGGTAGCTGTAACTCCAACGGTGAGCTCCTACTGGCCCTCTGTGCTGAATTTGAACTGCTAGTTACTAACACAATTTACTTCAGTTACTTCAGTTACTTCAAACAAAGAGATAAACACGAGACTACCTGGTTGCATCCCCGTTCCAAACATTGGCACTTGATTAATTACATCATTACAAGACAACGGGACAAAACGGACATCCTTAGCCATGCCTGGAGCCAATGCCTGGAGCAAACTGCTGGACCGATCCACAAATGCTTAGATCAAAAGCTGCCTTATCCATACGCTAAATCCTATCCTATCCTATACCTAAACGTAACAGACAAGGATCAGCAAAGCCCTCTAAGCTAGACAAACTAAAGCTTCAGAACGCCTTGTACAAGGACAGATTCAAGCAAGAGCTAAAAAAAGCACTAGACTAGTACCGGGAAATACATCACTTGATCAACAATGGTCATCTCTCAGACAGGTGGTGTATGACACAGCCAAAAACACTCTTGGAAGACCCAATCGAAAATACCAAGACTGGTTTGATTTGGAGGACCCAGAACTCTTATTACTCGTGCAGAAGAGAGATCAAACTCACCATAGTGTGCTGCAGACCAATTGTACCAGATCCACCATGGCAGCGTATAAAGATGCTTCCAGGCTGCTACAAAAGTACACTAGACAACTCAAGTCAAACTGGTGGGAGCAGAAAGTGGAAGAACTACAGTGGGCAGTGAATATAAATGATATGAAAGGTTTCTACCAGGGGCTAAAAGAAGTTTGGGGTCCACAGAAAAAGAGTCCGATCCACCTGAAATCCTCCGATGGAAAGGAGATCTTCTCAGACAATAAGAGGGTCCTGGAAAGATTGACACAGCATTTCCAAAACCTGCTCAATGTACCTGGTGACATTGAATCTACTAACATCCAGCAGCGTAAGATCGTGACAATAATAAATGATATGCCAATAATGGAAGAGCTTTGTAAGGCGACCTTAGCAGTTGAATCCCTGCGTAAATTTGGAAATTTGGTGGACTACCTGCAGGCTTCTCAAACTTATTTATAAAGCATGAGAAGAATACTGTGTATTGTACAGTCCTTGTATCGGAGGTAAGGGCGGCCTCGTTTTCTCGTCCCATCAGGGAGTTGGGAGTAGAGGAGCCGTTTTGGTAGTCATTCAGATGGCTGTGGCTGTACAATAATTTGAAAGCAAGTTTTTGTCGCTACACGACCGACAACATGATGATGAATGGACATTGTAGTTCTGCTTTAAAGAAAAATATGTTAAAAAGATGCTGGAAATGGACCACCTAAAACGATTCTTTGTGTCCACGATCCACCTGCCAAAATATGAAAGATTTTGTTTCATGGGGAGTCAGTGTCAGAGCATGTATCTGAGCATAGAGAGAGTATTTATTTGTAATAAATCGTTTTTTTAGATATTTTTCATATTTCGATATATTGATTATTGTTGTTCCTTGGGTGATCATTGTGTTTGGCCAATGCCAGCACTCCTGAACCTGTGTACATACATCTACTGATGCCTAGTCTGGACACATCTTCAGTGATGTTCCTGGAATCATAGGACGTTTCGGGTCTCGCAACATCATACGCCCTCCTCCAGGTGACCCAGCCGGGGCTGATCAGACCCCAGCTTGTGTCCAGATGGCTAGCTAGCTACCATGACTCCATGGCTCCCCTCTTTTGAGCCACAACCATCTTGAGGCCCTCTCTGCCGCATCGGTGGTACTGCGGATGGCTCTCCTCTTTCTCACTCCCTCGATGCCTAAACTGCTGAAGGCTCTGACCAAGGAACGGGCTGCGAATCCTCTGCATCCAACTTCCACCGGGAAACACCTTGCTCTCCAACCAGCCTGCTGACAGTCGCTGACCAGTCCTGCGTACTTGGAGAGCTTCCTTTCAAAGGCTTCTTCCAAGCGATCTTCCCACGGGACTGTCAGCTCCAGCAGCACAGCTTGCTTGGTGGACTCAGACACAAGAACAATGTCTGGTCGCAGGGTGGTGACTGCAATATGGCTGGGGAACTTCAGCTGATGTTCAAGGTCCACCAACAACTGCCAGTCTCTTGCAGACGTCAGGATGCCTGCAGATGTTTTTCTGGCAGAAGTTGGCTTGTCCCCAGCTCTGACAAAGGCGATGGTGTCCTTGGAGTGTCGGAACTGCTTTGACCACGCCAGTCCTGCGCTGATGGCTTCAGCAATGGTCTTAAGGACTTGGTCATGCCTCCACCTGTACCGTCCATCTCCAAGTGCCTTTGTACAGCAACTGAGGATGTGTTCCAGGGTTCCTCGCTTGGAACACAATGGGCATGCTGGTGTCTCTGCTATGCCCCATGTGTGCAGATTTGACGGGCTTGGAAGCACATCATACACTGCCTGGATTAGGAATTTGATGCGGTGAGGCTCGGCTTTCCAAAGCTCAGCCCAGGTCACTTTCCTCTCAACCGCATTCTCCCATCTCGTCCAAGCTCCCTGTTGCTTCATTCCCACTGCCTTGCAGGTTCTTGTCTCCTCCACTGCTGCTCTCACCTCCTCCTGAACAAGACGGCGCCCTTCCTTCCCCCTGGTGTTCATTTGGGGAGTTGGAAAGGATCCTAGCCCAGCTCGACCTCGTGTGACCACTCCCACCAGGCTCTTGTGACGCAGCCTTGCCTCTGCCTCTTGAACTGCTTCCTCTGCCCTCCATTTCCTGCCAGTCCTCACTTGGATCCCTGCTTTAGCCACCTTCGGATCACTTGAGTCCCTGTATTGCACCACTTCTCTGGCTCTAGTTACCTTGAATTCCTCCTCCAAGGATTTGAAAGGCAGTTGCAGCTTGTTGGTGTTCCCGTAGAGTGCAATGCTGCTCAGGCTCCTTGGTAACCCAAGCCATCTCCGGAGGTGGTTGCTGACCCTCCTCTCTAGGGTCTCAACTGTTGAGATAGGGACCGCATAGACAAGGAGGGGCCACAGAATCCTGGGAAGAATGCCATGTTGGTAGACCCAGGCTTTAAACTTCCCAGGTAGGCCTGACTTGTCCACGGATTTCAGCCAGCCATCCAACTCAGTGCAGGTCGACTGGATAGATGTTGTGTCTCTCAGAGAGCAGTCAAAAACTTTTCCTAAGCTCTTGACTGGCTTCTCTGAGATAGATGGGATGGCTGTGTCTGCGATGTTAAACCGGAACTTGTCCACCACCTTCCCTTTCCTCAGCACCATTGATCTGGATTTGTCGGGTTTGAAACGCATCCGGGCCCACTCCACCAGCTCTTCAAGCCCCTTCAGAATCCACCGGCAGCCTGGGACTGATTCTGTCATGACTGTGAGGTCATCCATGAATGCCCTGATGGGTGGTTGCCGTTGTCCGGAATTCGTGCGGGGCCCTCTGCACTCTGGCTCAGCAGACTTAGTGAGCATGTTCATGGCTAGGGAGAACAATGTCACAGAGATAGTACACCCTGTGATGATACCGATCTCCACCTTGTGCCAACTGGATGTTATTGCTCCTGAAGAGACCCTCATCCTGAAATTGCTGTAATAATCAGCGATGAGGTCTCTACACCTGCTTGGGACATGATGTTTTGTCAAAGTGAACTGAACCAGCTTGTGTGGAATGGAGCCGAATGCATTCTCCAGGTCAAGCCACAGCACTGACAGGTTGCCCTTGTTCTCTCTGGCCTCCCGAATAAGCTGTGTCACCACACCGGTATGCTCCAGACATCCTGGCATTCCTGAAATGCCACCTTTCTGGACAGATGTATCGATGTAGGTGTTCTCTGCCACGCAGCCGTTTGGAAACAGCGCTGAAGAAAACCTTTGCCTCAACACACAGCAGGGAGATGATGCGGAACTGGTCTAGCTGAGTGGAGTTTTCCTCCTTCGGGATCCATACCCCTTCAGCCACTCTCCATTGATCAGGGATCCTCCCCCTTCTCCAGAAGACTCGCAAGATGTACCACAGACGCAGCAGGAGTTTGGGACAGTACTTATACACTTTGTATGAAGTGCCACTCGGTCCTGGAGCAGAGCTTGCCCTTGCTTTGCGGACAACCTCCCTGACTTCCTTTAGCTGCAGCTCCGACATGTCGAACTGCACTTCTGGTTCAGGGGGGTCTATGAGGTTGTTACACTCTCCCAACTCCTGCTCTCTTGCGGGGTCGCTGTACGTCTGCTTCAGATGTTGGTCTATGTCATCCTGCGAGGAGGCCAGTTTGCCACTGCGCTTCTGCCCCAACAAATCCTTAGTGAACTTGAAGGGGTTAGCGATGAAAGCAGCACGTTTACGTGCTCTCTCACGCCGCCGCCTCCGATGCCACTCGGCCCGGCGGAGAACTCTGATGTTTTTCCGAAGGATGCACATTAGCTGGGCTAGGCCAGTGCGTTCCTCTTCTCCTGCCGCCTTGTACTGGGACTTCAGCACTTTCATCTCCTTTCTGATGTTGTGGATCCTTACAGCTCTTTGATTCTTTGAGTAAGATGTTCCGGAGCTTTTCTTCTCCTCCTCGCCGAACCGTTCAGCTGCGATGCTGACAATGATTGTTGCCTCTCCCTTCGCCATTGCCTCCAGAATTTGGTCGACATCGTCATCGAACTGCTTCCAGAGTGAGGTCATGCTAGCTGCAGGCCATTTGATCCGCCTCCTGTCAGACTTGATGCTCGAGGGAGTTGTCTGCAACACTTGGAGGTTCTGGGCACTATGGGGTGACTCCGGGCCTGGCACCTCCTGCGTCTCACCAGGTGTAACACCTGTGCGTTGTGTTGCTTCTGCTCCCAACGGGCACTTCATCCTCGCTCGGTGGATCTTTAAGCCATGGATGTTCTTGCAGACTTTACCGCATGTACACTGCTTGCTCATAGTCGTTTGTCCGTTGCCTGGGTCTGTTACCGTTGTGTCCGTCAGACTGGGGGGCTCATCCTCCCCCCCTCTCGGGCACCCCTGGGGGTATTTTTCCATTAAGTTCATCGTAGCTTGGTTGGGTTCCTCCTCTCAGAGGATGCAGATTGGGTTGCCAACCCTTTCTGCCCCGGTTGCCGTCTCTCCGGGCTGTCACTGACTCTCCAGTAGTCGCCACACTATTCATGGTTGTCATCCAGTCTTTCCTGGCTGTCACTGATCACTCAGGGTATTCGCTGTGTACATACATCTACTGATGCCTAGTCTGGACACCTCAATATAATGCAACTAGAACGCAAAAGACATGGAGAGATAGTCAATATTTCACAATCATGCATTTTCGAACTCAACCTTCTGAAGCCCATTTTTATTAATCACAACTTGACTGTTGGTCCACTCCACCACAGTAAACCAAAAGCTATATCTAGTTTTCAAATCTTTATCTCATGTAGGATTGATACTTGTTGAAATGTGTATTGCTGACATACAGCTGCAAATTAATTAGAAAACAAATTTTCCTCCAGGAGCAACCTCTACCCTCCCTTTTAAAGAAAGTTGAATCCGTTAAATGGTCCCTAATATAATGTATTTTGTAAGCAGGCACACAAAGTTCAGAAGAAAATACCATATTTTAAATAAAGTCAGTTGAGTTAAGCTCAACAACTCAAAATAAAAAAAGTTATTCTGTGGTTTCTCTTTTTCTCTCTCCTATGATTAGCCCGTTGAATTTGCACTGCGACAGTCTGTGGAGTGGAAGCAGCTGAGCTGTTTGGATGAATTTGTGTGGTCTAAACAAGATTAAGTACTGGTATTTGTATCCCCGTATCTGTGAAAGGGTAATCAATATAGCCAGTTTGGCTTGCTAATTTCCACCATGGTGACCATTTACCGACACGCATTCCCCAGTAAATAGCTGGGTTTCTACGTGCTGCCTGTGTGTTGCAGTGTGGCTGGGCCACTGTGCCACTGTGCAACACCCGAGAGGAGATAAGGACAAGCCTCAGAGATGTTTTAAATACACATACATCTTTTCCACATACAGTTGATGCAAAATATAAATATAAAAAAGAACCAACCACAATGTCAATTTGGGATTTTTGGAGAATGAAAAAAATACCACACCATAGCCTTCATTGCATCACTACACGATTCGCCATTCCTGTTTTAGAAAAAGCATACTTTGGATGGAATGGGGAGTA
>CM050999.1:37240637-37243137 GCA_027704905.1 Muraenolepis orangiensis | reverse complement strand
AAGTGGGAAAGTACCAAATTCCATCTAATTCTCTGTCCCTACACTAATGCTACACTCTATATACTGCGTTGGTCCCGGGCCATCCCACAGGTTCAGAAGTGATCCATAAAGAGAGTGGGAATAGTGATGTGATTAGACTTCAGTGCCAGAAAAGGTTGAAGCTCGGATAGATCCACTCTGTCCTCTTCCGTTTGCTGACAATGTGTATGTCTGTTTGTGTGTGCTTGCGTGTATGTGTGCATGCGTGTGTGTGTGTGTGTGTGTGTGTGTGTGTGTGTGTGTGTGTGTGTGTGTGTGTGTGTGTGTGTGTGTGTGTGTGCATGCGTGTGCGTGTTTGTGTGTGTGCGTGTGTGTGTGTGTAAGCATATGTGTGTGTCGGTGTGTGTGTGTGTGCGTGTGCTGTGCGAACAGAAGCTTTTAAAAGTGTAATTTTTGGTCTCAATGCATGATGATGAGTTGAGGATTGGTCAACTTTTTGGTTTGATAATTTATGATAATTGAAGCTATATATGTTCTGCAGAATGAAAAAAAATCAAGAGAGGAGAGGCTGTTGAAAAATCTTATTCTCATTAGGCTATTGTACAGATATTCTTTGTCAGGGCTGTGTTTCAAAGAAAATTCTTGGAAATTTGAGCGCGCTTGTTTCAACGACAACTCGTGTCATCATCCTTTTCCAACGACAAGAAGGCCTCAATGAAAGTCCCCCAGTGTTATCTGGGAGAGGAAAATAACAGCTCCTTTAAACAGCACCTATAGGTGTAGTTTAAAATAAACTGTAAAGAACTGTATCATCTGCCTTACAAAGACATGGATGTCGGAGGGGGTTACCGACGCAGCTATCGAGCCAACAGGATTTTCCGTCCACCGGGCGGACAGAACAAAGGCTCTCTCCGGTAAAGATCGCGGAGTCTCATGATATGTCTCATGATAAACAGATCTTGGTGCAACCAAAGTCATGTACATCCCCTAAAGTTTTTCTGTTCCCCGGACCTGGAGTTCCTGATGCTTATGTGCCGTCCATTCTGGCTACCCGGGAGTTTACAGCGGTAACCGTGACCGCTGTTCACATTCCCCCACAAGCCAACACGGACACAGCGCTGAAGGAACTGTATGGGGCTATCAGCAAACAGGAGTCGGCACACCCTGAGGCTGCTCTCGTCGTGGCGGGGGACTTCAACAAGGCAAACCTGAAGAAGGTTCTCCCAAAGTTCTACCAACACATAACGAGCAACACACAGGGTGAGCGGATCCTCGACCATTGCTACATTGCTCCGCCCACCGTTCGGCAAATCAGACCACCGCTCTATCCAGCTACTCCCCGCCTATAGACAGAGACTGAAACAGCAACCAATCGCTGTGAGGGAGGTCCAATGCTGGTCGGACCAATCGGACTCTATGCTGCAGGATTGTTTTGATCGCACTGACTGGGACATGTTCCGCATTGCCTCGGACAATAACATCAACGAGTACGCGTCCTCGGTCACCGGGTTCATCAAGAAGTGCATAGATGACGTTGTTCCGAACAAGTCGGTTCGGATATATCCCAACCAGAAACCGTGGATTAACGGCGATGTTCGCGCTGCCCTACACGTGCGTAACGCCGCCTTTGGCTCCGGGAATATGGATGAATATACGAGAGTCCGTTACGACCTCCGTAAGACCATCGTCACTGCCAAGCGGGAGTAGAAGGACAGAGTGGAGCCACGACGCGAGGGGTATGTGGCAGGGGCTACAGACGATAACGAACTTCAGAGAGAGAACCAGTTGTGTAGAGAACTCCTCTACCTCACTCCCAGGAGAGCTAAATACAATTTTTGCTCGGTTTGACGTGAGGAGACCAGCCTGCTGAACATCTCGGAGGCGGATGTGCACCACACCTTCAAGCGGTTGAACATCCGTAAGACGGCAGGCCCCGATGACATCCCATGTCCTCAGAGCATGCGGAGACCAGTTGGCAGAAGTCTTTGCAGACATCTTCAACCTCTCCCTGTCACAGGCTATTGTTCCCGCGGTCTTCAAGATGTCCACCATCGTGCCTGTCCCTAAACAACTCAAGGTAACATGCCTGAATGACTATAGACCTGTAGCCCTCACCTCAATTGTCAGCAAATGCTTCAAGAGGTTGGTCAAGGACTTTATTCGCTCCGTGTTACCTGACACGCTGGACCCATGCCATGGCCCTCCACACTGCCCTTTCCCACCTGGAGGGAAATAAGTGTTGCTGTTTGTGTACTACAGCTCAGCGTTCAACACGATAGTTTCTGCCAAGCTCGACACCAAGCTTAGAGGTCTAGGCGTGCCCCCATCCACGTGCAGCTGGATACTGGACTTCCTGTCGCACCGCCGCCAGGTGGTGAGGATGGGCAGCACCACCTCCGAGTCACTGACCCTCAACACGGGACCCCCCCAGGGATGCGTGCTGAGCCGTCTCCTCTACTCCCTCTACACCCAAGACTGCATGACTATGCACAGCTCCAACGTCATCATCAAGTTTGCTGAC
>CM050999.1:37203137-37235637 GCA_027704905.1 Muraenolepis orangiensis | reverse complement strand
AGGACTCCCTCCCTACTTGGAGTAGACAATCCACCGTTTCCTGCTAAGAACCATGGCCTCAACACTCACTGGGTCGGTTTGCAGCGGAATGTGAAGTGGCTGGGATGAGGATCAGCACCTCCAAAATAAAAAATATGTATATATAATAATTCTAGAATAATTATGCACCAAAGTCGGTCTCCTGTCTAGCTAGACGTGGTTTTTTTCGTTTTGTATTTAGCATTTTCCTTTGCAGATATTGGGTCACTGTTAGTTTATGATGGGTTTTATACACATAAAACACTAAAACAAGAACGATTACAAGGATCAAGGAGACGTAAACCCTTTCATCAACAGAGCAGAAGACAGGATGCGTCCCATCGCGTTCCCTATCGGAGGAAAATGCAATCAAAATGCAGCGAGACAAAGTTGTGTTCAAAATAAACAATTTGACTATGCAAATATTTATAGTTAATTGGTGTAAAATGTCACAGTAGTTGCTTGTTCTCTGTATTCCGTATTCTATTTTAAACATCGCGAGCCTGAAGAAATGAGCTGTCGTGTCGTTTGTGTCGAGTGCTTCATAGAAAGCCAAGGGGTTCTGTATTTGTTTTCCATTATGCATGTAAATATTTTAGTTAGCACTGTTTGAGCTTTCACGTGAATCTCAGCTCCAAAAACCTGCCTGAATATTTTAGTAACCCCCTTAAAGCAAAATCTGTTTGAAGAAAAGGAATATGATCACTCCAAAACGCAACAAACTGAATCACGATGAGGATTTGTGCTGAAACTAAGACAAAGGGTCCAGTGTTTCATAGCTTTTGTCAAAGTGCGGATGATCCTATTGATTTGAAGTCCATAGGCCTGGATCATTTCAGATATTCAAAAGGGTTAAGCTTCATGGTTAAAAATACATGTAAGGCATTAACGAGAGGTGCCTACATATTTAAACTAGGCTTTTACTCATTTATACAAGCATTAGCGTTCATTTAGCTCCGTGTCTGCTCCGGGGCTACACCAGCTCCTTGTGGTTCCGAGCCCATCGTTTCCCGGGCTGGTTCCACATCTACTCCGTGGCTACACCTGCCCTCAAGTCCTACAACCGTCCGGTGCCTCCCCCTCTGGGGGGGGATACTGTTGTGCCCCCACGCTCTAATCAATCCCAGGTGTTGCCCATCGTAATCGGGCTTGCTGAGGCTAATGAACACCTGGTTGTATCCACCTTTCTTAAGGCGGCCGAAGACCGACGTCGGGGCTTGATCATTGTGAACCTTCTGCCTCGAGAACCTGTTGTCTCCAGCTCCGACTACGTTGCGTCTCGTCCTACCCCCCCCCCCCCCCCCCGGACCCTCTCCGTGTTCCACCCTCTGGACCTCTCTCCCCGTGGCTACCATACCTCGTAACCTATCCAACCCCTATTGTTTTTGAGTTTGTGGATCTATTAGTAAAGACATTATTCCGTTGTTTTTGGTGTCCTGTCTCTACTTCTGGTTTCTTTGGCACATTTGGCACTGGCCGGTGTCGTTGGGTCCTAACAGATATTCCCAGAATGCCCCGCAGGAAATATTCGGTTAACTGGTTGATCGGACAAATAGCTGGAACTCTCTGAACAACAGAAAGTAGTATTACTCCCTGAAGAGAGAGTAATACCACAGAGTAATACCACAACAATAACTGTCCACCTGAATTTTTTTGGTTTTGTACAAATCTGTTTGTGTCTTGGTACAATCGTATTCATCGGTCACTGTAAGTGTGTATGTATGCGTTTGGAGGAAATTTGCCTTTTTTTGTCTCAATTGATTTGTTCTCTGTGTGCTGGGGGAAACACAGCCCACTTCAGAGGTGACCAGGGCTATGCTGTTTGGTCTTTCTTGGTGAGTTTTGTTCTCCAGTGGGTGGTTCCTGTAGTATGTATACTGCCAGCGTTGCTCAGGGTCACCTTGTAATAAACGAGACTGAGGCAGAATATCTGTTTCTCCTCCCCCCACCCCTTCCTGACACACATACACACATTGGAGGTGAGCTCCCCTCCCTCCTGGACATTTACAACCAGCGGTGCGTGGCCAAGGCCAAAAGAATTATAAAAGACATTGCCCACCCCAGCCACGAACTTTACTCACTATTACCGTCAGGCAGGCGATACCGCAGTATCAAGTGTCGTACAAATAGGCTTAGAGATAGCTTCCACAGTCAGGCCATCAGGCTGCTGAACAAGGGCGTATAACATATAACAATGTATATTTTATTACATTGATTTATATATATATATTGCTCTTTTCTGTGCTGATTTTTGCATTTTATAAATTGCATTTTTTATTTTTATTTTATATTCTTTATTCTATTTTTTATTCTATTTTTTATCTATTTTTATTTTATCTTATTTTATAACTGCTGTCTGTCGTCGGGTATTGCACACAAGAATTTCACATCACTGCTTTATACTAAACTGTAAACTGTGAAGTGACAATAAACTTGACTTGACTTGACTTGACTACACACACACACACACACACACACACACACACACACACACACACACACACACACACACACACACACACACACACACACACACACACACACACACACACACACACACACACACACACACACACAGGGAGGTGAGATTTGGAGGAGGTGGAGGAGGAGGAGATGCTTGCCCGGGCTAGTATAGGCTTCAAATAAAAAAATGAGACCTGCATAGAATAGTGCATTTTCTTAAACTGACCTTCTCTGTCTATCTGGCTGTTTGTCCGCCCTGGAATATTGATCCATCCATCTCTGCATCCATCTGCCTCTCTGCCTGCCTGAAGGAGGAACCTGACTTTTGCAATGCCATATTCATGAGCAACATGACTCTGAGGCCTCCCGCCATGTGCAACTTACAAAACAACCATCTTCAATCATTAGGGTACTGCTCATTGTCTGTAAATACTGTGCAAGTGCAAGGGATTCACTCTGAAATGGACAAAATTCTCTCAAAATGTACATTCATCTCCTATGGGCTCCTTGGAAGCCAGATAACCCAGATCGTCAGTGCTGAGATCACTTAGCCTATGAAGCGATATCAGATGCAATCTTGTTTATTCGGAGGACCATCATACATTTTCTGCTTTAAAACTTCATGCCAGCAAGCCCACAGATTAACATTTCAGGGCATGCAGCCCATGGAAGGCCCCCACAGGGTTGGCTGGGACCACATAAGATGCTGTTTTGCGTGTGCGTGTGCGCATTCCCATCCGTGAGTGCAGACGATGGTGTGTCGGTGTGTGCTGGTGCTTAGCCATTTTTTGTCTGTGAGAGTGAAATGGTGTGTGTGTTTGTGTGTGTGTGTGTGTGTGTGTGTGTGTGTGTGTGCGCGCGCGTGTGTGTGTGTGTGTGTGGTTTGACTTCAGGCCAAATGAAACAGATGGGGGGAAAAGAAGGTGGCGAGGAAATGCTATTTCTCCTCTCCTCTTCTTTATCCCTCCAGCAGGTAGGACGTAGTTGTGCAAATGTTGATGGAGGCTCGCAAACATTGAACTGAGCAGCTTTCTTTGCCCATCTTGTCCCATTACTTGTTTTGTGAACAGGGTCTTTCTCTGTTTGTTTGTGGGAATGGTCTTGGGTTCAAAAACTGGATTAAAAAAAAGTCTTAAGTCTGCCTCCACTGTAGACTGCCTGTAATCAAAATATGAATAATTGTTTGGAGTATACATGAAGTGCCTGAAAGTAACTGGCCTTACCTCAGAGAGAATGAATGGTTGTTGTTGGAAATAACAGCCGATCAGACACAACCACATACAGATATATTTGCAACTGGACGGCATATCCACTCTGAGAAATGACAGTCCAACACGACATTCTGAAATGTTTCGCAAAATGAAATCTTCAACCTCCTTTTAAAATGTGTTGGTACAAGATGTTGTTAGACATGACGATGATGATAGAAAGCTCCATTATTTAAGTATGAGAGCACTGAGAGTACTCATTAAAATGGACAGTAAATCAATATTTTAAACCTTGAATAACTAATTGAATATTCAATGCGTTTTTCCAGCAATTCTAATCAATGATATAAGATTGTCATTAACACATTCATCAGCAATAGCAATAACTTGTGTTAATAATTTGTGTGCGTGTGTATGTTCAGTAAATGAGGTGATTGGTCAAGTAAGCCATAAACTATGATACAAATATTGTAATCCAAAATACTTTTGTAGACACGTTTCTGCTATATTTTATATTTTATATTGTGTTCCTAAGTACTTCAGTAACATTTTCTTAAGCAGGATTTATAATTCTATAATACATAATGTATAATAAATAAAGCATTAGCCGTCTCATATTGTTGAGACTAAAATCGGTTTGTCGGTTTCACTTTCCCACGCATCCCACAATTTTTACAATAATGATATTTCAATAAATAAATGAAAAACACAGGTCTACAAAACGTGTACTCAAAGTGAGAGTTGGACTGTGAATTTGATTATTGGTTCTTCTTGCATCCCATAGAACAGGTGAGAAAGCCTGGACAGGTTCTGTATCCTCAGGACCTAATCTGACTATAATTCCAATCACTTGCATGACTAGCCAGCATCGACAGGCTTCTCTCCAAGACACACACACACACACACACACACACACACACACACACAACACACACACACACACACACATACATACATACACACACCACACACACACACACACACACACACACACACACACACACACACACAAAATCAATTAAAACCATTAAGGCCCTGAGTGCCCTGTTCCGTTTGCTTTCAGTTTTATATATTTTTATTCTGTGTCACAACCCTTTTCCATCAACAACCCCATATTCTATTGTCTTATTTGTTGTTATTGTTGTTGTTGTTGTTGTTGTTGTTGTTGTTGTTGTTGGGGTCTGTTGTCCTCTATAACGGGTCAATCCATGTCCATTTCTTAAGTCTAAATGTGTTGCCCGCTGCTTTAGACTGGCCAGCTGGGGAGAGAGGAACCACTACTTTTTGGGGATAAATCGGACGACTATGGACGGACAATGACAATTTCAATAGAAATGACTCAGAGACTTCTTATACGTCTTTGATGTATGCAGAATTACCCCCTAATGGACTAAATGGATATGTTATTACAACTAGTCAAGTTTAATCATATTCAATTTATATTTAATCAAATACAGCACAGTATATTTGTATGATATGCAGTTGTAGTCTACAGTTACAAGCTACAGTCTACAATATGATCCTTATATTGAATTACCTCGTTGGGGTGAATATGTATGCATCCAGCTACATAATAAGATAATTAAGATAATTAAGAGAAAAGGGTTATACTTCTCTCATCTTATTATTATAATTATTATTATCCTGCGGTAGTCGAGGTTGAGCGGTGAGATTGAGATGTGAGGCAGGGGATTGCTTGTGACACATCTCTGCGGCACCACCTGCTACCCTGCTAACACGGTTAGCATAAAGTAATCAAACTTTTCTCATTATCTCTGCAATGTGAGCCAATGAGGCATGATACATAAACAGCTCAGCAATTATCCACAATTACAACTCATTACGCTCTGATTTACTTATGTTTTAATTAGCCGCCGCGGCAGTTAACGTTTTAGACAATGTCCTTGCGGTTGTCGCCGCTAATGCAGCTGATGTTTGTGGGATTGTCCCGCTCGAGTGGCCAGTGTGTACTCAAGGGTCCGTCAATCTCCTCCTTACTGTCATTCCCCCAATGCAATGTATAATAAGCATTGCTGACTTCCGGAAGGGAGGAAGGGAGGGGCATGTCTGCCGCTAGTGGCTGTTAAACGCTCCTATGACATTGTTGAGCTGAGGGATGAGCCGAGGAAAAGGGATGTTCAAAAGTGCATCGCCACGTAATTGGCTAAAGTTGGCGAAGCGTTACATAGCACAGAGCCACACCAGGGTGGATAACATAGACGGAAAAAGGGGACATATTGAGCGTCATACCATTTTTTTGCTACACGGCAAAATGCAATACATTACAAGTCTGGACCATTTCTTCTGATGGTCTGATGGGGGCCAGATGGAAACAAGAGAGAGCAGAGAAGTTTTGGTTTGATTGTCAGAGGAGAAAGAGGATGTAGGGATGGAGCAAGCAAAGGGGACGGTACTGAAGCCATAGATTATCATCTCATTCTCCATCCACACCCCCCATCACAGTCTTGTGCACAGTTAGTCCTTTAGCTCCTTTTTGCACTTTTCAATCTTCCCTGGCCACATTTGAACTGTTTTTAGTATCAATTGTCCCTGGCCTTCGTAACAGAAACAAACCAAACCAATTTTCTTCCTCTTGTTTTTGAAGAGACACCCGGCAAAGTTTCCTTGGTTTTCATTAGACCCCAAGTCCCCGCCACCGCATACCCCCCCCGCCCCCCACCCCACATTCACACACACACACACACACACACACACACACACACACTTGTCAAGCTTAGAGGTTCTCCTTGTTCATACTTGTTTTATTTGTTTATTTTCTTTCTCTTCATCTTCTTCTAAGTATGAGGGGAATTCAATAAGGATGTGTCTTATTCAACTCAATGACATGTGATGTAGTTGAGGGTACTCCAGAAATGCTTCACCCAAATAGGCTTCACACACAGATATTTTGTACATTATTAATATATTGTACACCAATTGATTTTTATATTATTCTGGAATCTACTGAACAATGAATTATGCATTTTTGTAGACATAGCACGACTTTTTATAGCTATTTGATTCTAAATATGGATCTTCACTATTTGGTCACTTCGGACAGATCATTTGTATCGACAGCAACTTACAAAAACCTTATAAAATCATGTCTTACTCAACAGCTGTGTAACAAGTGGAAGACCCAAAAGTAGAAAACAAGTCAAAATTTAAGACTTAATTTACTGGGGTGTAGCAGTCGACAGATGGTACACACTGGAGCTCTCCTCCTCAAATGTGTGTGGTGGAGGCTGTTTAAACCTGTGGGCCTTGATTAACAAGGACCTACAGGTGTGCAGCCTCACCAGCCAATCAGTCCAACTCAGGCCAGGTGAGGAACCCCCCCCACACTCAACTTGGGGTGAATGCAAAAAGTAACATCCATGGCATGGTAACATTGATACTATTGATAAAGTCCCTGTTTAAATAGATAATGTAACAAGGCACAGGTAAACATTTAAAGTAACGGGAAAGCAAAGTTCAAGCTCACTGTGTGTTACTTGTGTGTGTGTGTGTGTATAGCTTGTTTTTGTGTATGTGTGTGTGTGTGTGTGTGTGTGTGTGTGTGTGTGTGTGTGTGACTTGACTTGACTTTGTCAAGCCAAGTTTATTGTCACTTCACAGTTTACACAAGTATAAAGCAGTGGGTGAAAATCTTATGTGCAATACCCGACGTCTGACAGTTATAAAAATAGATAAAAATAGAATTAAAATAGATGTGTGCCTGCTCCCTTGTTTTGATCCTGTCTAGGTTAATCTGTCAGGAGATCAGAACGTGTGAGAGCTGGTGGTTATTAAACACCATAATGAACTGATGGCTGATTGCAGGCAGACACGTAGCACGTGCAAGACATGCCGAGAGCAATGTATGTAAAGGTGTAGATTAGGGCACAAAAAAGTTATAAAAATGAAAAATGGATGATCAAATCATCCCATCCTCGGCAACAGACCTCCCAATATAGACAAGCCATGCCAAGAACCAGTGGGCTTCAAAGAGAGACTCAGTGGTTTCTGAAAATAAATTGGAAGACACAGCCCCTGCAGGTTTTCCAAATTTGCCAAAAAAAAAACCCAGGTTAGTGGGCGGTATGTTTTTTTTAATATAAAAAGGATGGTCACACTCTGTGTGTTCATCGTGTGCTCAGTGGGACTGTAGCGAGGGGAGCAAATTAACAAAACACTGCTTATTAACCTTCATTAAGGCAGTGGAAGGATTACGGTGGCAGTTAGCCACTCTGGTGTACATTAATAAAAAGGAGGATTATGCACAAATATACTCGGTAGCTGCCAGTCCGTCTGCGTTATGTCTCGATAGAGAGAGATAGGAAGAGACGAACAGCAAGGGATGGAGAAAGAGTAACCATCCATTCCACATATTCAGCTGGGATGCAGTCCTTTTGATACAACTGTGATTTCATTATTTTTGAACGAAAATAAACCTTTTTTATTCCTTTTTAATAGGGTGTCTCAGCCTTCTTGCTGTTACAGAGAGACACATGGAGAGCCATGAACAGCCGTGGCATTATAATGAATTGGCCTCGGCTTCAAAGTGAACACACAGACTTACACACTTCCAGCAGGTGGGCATTCAGGAAAATTCAGGGGGGTGCTTGAAAAGTGCTATCCGACTGACTGACCATCTCTCCTGTTGCCTGTTCCTGAACCTACGGCCGAGCTCTCGCATTCTTAAAGGAGAGCCAGTCGCCATAGCAGCAGCAGCAGCAGCAGCAGCGTGGCATTATGTGCTGTGACTAATGATGAATGTTCTGTCAGGGTAAATTAGAGCCACATGTACCGTCTCCTTGGAACTGTGCCCAAAGAGAGAGAGAGAGAGAGAGAGAGAGAGAGAGAGAGAGAGAGAGAGAGAGAGAGAGAGAGAGAGAGAGAGAGAGAGAGAGAGAGAGAGATGAAATCAAATCCCCTGGAAGAGGAAAGAGAAGGAGGAAGAAATGGAGTAGGCCAAACACAAAGAGGAAGGAAGGCGAGGAAGAGAGGGTTAGGGGGTGAGTTTTGGAGCTCTGCTGGAGGTGTAAGAGGTATAGAAAGAGATTGGGATACCGGGACAAATGTGATGAAGTGTCTGTGTGGGGAGAAGAAGGGACCTGAACAGAATGTTAGGATTGGAGATGGAGGAGGAAGAGGAAGGGAGGAAGAGGAAGAAGAACTTGGACAGTAACATGAAGCTATGAAGAACATATATGAGAAAGAGCGAAGAACATATGCAGCTTAGCAAGGACTAAATTAAAGCATTGCTATGAATAATGGTGGTATTAATGGTGGTGGTGGATAGAAATTAACTCATTATTTGATTGTTGTTGTTGTTGTTGTTGTTGTTGCTCTTCTTCTTCTTCTTCTTCTTCTTCTTCTTCTTCTTCTTCTTCTTCTTCTTCTTCTTCTTCTTCTTCTTCTTCTTCTTCTTCTTCTTCTTCTTTCCTGGTGCATGCTGGGATTTTCGGAGGGTGAAAGAGAGAGAGGAGCGAGACGTTTCTCGTTATATTTTCCGTTTATTTTTTGTGTAATGGGTTTAATTTAATATAGTTTATAGGTGGTAGTTTGTTTTGCGTTACTTTTCGTGCTTTTGGGTGGTGTGTGTGGGGTGTTGTGTGGGCTTCTCCTGCCGGCCAGCGTCTGACATCATGGTAAATGGAGACTTTGCCAAGCTCACACGGAAGCATGGCATTAAGATCTCCGCCGGCTTCGCGTGCACTGTGGAGGAGATCGGGCTGGCCGTGGGGGAGAAGGTCGGACACGGCAGTATTAAGTCCTTGGCGCGGATGAACAGCGCGGTGGTGATCTTTCTGGATCAGGTGGAGAAGGTGAACTGCGTCATCGAGACGGGCATCACGGTGATAGAGTTGTTTGTACAGGTGCAGCCGCTGATGCTGCCCGCAACCAAAGTTATACTTTTGTAGTATAATTTCTACTCGGTGGAATAAGAATCTTTCTCAGAGGTCCGGATACTAAGTTCAAGGTGTTTATAGAACAAAGCATCAAATGAAAGCATCTGCTGCAGCGAGATGGAGCCTGCCGTGCCAATTCGCAGACTGGCGACGCGCTCCTTTACCAAACATTATATAGACAATAGCATCATAGAACAACCACTACTCCTAGTGTTCAAAGTAACAAACATCAACTTAATACTATTGGTCTGAGAGGTACAACCAGCACTCTGGTTGGTCACGGTGTCTTCATCGTCACGTCACAAGTTTATGTCTCAAACCCCCAAGGGGGTCGTATTTGGCAATGCCTGTTGGTCTTATCTCTGGCAATCAGGGGGTCGCATTCCTCAACACGCATGGTCCTTACAATGTATACAGATATCACAGATAGCCTTTTAGTTTTATACTTAGTGTATAAAAATACACTACACCTTATTACCCAGTATATATTTTTCACACATTCCGTGGCTTGTACAACACTTCATTCTTATTGGTCAAACGTTCCCCACCTCACTACTCCCTACGGCTATAACTCATGTTACATCCGTAGGATACCGTTGAAAACCCCCTAAAGGCACCATTACAAGGGCCTGAAGGCACACCAACACCTACACATCTGGAACAGCTTAACACATCTCTATGTCCCAGTGGGCCTTGGGGTCCACCAGCAGATTATGCTGTAGCCACCTACTGCAATGTATAGAGGATCAAAATACAGTGTTTTAGATTATAATAAGGGTATAAAAATACACTACATATTCCCCCCTTTGGGACTCTATAAAGAAGTCCCAACACGAAAATGTTTACACAAATAAAAAAACATCATGTACCTTCAATTGCATCATCATTCTGTTTCACAATTAACAGTGCAATTAACATATTGTTCACGTAAAGAATCATAGCACAATTCAACTGACAATTTGAGGAACCTCTATGCGATTGTACTGCATAGTGTTGTAACATCAAAGAAAAACCACAGTCACTGTTCTCCTTCAGGACTTCCTGTAAAATGAATCGTTCACAAGGTTCATGCATGCGTTAGTTCAAGCATTGCAACTCTGATTAAACCCCTTTCTGTGAATATTGCATAATGTAGTATTATTACTCTCTGTAGTAGTAAATATACTTAGTAAATATACTCTCTGGTAAATATGTATATATGTAGCACAGAATGAAAACTCTGCTATTCGGGAAAAAAACAACAATGTCCATGTTTTCTTATGCAAGATTACATTCCTTAAGGTCTTCATTTATGATTTACCATTCCTTGGGGGGAATTAAGCACAAAACATTAAACACAATCAAAACAAACACAAAATATGTTAATCTGATACGAATAGGCTTCATAACCATTAAACCACACTTGTATATATATATATGCATAGTATGATTGCATTATATCAAAAATCAATGGGATGAGTTGACCCATCATACCTGTAATACCAATTCTAAGGTATCTCAACTTTCACATTATCATCTTGATAAAATATATTGTATGATTAGTGGTCCTAGGGGGCCCATGATTCCCTAAATCAGGTATTTTATCTATGTGCTGTTCTAGCAAATCTTCTTAATGTTGCTGTAGAAGAAAAACCCCTTTCATCTGCATGGTGTGATGTTATTCAATGGAATCCATATGTAGGTTGTGTTGGACTGCAACCGCTGAGACGTATCCAAGGTCCACATCTATCAGGATGGCAGATGATATGACTTGGATCTGGTATGATCGCTTAACGTTTGACTGGACCCACGTTGGTTTTAGGATACGGACGTATACCCAGTCCTCAACCTGGGGTGATGGTTTGTCTGAGGTTGGATCGGCTGCCTGCTCCTGTTCAAACAACACTCATAGACAGATGTGAGGCATTTTATACATGTAGCTAGCATCTTCTAGCTGCTTTGGTTCCTCACTGTGTCCAAGTATCATATAAGGGACAAACATGTTAGTTATGCCTCTTCATATTATTTTAATTCAATGTAATTGTTCCATTAGCCCTTTCCACTAGTCCTGTTGACTCTGAATAACAGACAAAAAATACATTGTATTTGATTATTGTATGACATAAATGTAAACATGCCTGAATAGGTCATACTTGAAAGTAACCCATCACTGTGTAGTTCTCTACAACATATTATGTATTTAGAGATGTTTATCAATGAAAATGTTTATCAATGAAAATGTTCATCTCCCCCCTTGCAGAGTGACTAACCCCAGTGTCAATCTGCAGAACAACATTGCCAACCTGGCGGCATTGATAAAACAAAAAAAATAAAAAATTAACAGAATAATACACATAATGGATATAAATGAACTGTAATAATGTTCAATACAACACAAATACATCCACCAATGAAACACAAGATCAGCTACATCTTGTGGTCACCAGGGTTCCAAAGGAAAACTCCGTCAGTCCGCAGTCTGACCAAGCATCCAAAAACATAATACAAACCAAATACAACAAAATAAAAATAAAAAATAAAAATTCAGTTAACATATGAATGGATGAGTATTTCCCAACTTAAGTCTGTCCATCATTTATTGCCTTTCACAGTATTTTGAATACTTGTCCTTGTCCTAGGCGCATCCCTTCAAACATCTACAACCTCTTCACACACTCTGATGTTCAAGTACTGTGTACCGATCTTCAGAAATTGAACACACACATCGGCCTTCATCTCGCATGATAGCCATCTGAACTGCCTGTATATTCATCGCTGTACCAATATCCCTTGTTATCATTCCTCGTATGATAGGAATAGCACAACTGATTATCAGGATCACGACAATTAGACCAACTCCAAAGCCTGGTTGTGTGGCTTCTATTGGAGTCCTTCTGGATCTTGTGGGATTCTGGTTACGATAGTCAAGGCTATACTCGCAGTGGAGGCTTCTGTGTTCAGATAATCCGGTCTCAGTGTGTTGATGGTGGTAGAGACAAAGATTGTACTTGAGTTTGAGGGAGCTGGTTTCAAAGTAGTGCGTGGACTTAGAGTCATGAGAGTTTCTGTCTCCATTGAAGTTGCTAATGGTTGTGTTAGATTTTCACTGTTCTTTTGTACTGTTAGGGTTGTATTCTTATAGTTAAACAAAGGAAAAATCGGATCTCTGCATTCATATTGTCCTTCATCTTCCTGTTTGACATCTTTGATGAGGAGTGAACAATTCCCAAATTGTTTCATTCTGTTTTCATGTGTGGAATTTGAGTGTAATTCGCTGAGTTTCCTGTTTTGTTTTGTCCATACAGCGTCTGCTTTATAGAGTCCAATGTTACATGGGAGTATGACTGAGCTCCCTTTCATTCCTGTGACTTCATTTCCTGGTCTTGCTCGTCGATTTCTCCTCAGAGACTTATGCCGTGTTGACATCTCCAATGTCGTAGTCTTTGAGTCGAATAGGTTTGACCGAGGTTCTGACTGGCCTTGAGCGTTTCGGCTGGACTGGATCAGGGCATTTCTTTGGTTCTCTGGAGTCAGTGGGGGAGGCCTCCCGGCCTCTTGGGTTTGGCTCTGGTTGTTCTGGAACATCTCATAAATCAAGTGCATTGAACCTTCCGTGTTGTGCATCTTCTGGGAACTGGCTCTCGGCATCACTTGGAAAAGGAGATATGTGATCATCCATATTCTCAATGTCATCATCTGAGTCGGGAGCAGTACCTCTGTTTTGAGGTGGTGCCTCCTTTTCTTCTCCTTGTGGTACCTCCTCCTCATCTCGTCTGTTGGTGCCTCCTGTGTCTGTTTCTAGGTGACATAAACAGATATGTTTCTCAAACAAACCATGCATCTTCCTATGACATGGTCAATTCTTTCCAACAAATATGGAGCCCAAATCCATATTCATTTGTGATCTTCCTTCTCACTTCCCCCCTTGCTACATGGGCTAGCCCATGAGCTTCCTTCAATTTTATGCTCTTGGTTCAGATAATCATCTCTGTTTATCTTCATTTCCTGGGTGAGACTGTAGAGGACCTCCAGCTTCTGATTCGTCGATATCCTCTCCACTGTCTTCTGCACTGCTACTTGAACTGCTTTCAGTCTCGTCTTTGCAGCTGACTTTTCTCCCTTCTCTTTCAACTTTCGCCATCAACTTTCTGATCTGTAGGTCATACCCTCCAGCGCACTGGTCTTCGTCGCTAGAGCTCTGTCCATGGCCTGTTGACCCTTCCTGTTTCTTACTTTGACAATCTGGTCGAAACACTATTCTTGTCGTGGCGTTCCCGGTCTCCAGTATATTATGGTCATCGTCTTCCATACTGTATCGTCCATCAGAGGTTAGGATTGGCAGTTGTGGATACAGACTAGTGAGCGTGTCTTTTCCCTCGTACGGTGGTGGAGTCACTGGAGACGTGTGAAAATGGGGTGTTGATTATGTACGTAAATTTCTCTGCTTCATAGTTCCTATCCAGGGCTTTCTCTCTTCTGTTTTGTGCAACTTTTAGCATCTTCTGTCCTTCCCTCTTGAATAGTTCTAAAACTGCTCTTTCGTAATCTCTAGAGCTATCCATCAAATGAGTCGGCAAAACAATACACCAAACAAAACAAATCAAATGAATCAAATCAATGAATCAATCAATCAAATAAAACAAAATCAATAAACAAATCAAATCAATGAATGAATGGATGAATCAAATAAAACAAAATCAATAAACAAATCAAATCAATGAATGAATTAATCAAATAAAACAAAATCAATAAACGATCAAATGAATGAATGAATGCATGAATCAAATAAAACAACTTCCACTAATCAATAAGCCAAATTAATTAATGAATGAATTATCAAATAAAACAATCAATCAACGAATCAAATAATGAATAATCAAATAAAACAAATCAATCAACGAATCAAATTAATGAATGAATGGATAAATCAAATAAAACAAAAACAATCAATGAATCAAATGAATGAATGAATGGATGAATCAAATAAAACAAAAACAATCAACGAATCAAATGAATGAATGAATGGATGAATCAAATAAAACAACTTCCACTAATCAACGAATCAAATGAATGAATGAATGGATGAATCAAATAAAACAAAAACAATCAACGAATCAAATGAATGAATGAATGGATGAATCAAATAAAACAAAATCAATCAACGAATCATATGAATGAATGAATGAATGAATGGATCAAATAAAACAAAAACAATCAACGAATCAAATCAATGAATGAATAAATCAAATAAAACAAAATCAATAACCGATCAAATTAATGAATGAATGAATGGATGAATTAAATAAAACAAAACAATCAATGAATCAAATGAATGAATGAATGGATGAATCAAATAAAACAACTTCCACTAATCAATAAGCCAAATTAATCAATGAATGAATTAATCAAATAAAACAAAATCAATCAACGAATCATATGAATGAATGAATCAATCAATCAAATAAAACAAAATCAATCAACAAATCAAATTAATCAATGAATGAATGAATCAAATAAAACAACTTCCAGTAATCAACAACTCAAATTAATCAATGAATGAATTATCAAATAAAACAAAATCAATCAACGAATCAAATTAATCAATGAATGAATGAATCAAATAAAACAACTTCCAGTAATCAACAACTCAAATTAATCAATGAATGAATTATCAAATAAAACAAAATCAATCAACGAATCAAATTAATCATGAATGAATGAATCAAATAAAACAACTTCCAGTAATCAACAACTCAAATTAATCAATGAATGAATTATCAAATAAAACAAAATCAATCAACCAATCAAATTAATCAATGAATGAATGAATCAAATAAAACAACTTCCAGTAATCAACAACTCAAATTAATCAATGAATGAATTATCAAATAAAACAAAATCAATCAACAAATCAAATTAATATACTAGGGATTGCAACCCCTTTATTGCTGTATACCAGCTCAACTGTTTCTTATACGTTTCAGTATATCAATAGGTATGTGTGTATCAGGCTAAGCTCAAACCTGTGTGTGTGCATGTGTGTGCGCGTGCCCGTGCGAGAGAGAGAGAGAGAGAGAGAGAGAGAGAGAGAGAGAGAGAGAGAGAGAGAGAGAGAGAGAGAGAGAGAGAGAGAGGGGTTTAACTGAGTATGGTTCTGACCTCAGATCCCTACTGGCTGTCCAAGGAATTGGTGCTGTGCCAGTTTCCTTGAATATTACTAAAATAAAATATAAACAGTTATTTTCTTATTGTAGTCTGTATGAATGACCCAGCCGAAATGAATTAGCCATATCAATCCTACAGTCATACAAGAACATGAAATGTTTATAGGGAAACGATTATAGGTGGCCCAGAAAACTGCGCCACATTTGAAAAAAGAAAGGATTAATAGCATATATTCAGCCTAAAGCGCGCTGAAAACTAGATTTAAGTTATTAAACTTCTGAAAGATAAACCAAGAAGGTAAGCTTTACCTCTGGTTTAGTAGAGTAGGTTATTTACTCGCATCACGTGGAAACAACCCATATGTTCCATACAAAGAACAGAACAAAGGAGAGACCATGCTTCTCTCTTCATTTGCATACTAACAACCTCGTCATCGGGTTGGATTTACATTGGGATCATGGCGACTCAAACTCTTGCCTCTTGCGTTTGTTCTACGCCACGTGTGCCACCAATGCCTGTAGTACCACAAAGAACCACGTGGTCCATGAAACAACCACGAGGTCCACAAGGGCCACGTATGCTAACAAGGCCTGCAATATCACAAAGAACCGCCACATGGTCCATGAAATAACTACGAGGTCCACAATTGACCACGTATGCTAACAAGGCCTACAATATCACAAAGAACCACATGTGTAACATATACCATGTGTTCTTTAGTATCCTCCAAAGCCAATTTTACATAACATTTAATCACCAGTTTACACCCCCTTGGTTAAACCGAAAAATACATTTACATTACACAAAACACAACTCCTAGTGGACTTTATTGCCACTTCTTCGCCCGTTACTCTGTATAAGAAATACCCCCCATAATCCCTATGGATCCCCGAAAATAACAAGCGTCCTTGCGAAAATTCTTTTCCCACTTTGAATCAATATTGAATCAAAATTTAAAGTTTTCAAAGCTACATAATCACTTTAACTCATCATTAGATTAAAGTGAGCGGCGTTTCTTCCGTGAAAGCCTGGTTTTAGGTACTCGTAACCTAGTGTCTTATCTTAAGTCCTAGGATAGGTTTGTCTCATTCGAATCCACATCATTGATATGAAGTCGGATTACCTGAGCCCAAGTAGTGGTTTCCCGCTACCTCTTCACTTTAACCAATCTGATAAGATTCTGGTTAATAGCTACTACGCGTTTCCTATGGGCAGTAGGTATATTTGTATTTTAGCAAAGGAAAAATATCAAACTACCTGGCCCCTAGTGTTATCACACAAACACATTGGGCTTAGTAGGAAAGGGGTCGTTTATAGTGGTACTGCCACTCGACAAACTATTCGTTTATAGTGGTATTCCCACATTAAAGTTTCTATATGGTACTCCCACACTAGTTTATAGTGGTACTTCCCACTTTAAAATTTTGCGGACATGTAATGTATTCTATTCCATCCAATAGACCCAAAGGTCCTTTTCGATTTGGTCAACCGTTAACCATAGCCTTAAACATAGTCAATATAAGCAGACGCACTTAAGCGCTCTGAGGAAGATGTTTAGAGCTTACCTCAAACCCCGGCCTGATCAGTTGCCGGTGCCCGCGTGCGCTCGCTTCACCGACAGCAGCTGGTCAACAATCGTTTTAACCAAATCCTGTTTGTGACGCCAATATGTAGTATAATTTCTACTCGGTGGAATAAGAATCTTTCTCAGAGGTCCGGATACTAAGTTCAAGGTGTTTATTGAACAAAGCATCAAATTCATCAGTTGCAACGAGATGGAGCCTGCCGTGCCAATCCGCAGACAGGCGACGCGCTCCTTTACCAAACATTATATAGACAATAGCATCATAAAACATCCACTACTCCTAGTGGTCAAAGTAACAAACATCAACTTAATACTATTGGTCTGAGAGGTACAACCAGTATCCACTACTCTGGTTGGTCACGGTGTCTTCATCGTCACGTCACAAGTTTATGGCTCAAACCCCCAAGGGGGTCGTATTTGGCTTGCACAACATTTCACGGCACTACTCCCTAAGTTAGAGCTCATGTTACATTCTGTAGGATACCGTTGAAAACCCCCTAAAGGCACCATTATAAGGGCCTGAAGGCACACCAACACCTACACATCTGGAACAGCTTAACACATCTCTATGTCCTAGTGGGCCTTGGGGTCCACCAGCAGATTATGCTGTAGCCACCTACTGCAATGTATAGAGGATCAAAAGACAGTGTTTTAGATTATAATAAGGGTATACAAATACACTACAATATGTAGGCATGTGGCCATCAGCAGGAAGACAATTAAGAAGCAGGTAGGCAAATTAACAGCAGGCAGCAAGGTTCAAGATTCAAGATTTGTATTTATACAATGGAATGCTTACTCTCTATTCCCTCCCGCAGTATGACATTTTTAAAACAGTAACTATAAAAATAATACACAATAAAAAGAACAATAAAAAGAACAATAAAGAAACTGGTGGCTGATATGTACATGAATTGAGTTGTGCAAAAAGCATTTAAAAAGCATTTTAAAGTGCCAGTAGTGCAGCAGCATCATGAATACAGTGCAGTACAGTGCAGAACAGTGCAGTAGCTGTAATGAGTCCAAAAAGTTCAGAAAAGGTTTGATAGTGTATGATAGTGTAATGTAATATGGATGACAAAGTTATGATAGTGACAGGACAGGCAGTGACGTATAAATCAAATATGGCTCACACAACACGATGAATGATTGCCTGTGCATGTGTGTTATAGATTGTTAAACTATATCGGTTGAAAATAAACTACAATAAACAAATTTAACCCTTTGTGCCTTATTTCATGTTAGTTGTTTTGCTTGAGATTCCAAGCTGTCCACTAGTATTACACAGCTAGTTAAAATCAGTTGACAAGGCTATGCCATTATCCCTTTAAATGTGATTGTGCATAAACAAGCGAATAATCAAATGTTTTAACAGACGTCCGACACAGCATCACGGACAACCGATAGTTGGGGTTGTTGTCAATGGTTTCTACTGTTTTCCACAAAGCTATACACATCAGATGAATGAATGAAGAACTTGTTAGATTGTAATGTAGTCATTGTCATAACTTAATGATTTATGGTGATCCTGCATTCATTCACTTACACACACACACACACACACACACACACACATACACACACACACACACACACACACACACACACGGACACACACAGACACAATTCACACTCGATAATCTAAGGGCAATTACAATGTTTTTTCCGAGCACTATTGTGTATCCAGCAGGATATCGTACCTCCAGACTAGACAATCCAAGGGCTGGATATCTACCAGTGATCTAAGGACTTTAAGGCCCTGCTTTTCCAGAAAGCGGTTCAAGTTAACAAAGAGTGGAAGTGTCTGGGGAAGTTACACGCCGTCTGAGGGTTGTTGCATGCTAATTCCTATTTTCTTCTCACTTTGTATTACATTTCACTGCGTATTACTTCTTTCTTTCCCAGATCTGTAATTTCACTGATCCCCTTTGAGGCCCATGAAATCATTCCTTAATTTTTACCTACAACATATTTAGTATGACAAAGGAACAGGAGCGTTTGGAGACAGACGAGAGACCGTGATGAAGAGATGAGACAACTTCTGCCGTAGTCCCCCCTCTCCTTCAGAAGAGCAGAATTCCCTCACTTAAATCATCCTCAATCAATCATTAATCTAGCCATCTAATACATCACCCTATCTATCTGGCGTGGCAGCTCTCCAGCTATCGACGGTCTTCAGGACTCAGTTAATGGAAGACGGAGGAGGAAAGGTAAAGGAATATAGATGGAGGCTCTTTGATAGAGAGAAATACCACCGCTCGGCCGTGATAAGCAGCGCTCGAGTAAACACATATGAATTATACTTGATGGATATCTATTCTATTTTCTATATTTCAATACATATTTAAACATATATACATACATATATATGCATACATAATTTGAATTTTTTTTGGGTTCTTGATTGTGTTTTAGTCACTTATGTCATTGTGGCACGAACCCTGACACAATGACTTCCACCAGTCAACCAGCACCAGGACAAGGGTAGTCTGAAAGTAAACTGGTGTACTGCAAGGTTGAGAATGGTCTACGAGGGCACAGCGTGTGTGGCGTCCTCCATAGTGTGTGTGTGTGTGGTGGTGGCTGGTTTTACCTGTGGGCCTTGACTACCAAGGGCCCACAGGTGTGCACCCTCACGCAGAGGCCCCCAGAGCTGAATCAGTCTGAGTAGGGGCTGCTTTTACCAGCCACCAACCACCACACAATCCACAGTCACATTAACAATCAATTCACATTAACATTAACAATCAATTCACATTAACATGAATGCCATGTCAATGTTAGTCACACTATAGTGAACTTGTATGTGTACAGTACAAAAGTGTTGTGGCAAACGCAGTTATAGCTAAATCCACTAATTGCTCCATTGTTAACATAGTTGATTTAGGAAAGAAAAAAAAGGAAGAAAATTGGCTGTTCGTCGCTAAAAACCAAAGAAAGAGTCCCTGTTCCCATGCAAAAGCAAATGAAATGACATTTAGGCATACTCAGAGAGTTATTTCCACTCAGCTAATTAAATAGTACAGTGAGTAGTATGGGCTATTACATATTCAAGGACAGATTAAAACCAATAGCTTTTTAATGAGCACTGTTGTTGTTTGAAATGTTGTTTTCGGAAAACAATATTTCCCTTGAATCATCTGGTGTAATAGACCATCATCAATAGCATACTATTGACATCACATCAAAAATCATGTGGAAAAAAGACCCTGAAAATAATATTTCTTTATTCAGTGTTGAGTGGAAACTTCCCCCCCCCCCCCCCCCCCCCCCACACACACACATCACACATCACACACCTCACACACACATACATACATACACATACATACACATACACACACATCACACACACACACACACACACACACACACACACACACACACACACACACACACACACACACACACACATATTCTAGGTTCAAAGTACTGTTCAGTTTGACATACATCAACTGAAATATCAGCTCATTGGTTCGGCATAGTACAATCGTGTTGACTTAATTTAAATATAAATATTACAAATATTAATTATTACATTTGTGCATTTCACAGGTTGGACATGAGAGTAATGAGAGTCCAAACTAATTAGAATAAAGAGAAAGATGCTACTTTATTTAAACATTACATGTTTCTAAGCACACATACAGTATATTTAACCCAACCCAGGTTATGTACAGCAGACCAGAGTGCGAGGACAATATATGACACAGATGACCAGCCTACCAACCATAACACTAAACAGAGGTTTAACAAGCATGATTACACGCAGTAGACTACTAAGAGAGTAAGCGTTTCCTTCTTTGCTTGTCGTTTCCTCCGAGGTTGTTTTTGTGTGTGCTGAGCCCTCTCCTCTACTCCCTCTACACCCACGACTGCATGGCTATTCACAGCTCCAACGTCATCATCAAGTTTGCTGATGACACGACAGTGATGGGCCTGATCGCCGGTGACGACGAGACAGCCTACAGGGAGGAGGTTGGATCACTGGAGCAGTGGTGCCAGGAGAACAGCCTCGCCCACAACGTTAAGAAGACCAAGGAGCTGACCGTGGACTACAGGAAGCAGAGAGGAGAGCACGGCCCTATCTTCATCGACAGTTTTGCAGTAGAGATGGTCAGCAGCTTCAAGTTCCTCGGCGTCCACAGGACCTCACATGGTCCACGCACACCAAACATGTGGTGAAAATGGCCCAAGAACACCTGTATTTCCACAGGCATCTGAGGATTTTCAGCATGGGTCCCCGCATCCTGAGAGCATTCTAACCCGGCACCATTGAGTGTTCTTACAGGGTGTATCACCGCCTGGTACGGGAACTGCACCGCACTGAAGCGCAAAGCTCTTCAAAGGGTGGTGCGGACAACCAAGTATATCATTGGAGGTGAGCTCCCCTCTCTCCTGGATATATGCAACTAGCGGTGCGTGGCCAAGGCCAAGCGCATCATTAAATACAATGCCCATCCCAGCCACGAACTGTATTCACTTTTACCATCAGGCAGGCGATATCGCAGTATCAAGTGCCGCACAAATAGACTCAGAGATAGCTTCCACAGTCAGGCCATCAGGCTGCTGAACAAGGGCATATAGCATATAACAATGTATATTTTATTACATTGATTTATATATACATATTGCTCTTTTTCTGTGCTGATATATTGCATTTTATATGCCTTGACTATGCCGTCATGGCTGCCGACCAGGCCGCTAACATGGAGGTGCAGGCCTGCCATCATGGCTGCCGACCAGGCCGCTGACATGGAGGTGCATCATGGCAGCTGCCACTGGGCTGAGGTTGGAGGAGGTGGTGTTCGATAACGTCAACGCCACACTCCTCTGCGACGTCTCCAAAGGCTGGTCCCGCCCTATGGTTCCCACTAGCTGGCGGTGCCGGGTTTTTGACACCATTCACAGTCTTTCACACCCGGGAGTGAAGGCGTCCACTAAGCTACTGGGGGCTAAATTTGTCTGGCCCGGCCTTCGGAAGGACATTAAGAGCTGGGCTGGCTCCTGTGTGGCGTGCCAGCGTTCCAAGGTGCACCGTCACACAAAGGGCCCCTTGGCACCGTTTCTCGTTCCCGAGAGATCGAAAGTGGACCTTGTGGGGCCCCTGCCCCCCTCCCGGGGGTTCACTCAACTCAACATCGTGTTTACCGGGCTGTTCGCCCATGGGATGACAAGGCGAGGCATGAAGCCTGTATATGCCTACACTTCACATCAGAGACATCGGTGTGGCCCGTTGGTTTGGCCAGCCATTTGGCTGTGTGTGTGTGTGTGTGTGTGTGTGTGTGTCTGTCTGCCAGTGTATATGCCTGAATGCATAGCTGTGTGAGTGAGTGAATGAGTGAGTGAGTGTGTGGGTGAGTGAGTGAGTAAACGAGTGAGTGTGTGAGTGAGCGAGTGAGTGAGCAAGCGAGTGAGTGAGAGAGTGAATTAGTGACTGACTGACGAGTAGCGAGGTGGTGAGTGAGTCAGTGAGTGGATCAGGAGGCTGTCGACACACAGACACACACACACACACACACACACACACACACACACACACACACACATACACATATCTACACAAATGTGCACACACACATATCTACACATACACACACACACACATACCTACACACATATGTGCACACACACACACACACACACACAGACACATACACAAACACATATACACACACACACACACACACACACAGACATACTGTATCTACACACATGCACACACACACATGCAACATTGTGTGTGTGTCTGTGCATATGCATGCACACATCAACACAAATATGAATTAGGTACAATCAATTTTATTCACGATATGGCACATTTCTCGCATCCACACAACACAACATTGAACTCCCATAACACCATATTAAAAGTCAAACAACGATGAAGTAATCTGAAAATCGTATTGAGTGCGAGGCGAGCACAGAAACATACACAAATATGAATATAATGATTGTATCATTCCAGGCCTGCCCTTAATATTTTACAGCATTAGAAGCTAACACTGGCGGAGGGAATATTGCGTTGTTCAGCAACAAAACACTCCTACACAGCGACAAAGTTCTGTCCATAACTTCACATCAAAATAATTCCTATGTTCACACATACTTGGTGAGGACAGTGTGACCTGTGAACCTCTTATGACCTTTGTTCCTCTTCAGGGATGCCGCGCCCCCTTCCTCTAAAATTCTTATTATCTATAACAACTATATCATGATTACCAGACCTATTTTTCCTGGACATGTACTTAAAATGCATCCAGACGGGATTTCAAAATCTCGACAATTTTTGCTAGAAGGGGCCAGGGGATTGAACCAGCAACCTTTTGGTGGTGAGACGACCGCTCTATCGGAGGTTCATCCTCGGCTACAGCATGGTAGCTGCTCCGCTCTCGGCCCTCACCTCCACCAAGGTTTCGTTCTGGTGGTCCTCCTTGGTTGAGGAGGCCTTCCAGGGACTCAAGGCCCGGTTTACCTCCACTCTCATCCACCAAGTCCCGGACCCTGAGAGACAGTTTGTGGTGGAGCCATCCTGTCACAGCGGTCTGACCCTTGTGCTTTTTTCTCTCAGCGACTAACACCAGCAGAGAGGAACTACATCCCAATTCCTGACTACATCGGGAATTGGGAGCTACTAGCGGTGAAATTGGCCTTGGAGGAGTGGCGCCACTGGCTTGAAGGTTACCCTTCTTGGTTTGGCCTGACCACAAGAACTTGGAGTACATCCTGTCCGCCAGGTGGTCCCTCTTCTTCACAAGATTCAACTTCTTCTTCTCCTACCGTCCCAGTTCCCATAACGTCAAGGCCGACTCTCTGTCACGCCAGTTTGTGGATGGGGGAGTCCATCAAGGGTCCTGACACCATCATCCCTGCTCCGCGGTTGATGGCACCCCTTGTTTTGGGAGATAAAGGAGAGGGTCAAGGCCGCCCTGGTGAGCCAGCCCAGTTCGAGCACCTGCTCTCCTAATCGTCTGTTTGTTCCCCAGCCTTTGAGGTCCGACGTCCTCATTTGGGCCCACAACTCTCGGATCTCCCTTAGTTTGTCAACACCTGTCCGGTTTGCAACCAGCCCTCTCATCAGGCTCCTGCAGGTCTCCTGCAACCTTTGCCTGTGCCCCATCGTCCCTGGTCCCACATATCCCTGGATTTTGTTACCGGTCTGCAACTGTCCAACGGACACACCGCTATCCTGACGGTGATGGATCGTATCAGCAAGATGGCCCACTTCATTCCCCTGCCCAAACTCCCCTCGGCCAAGGAGACAGCAGAACTGGTCCTGAGTCATGTCTTCCGGTTACATGGTCTCGCCACTGATGTGGTCTCCGATTGGGGGCCCCAGTTCAGGAGGGAGTTCTGCTCACTGAACGGGGCCACCGTCATCCTGTTGTTCTGGTTCCACCCCCAGTCCAATGGGCAGACAGAGCGGAAGAACCAAGATATGGAGGTGGCGGTGCAGTGCACAGTGGCCATGCACCCCTCCTCCTGGTCAAAACAACTTCTGTGGGTGAAGTATGCCCACAACACTCTGGTCAGCTCGGCCACTGGACCCCTGGCCCCTTCCAATGTGCCTACGGATTCCAGCCTCCGCTATTCCGTGTCCTGGAGAAGGAGGTCTCCTGCCCGTCTGTCCAGGCATTCATCCGTCTCTGCCGTCAAACCTGGACCCAAGCCAGAGCTTTGCTCCTCCCCTCGGCCAACCACTACGCCTCAACTGGTATGGGATACCATTGTGGGTAGAGTCCAACAAGTTGACGCCTAGATTTATTGGCCCCTTCGAAGTCCTGAAGGTTAGTTAGGCTTAAACCGCCCCGGTCCATGCAGAATTACCCGACCTTCCATGTCTCCAGGATCAAGCCAGCTAGGGCCTGCTGGTCCCCACCGCCACCCAAAGTCATCGATGGCGGCCCGGTTTACTCCGTCCGCCGCCTACTACCTTCCGTTGTCGTGGGAGGGGCCTCCAGTACCTGGTCGATTGGAGGGGGTATGGCCCGGTTCTGCATATTCTGGATAGGGACCTCATCAGGTGTTTCCATTAACGCCACCCTGACCAGCCGTCCAGGTAAACCGCTCGGGCAGCCAGCACCACCACGGAGATTCCTTTCCTCTGGGTATCAGACTCCTCCAATGAGGACGGGGAGGGGCCTTTCTCAGATGAGAGTGAGAACCCCCAGGAAGCAGAGGAGGTAGACATGGACATCTCTGAAGAATATTGACCTTCCTCCAGGCCACCACCACCCACCCGACTTTTTTTTGTTGTTATTTTGGGACGTCAGGAGCCGTCCCTTAAGGAAGGGGTTCTTTCACAATGGTTATTCACCCTGCTTCCACAAGAGGGCAGCATCAACCCTCATTACTTCTCCCCCACACCTGCAGCACATTATAATCAACCTGCCTATTTATGCCTACCCCACACACTCGTACTTTGCCAGATTGTTCCTGATGACACAGACTCTCACTACCCGGACTGATTCCCGTTGCCGACCCTGCCTGCCCCGGACCTGCCCACCTCTCCTGGTTCCCGATCTACTGCTTGTCCCTGCCTGATTCGTCTGCCTGTCCCTGCCTGGTTCCCGATCTACCGCCTGTCCCTGATGACGCCTCTGCCTGTCCCTGCCGTGTGTATTTGTATCAAACACCTTTGGAAGAGGCCTTGTGATTTGTATGTACATTCTCCATACTGTTGTCATTATGTTAATGTTTGCAGAAATATATGTGATAATGTCAAGTGACACTTCATCTCAACAGTGAGAGGAGATGTGGATCAAAGTGTCTCATCAAATCCAAATGCCAAAGTGTTTTGGCACCTGTTCTGAAAAAGTGTCAAAACTCGTAACCCCCGTATGCCAGGTTCAAAGATTCCATGAAAAATATATCTACAAAATGTCAAACACCCTCTACAATCCCACTGGGCAGGCCTCACCTTGGAGCAATGCCTGCACAAGAGGCCCTGTACTGTGGCCAGAGACACGTGTTATCTCAGGGATCACCCTGTCACTGTGTGAGTTGGAGGAGACCATTCAGAAAAGGAGAGAAAAAAGGTGAAAGTTAAAAAATAATAATAATACTATGCACAGCACGGCATTGTGGAAGAGTATACTCAGTCGTGTGTAGAAGACGACATTAACTAAAATTTAGTTTTTGAGGGGCGATGACAGCTCAAACTGTTCCAAAATGGCAGGAGAGCAAATATGGGGAACCAAATTGGAGAAAGAGAGAGAGAGAGAGAGAGAGAGAGAGAGAGAGAGAGAGAGAGAGAGAGAGAGAGAGAGAGAGAGAGAGCGAGAGAGCGAGAGCGAGAGAGAGAGAGAGAGAGAGAGAGAGAGAGAGAGAGAGAGAGAGAGAGAGAGAGAGAGAGAGAGAGAGAGAGACTCAAATAGGAGTGAGAAGATGTCATTGCATTCACGAATGAATGCCTTTTTAAAATTTGATTATCATAAACACACTCGTTAAACTCTCATTATTAGCATCGCAAACACAGATGTCACTTTATCAGCCTCTCCTTGCCAACACATTCATTTTTGCCGTGTCTTTCTAGAACAATCACTGCCTGCTGAGTCCAAATCGCCACAAATCCAAATTCCACCAGAAGAATGTTTACATACGGACTGCGGATGGTGCATGTACTGCCTTTTATAAAGCGCTTTTATCCAAAGCGCTTTCCAAGTCACGCCTCACATTCATACATGCATTCATCCACCGACGGTGGAGTCAGCCATGCAAGTAGACAGCCAGCACATCAGGAGCAGTTAGGGTTGGGGTGTCTTGCTCAAGGACACCTTGACACATTTTGCAAGAAGGTGCAGGGGAATCAAACCAGCAACCTTCCGGTTGTGAGGCGACTGCTCTACCTCGATAAACGATAACACTTCAAAGACAACTAAACAATGTCCCGAAAACAGCTTACTTTGAGACCTAGATCTAAAGAATGTTCCGGATGAATAACGCTTATTTTTTCACCCTAACCACAGGAATATACAATCAATCGATGTCTCCCTATGCTTCAGCAACTTGACACGGATAACGATCTGCTTGGCTATGAATGTGCCGCTCGGAGAGATGCTGTCCTGCCCTTACATCAGCCTCCCTTCAGCCCTCCTTCCACTGTCCGTTCTTTTTTACATTTATTAAAAAAGTATTGTGTATCGGCCGAACTTTCCTAGGCTACGATAGAATACAATGAAATTCAAATGAATGGAGATATACATCAATACAATGTATGTGAAATATTATTTGTAAAATATAATCGAATTGCATCTCACTGAACGTTGCTGATATTCTATCAACGGCTATCAATTTTCTTCTCATTTCTGTTGCCCATACACAGCACTAAAAAACACCTCCGAAACTCGCCTCAAATAGATAATCAAACTCAGTGTTGTGTTCCGCCATCGGGGAGAAGAGGAGAGGTAAGGAGAGGAAAGCTGTCCATGATAGTCCCATCAGGAATAAAGTAGGTTTGGTCTTGGTGTATGACCATCTCCAAATTCTCTTTCAGCCTTTTTGATAAGGCTCTGGAGAGTACTTTAGAATCTGCTGTCTGCTTCTCCATGGGCAGCTTGTACCGGCACCGCCAGCTGCCTTTCGGGGAAGAGTCTGGAACAGAGAACTCGGCCCACCTCGACTCTTTAACCCCCGCCAGAGACCTAAGGTTCAGAACCTTACACACAGATGGTATATTCCTTTTCCACAAGTCTGAAACGTGTCCTGGTGGGGGGGGGCCTCAAGGTGAGTAGCTGGCCTGCTCCCTCATGCCAGCCCCCGACCGCCGGTGTGACTGTCGTACAGCATGCTTACTCCCATTCCCTCCCGCAGTATATATCTCCTAAACAATGAATAGTGTGTGTGGTAAATGGACATTTATATAGCGCTTTTCTAACCAGTGGTTACTCAAAGCGCTTTACAAGTCATGCCTCACATTCACCCATTCATACGCACATTCAACCACCGACGGCGGAGTCAGCCATGCAAGGAGACAGCCAGCACGTCAGGAGCAGTTAGGGTTAGGGTGTCTTGCTCAAGGACACCTCGACAGCTAGGTTGCTAGGAGGAGGCGGCGGGGATCGAACCAGCAACCTTCTGGTTGTGAGATGACCGCTACCTCCTCCTGAGCTATACTGCCTGTGTGTGTGTGTGTGTGTGTGTGTGTGTGTGTGTGTGTGTGTGTGTGTGTGTGTGTGTGTGTGTGTGTGTGTGTGTGTGTGTGTGTGTGTGTGTGTGTGTGTGTGTGTGTGTGTGTGTGTGTGTGTGTGTGTGTGTGTGTGTGTGTGTGTGTGTGTGTGTGTGTGTGTGTGTGTGTGTTTCTGTGTGTTTCCTCACAATATCGTGAAAACCATAATGGCTGGACAATGTGGTTGGATTTCTTTAGAGTGCAATGCAGTGCGTGCAATGCTCTGTTCTTCTTTGTGTTAACCATTTGTAACTGTGGTGCATTTTACACTTTTAACTGGATTCTGTTGTGTGGTTCTGTTTTCACCCGTTTGTTTCAGTTTGTTTGTCTGTTACATTACATTACATAACATTACATTATATTACATTACATTACATTACATTACATTACATACATTACATAACATTACATTACAGTCATTTAGCAGACGCTTTTGTCCAAAAAGACTGACAATAGTGCGTACACTAGATACTTTAATATTTACTGTTAAAAACACTGTATACTATATACTATAAACCACACTAAATACAATAATATGTTCTATAAAAATCACTTTATACTATCTACTATATACTATAAAAAACACTATATACTATAATATGTACTATAAAAAACACTATATACTACCTACTATTTACTATAAACAACACCATATACTACACTTTACACTTTAATAGGTACTATTAAAACATCACTTTATACTACCTACTAGATTACATTACATAAGATAACTCAAAAACTTACATACAGAATTGGACAAAACTCGCTGGTAAGATTAGTTATGGGCGAAGGAACAGTTGATTAGATCCGGATCTGATTCTGGATCCAGGGGACATTTTGGTGGTATAAGATTAGATTAGTTTAGATTCAAATGTATTGCCATTGCACACTACAAGCACAGTACAGCAAAATAATTTGGCATCTACCCAGAGTGCAAATGTAACAGCAAAGTGCATAGTATATTACAATGTACAGTGGTTAAATAAGATGTAAAAACGGTCTAGTAGGTATTAAAACAGGTATAAAATAACCTGAGTATGCCTGTTATATGTGCAGAATTATAGTTATATATATATATACAGGTAAGTATACACAGGTAGTATCAACAGGTAGTGAGCAGGAGTATGCAGTTATTGTTATGCCACACACAGATTGTTGTTTGCGGAACCCCAGGGGAATAGGGAATAGGGAATATTGGGAATAGGGAACAGTCTTCTGGGACGGAGTGTTCTCCTGGGTGTAGTAACTCTAGGTGGAAAAGAGGGGGAGACAGAAGAGCGTGGCTGGAGAGGAGAGTGGTGTGATGCTGGAATCACAACAGTACACCCCTCCCTAGGGGCGACACCAGGCGGCCTTCCAGGGGCATCGGGGTGAGCCTGGTAGAAGTTTGTGAGCAGGGAGGGGTCGGCCAGGTAGGAAGGAGGGACCTAACTGCGATCCTCCGGACCGTAGCCCTCCCAGTCCACCAGGTACTGGAATCCCCTGCCTTGTCGGCGATCCGCCAGGAGCTCCTTAACCGTTCAGACCAGGGGAGGTGCAGGGGCTGGTGCAGGAGTAGACAGGGGGCTGACAGACACAGGTTTCAATTGGTAAATGTGGAACAAGGGATGAACATTCATGGAAGGGGGAAGGTCGAGACATACCGCAGAGGGGTTGTGGACATGAACAATGTTATAGGGGCCGACATAACTGGGGTTGAGCTACGGGGAAAAGGTGTAGGTCCCGAGTCAAGAGCCAAACCCTCTGACCAGGATGGTAGGGAGGGGCTGGCCTTCGTCACCGGTCTGCTCCCCGTTGAGCCCGTTCGGTGGCTCTCAGGAGAGCAGCACGTGCAGACCTCCAAACCCGGTGACCATGGCGGAGATGAGTGCTGGTGAAGGGAACAGCCGTATCCAACTTCAGCTGGGGAAACAACGCTGCATGTCCAACTCCATGACCAACGCTGCCACGTTGGTCATGGAGTTGTGCGAGAACTCCACCCAGGGCAGGACATTGCTCCATGATGCAGGGTTGGTGGTCGTTAGGCATCTGAGAGTGGCCTCTAGGGACTGGTTGGCTCTCTGCGCCTGCCCATTGGTCTGGGGATGGTATCCGAGGAGAGGCTGACCATGGCCCCAATTCCCCTACAGAAGGCCAGCCACACGCTGTCACGCTGGGCTGTCCTCACCACCGTCTCGATCTCCCAGGTGACCATACCACCTTTCAGTCACCCGGGCTGGAGGCAGGATTGTGTCCTCCGATACTGGGCTGGCCCTCTCAGGGAAGAGCTGGGACAGCCACCACACCTACAGCCACTTGGCTGTAGGTGAGGTTCTTGTGGTCCGACCAAACTACAAAAGGTGGCTGAGTCCCTTAGCCAGTGTTGCCACTCACTTAGTGCTGGTTGAACTGCCAGCAGTTCCCTGGTGCCGATGTTGTAATTCCTCTCTGCAGGACTAAATCTTCGAGAGAAATAGGCGCAGGGATGGAGCTTCTCGTCCTCTGCCAACCTCTGGGAGAGGATTGCCCAATGCCCTCATCAGAGGTGTCCACCTCCACGATGAATAGCCAGGAAGGATCGGGGTGGGGTAGTACCGGGGCTGCGGTGAACAAGCTCTTCAAGGCAGAGAAGGCCTATTCAGCCTCTGGGGACAAGGAAAAGGAGCGGAGAGTGGAAGTGAGGGCAGTAAGAGGAGCGGCCACACGGCTGAATCCCAGAATCAAATGCCGGTAGAAATTTACGAACCCCAGAAAGCGGCGCAGTTGTTTTCTGTCTTCGGGTCGGGGCCACTCCTCCACGGCCTGGATCGTTCTGTGGTTGGCTCTGGTGTGCCCCTTCTCCACTATGTGGCCGAGGAACACCACAGACAAGGAGTGAAACAGGCACTTCTTCGCCTTGACGAACAGCTTATTCTCCAGGAGACATTGGAGAACCAACCAAGTGCTCCTGTTCAGACCAACAAAAAAAAAACCGTCATCCAAATACACCACCACAAACAAATTGAGCATATCCCGGAGGAGATCGAGGAGATCAAGATGACCAAGGCCTGAAAAACAGCCGGGGCGTTGGTCAATCCAAATGGCATCACCATGTACTCAAAGTGTGGGTATTGAACGCCGTCTTTCATGGCCATCCAGGGCGTGAACTGTGAGGGGTTTCTCGAGAGTTGTGTTGAGAAACCAAGGTGGTGTGGACTCTCATCCGCTCCAGAGTCGATGAGGGCTCCGACCGAGAGAGTCTCCTGTTCCCAGGACAGCGTGACGGGGAAAAGTCTGTTCCCAGGTGACTGCTGGTTGGGAGGAAGGGTCATCAGGCTCACCACGGTTCACAAACCTAGTGAGCCTGGCCTTTTAGCGTCTGGGGTCGGTAAGGACAGGTTCGGATGAGGTGTCCGGCCTGTCCACAAAAGAGGCAGAGTCGGTCCTGGAAGCGCTGGTCTCGCTCCTCCGTAGACAGTCGGGAGCAACCCTCCTGCATCGGCTCCTCCATGGTCAGGGTCTGGGGATGTGAGGGAGGAGGTCTACTGGGAGCCACAGGGAACACAGAATAATAATAATAAATAATAATAATAATATATCGGACTTATATAGCGCTTTTCCAGGTGCTCAAAGACGCTTTACAGGAAATAGAATACATAAAGACTAATACAAAACACAACAAACACAACAAAACAAAACAAGAAACAAAACAAAACAGAGAACAAATTATTATTATATTATTATGCAGAAAATGCTCTGTCACCCCAGGTCCGGAGCTTAGTCCTGATGGGTTTTAATAGGTTAGCATCAGCAGACCTGAGGCGACGGTTAGGGGTGTGGCGGTGGAGGAGGTCAGAGAGGTAGGGGGGGGCCAGGTTATTGAGCGCTTTGAAGGTGATGAGAAGTATTTTGAAGTGTATCCTGTGTTTGATCGGGAGCCAGTGGAGGTCACGGAGGACAGGGGTGATGTGGTCAGAGCGGCGGGTGGAGGTGAGCAAGCGGGCAGCAGAGTTTTGGACATATTGTAGTTTATTGAGGATGTTGTTAGGTGAACCATATAGGA
>CM050999.1:37195637-37198137 GCA_027704905.1 Muraenolepis orangiensis | reverse complement strand
TGTAATCCTGGACATCACAGTTAAAGAACGTATGTATAGCCTGGACATTGAACTGCTTGCCGTAAGTCTATGACCGTACTATCTACCGAGAGAGTTTTCCCATGTAGTTGTTTACATTGATGATCTCACGGATTGCATAACAGGGTCAACTTATCAACTTTTGTGTGGATAATGTTGTTCCAACACAGACTGTACACTGTTTTCCCAACAACAAACCATGAGACATCAAGGTCCTCTTCAATGAAAATAAGAGGGCCTTCAGAAACGGGGATAGGGAGGAGGTGAAACTGGTACAGAGGGAACTTAAGGAGAGGATTCAGCAGGTAAAAGACAGCTACAGTAGGAAGCTAGAATATAGACTTCAGAAGAACAACATGAAGGATGTGTGGAGTGGAATAAGGAGCATAACTGGCTAGAGTCTGACTGCTATACAGACAATGGGAGGGGACCGTGACCAGTCCAACTAGTTGAATCTGTTCTTCAACAGATTTGATGAGAGGGCTCGTCTACCCCTCCCCACCGACCATCTCCAGCAACACCTTACCTGCTCTTCCTCCCCCTCAACCAGCTCCCCCCTGCGACACAACAACAACAGCACTACACCAGCTCCCCATACCAACACTTCAGGACACGTCACCCCAAACATCACAGTGGAGCAGGTGAGAGGTGAACTGTGCAGACTCCCAGGCTCCTGACGGCGTCTGCCCGAGGGTACTCAAAACATGTGCTGCCCAGCTGAGTGGGGTCCTCAAGTACATCTTTAACTTGAGCCTGAGTCTGGAGAGGGTCCCTGTGCAGTGGAAGACAACCTGTCTGGTTCCTGTACTGAAGAAGGCACCCCCCAGTGCCTCCAACGATTACAGACCGGTGGCATTGACTTCCCACCTGATGAAGTCCCTGGAGAGGCTGGTGCTGTCACACCTTCAGCCCCTGGTCAAAACATCACTGGACCCTCTTCAGTTTGCCTACCAGCCAAATCTAGGGGTAGAAGATGCCATCATCTTCCTGCTTCACCGTGCCTATGCTCACTTGGACAGACCAGGGAGTACGGTGAGAGTCATGTTCTTTGACTTCTCCAGTGCATTCAACACCATCCAGCCTGCCGTGCTGGGGAGTAAGCTGGCGGTGATGCAGGTGGACGCTCCCCGGGTGTCCTGGATTATGGATTATTTGACTGGTCGGCCACAGTACATTAGACTGCAGGGATGTGTGTCTGACACTGTGGTGAGCAACACGGGGGCCCCACAGGGAACTGTTCTGTCGCCATTTCTGTTCACTCAGTACACCTCAGACTTCAAATACAACTCAGATTCCTGTCACCTGCGTGTAGCACTCCAGTGCCTGGGCAAACGTTTTAGGCTACTGGACCAGTTCTAGGTTCGGGTGGAGCGGATATATGGTAAAATAATTGGACCAGAGACCAGGCGGTTTAGATGCAATCCAGCAATTTTAGTGAATAAAGTAATAAATAATTCCTGTATCTAAATCAAATGCAAAAACATTGTACAACAAATCATAACATCTGACAGGAATGATAACCCAAGGTACAAAAAATAAAGTTCCAGTTCAGTCCCACTGTATCACAAATGTTCAGTTCTGGTAAAAAACTTCAACACTCCTACCACTCTGGCAGTGAGGTCGCCTATTGTCCTTTGAGAAAAAAAACCCAAGTCCTCTCCAACGCTCGAAGGTTTTATACAATTCCAAGGGTCTGGCTCTGGCTCTTTTACTTTTTAAAAGAAACTATCAGAAAATGACTTGCTCGTACTTCTCTTCCGGGTTTCTCTTTTTCGCGATTTCTTAAAGCGGCAGTGCCATAGCAACTTTTATTAGTTTTATTCTTAAAGGGATGTCATTAACTAATATTAACCTCTATCTTTTAATAACTTTAATGTTTTTTAAACAATATTTAAAACATATGTATACACTTTTACTAATGTATTTACTATGTTTTAATGTGGGTTACATGCGGAAGTTCTCCGACGACTCCGCGATTGTTGGCTGCATCAGTGAAGGGAGGGACGCCGAGTACAGGGGCGTCGTGGACTCCTTTGTTGAGTGGTGTGACCTAAACCACCTGCAGCATAACACTAGCAAGATCAATGAGCTGGTGGTGGACTTTCAGCAGGTGGAAAACATCCCCCACAACGATTTCCATCATGGGGGTGACTGTGGACATGGTACAGGACTAGAGATACCTGGGAGTTCACCTGGATAATAAACTGGACTGGGCCAAGAACACCAAGGCTGTGTACAAGAAGGGCCAGAGCCGAGTCTACGTCCTGCGGAGGCTCTGGTCCTTCAATGTCTGTGGAATTATGCTGCGGATGTTCTACCAGTCTGGTGTAGCCAGAGCAATCTTCTTTGCGGTCGTGTGCTGGGGCAGCAGGTTAAAGGCAGTCGACACTAACATAATCACAAATAACAAATCATCAGGAAGGCGGGTTCTGTCCTGGGGGTGGAACGCCACAGGTCGTAAGATGGACAAAGGGGGCACAGT
>CM050999.1:37140637-37193137 GCA_027704905.1 Muraenolepis orangiensis | reverse complement strand
GAGCTTGCACATTACTTGTCCTTGAGCACAACATGTCATGGATGGAGTGCCATCTGTTACAAGGTGTTGGCTTTTTTCAAGATTCAAGATTCAAGATAACTTTATTTATCCCGAGGGAAATTAAGGTTGAAAACAGTTGAAACAGGGGGAATAAATGCACACAAAATATACAAATACCTAAAAACTAAAAACTAAATAACAACAAACTAAACTAAGCTAAACTAGTATAAACAAAATATAACTAAATGAGCTCTAAATTAAATCTAAATGTATTGATAGATGAATTGCACAATTTACAGTATTATTACAGTAATACACAACAATACGTATAGTGCAAATTGGCAGTAATAAAATACTAATAAATAACTCGGATGAATACTGAAAAAGTGAAATTGAAATGTGTGAAATGTGAAAAGTGAAAATTGAAATAGAATTTACAGTGCAAAATTACAGTGAAAGGATTTATAGTGCGTTGACCAAAAAATAATAATAATAGTGCGTTGACCTCAGGTCACTGAGTCTCCACTGTCCCTCTCACGACCCGAGGTAGATGAATTATAGAGTCTGATGGCCACAGGAAGAAAGGACTTCCTGTGGTGTTCTGTGGCACATGCAGAGACCCAGAGACACACCCAGAATTAGATCCAGACCTAAAACAATAATCAGCCAACCCTGGTTTGTTGTTTCTTGTTTTCAGTCAGGGGTTTCTTGGGGGCTGCGATTTTATTTTCCTCCCTTTGATTGATCCTAAGTATTTTCATCCTTTCATACATTATGCAAACCATGCATAGCAGGATTAGGCGGTACCTGATAAGAGTCTTGTTGAAGCAGCCTCACCTGGCCCTAGTCAGACTGATAAGATTCTGGTTGAAGCAGTCTTACTTGGCCCCAGTCAGACTGAGTAGAGTCTGGTTGAAGCAGCCTTACCTGGCCCCAGTCAGACTGATTATAGTCTGGTTGAAGCAGCCCATGTCTAACTGATTTAAGTCTGGTTGAAGCAGCCTCATCTGACCCCAGTCAGATTGATTAGAGTCTAGGGCTGCTTGGTAAGGCTGCACACCTGTGGGTCCTTGTCATCAAGGTCCACAGGTTAACCATCTGCTCCAGAGGTCTGCTGCACAGGTCAGGTCAGTCCTCATATTAAATCAAATGGGCAGCGGACCTCAGAAAAGTGTATAAAAACATATAGAAGAACTTCTCACTGTCATTTGAAATCGCTTTGGATTCTCACACTGGAGGCGGGCGATGTAGCACGGCCAGACGGGGAGAAGGCTGTTTATTTTTTATTGAAGAAAGCGGGGTGGCTATAAACAGTTGTAACCCGTCCAACCTTTCATGCTGTAAAGTAAAGCCATCTTAAAAGGTTGGGCAGTGACCCTCTCAGCCAGCAAACCTTCAATCGCATGACGACTGCCTCAACCGTACGGGCGTGTCCGCTAAATCAAAGTCCAAAAAAGAAGATAGGGCCTTTAAAAGATGGTCTTCACAACATAAAATGTCAGCAGCAGTAGAACATCTATTAGACACAAGAGGGGCCATCACCAGAGCCAGATACTCCAACACTGCAGATGATCAGATGCTTGTTTTTGAGATGTCATGTCATGGATGTCGGAGGGGGTTACCGACGCAGCTATCGAGCCGACGGGATTTTCCGTACACCGGGCGGACAGAACAAAGGCTCTCTCCGGTAAAGATCGCGGAGGGGGGGTATGTCTCATGATAAACAGATCTTGGTGCAACCAAAGCCATGTACATCCCCTCAAGTCTTTCTGTTCCCCGGACCTGGAGTACCTGATGCTTATGTGCCGTCCATACTGGCTACCTCGGGAGTTTACAGCGGTAACCGTGACCGCTGTTTACATTCCCCCACAAGCCAACACGGACACAGCGCTGAAGGAACTGTACGGGGCTATCAGCGAACAGGAGTCGGCCCACCCCGAGGCTGCTCTCATCGTGGCGGGGGACTTCAACAAGGCGAACCTGAAGAAGGTTCTCCCGAAGTTTTACCAACACATAAAGAGCAACACACGGGGCGAGCGGATCCTCGACCACTGCTACACTCCCTTCCGTGATGGCTACAAGGCCCTCCTCCGCCCACCGTTCGGCAAATCAGATCACCGCTCTATCCAGCTACTCCCCGCCTATAGGCAGAGACTGAAGCAGCAACCGATCGCTGTGAGGGAGGTCCAATGCTGGTCGGACCAATCAGATTCTACGCTGCAGGATTGTTTTGATCACGCTGACTGGCACATGTTCCGCGTTGCCTCGGACAATAACATCAACGAGTACGCGTCGTCGGTCACCGGGTTCATCAAGAAGTGCATAGATGACGTTGTTCCGACCAAGTCGGTTCGGATATATCCCAACCAGAAACCGTGGATTAACGGCGATGTTCGCGCTGCCCTACATGCGCGTAACGCCGCCTTTGGTTCCGGGAATACGGAGGAATATACGAGAGCCCGTTACGACCTCCGTAAGACCATCGTCACTGCCAAGCGGGAGTATAAGGACAGAGTGGAAGATAAATTCAAGAAACACGATGCGAGGGGTATGTGGCAGGGGCTGCAGAAGATAACGAACTTCAGAGGGAGAACCAGTTGTGTAGAGAACTCCTCTACCTCCCTCCCAGGAGAGCTAAATACATTTTTTGCTCGGTTCGACGTAAACGGCAGCCCGCCGAAGCCAGCACCGACTGGGGAGACCAGCCAGCTGCGCATCTCGGAGGCGGATGTGCGCCGCACCTTTAAGCGGCTGAACATCCGTAAGGCGGCAGGCCCCGACGACATCCCGGGCCGCGTCCTCAGAGCATGCGCAGACCAGTTGGCAGGAGTCTTTGCAGACATCTTCAACCTCTCCCTGTCCCAGGCTGTTGTCCCCGCGGTCTTCAAGATATCCACCATCGTGCCTGTCCCTAAACAAACCAAGGTAACATGCCTGAATGACTACAGACCTGTGGCCCTCACCTCGATCGTTAGCAAATGCTTCGAGAGGTTGGTCAAGGACTTTATTTGCTCCGTGTTACCTACCACGCTGGACCCATGGCAATTTGCATATCGTCAAAATAGATCCACGGACGACGCAATTGCCATGGCCCTCCACACTGCCCTTTCCCACCTGGAGGGGAAGAACTGTTATGTGCGAATGCTGTTTGTGGACTACAGCTCAGCATTCAACACAATAGTTCCTGCCAAGCTCGACACCAAGCTGAGAGGTCTAGGCGTACCCCCATCCATGTGCAGCTGGATACTGAACCTCCTGTCGGACCGCCGCCAGGTGGTGAGGATGGGCAGCACCACATCAGAGCCACTGACCCTCAACACGGGAGCCCCCCAGGGATGCGTGCTGAGCCCTCTCCTCTACTCCCTCTACACCCAAGACTGCATGGCTATGCACAGCTCCAACGTCATCGTCAAGTCGGATCGGCCCAACAACGCCTGTATTTTCTCAGGCGTCTGAAGAAATTCAGCATGGGCCCCCGCATCCTGAGAACATTCTACAACGGCACCATCGAGAGTGTTCTGACAGGGTGTATCACCGCCTGGTACGGGAACTGCACGGCACTCGAGCGCAGAGCGCTTCAAAGGGTGGTGCGGACGGCCCAGTATATCGTTGGAGGTGAGCTCCCCTCCCTCCTGGACATTTACAACCAGCGGTGCGTGGCCAAGGCCAAAAGAATTATAAAAGACATTGCCCACCCCAGCCACGAACTTTACTCACTATTACCGTCAGGCAGGCGATACCGCAGTATCAAGTGTCGTACAAATAGGCTTAGAGATAGCTTCCACAGTCAGGCCATCAGGCTGCTGAACAAGGGCGTATAACATATAACAATGTATATTTTATTACATTGATTTATATATATATATTGCTCTTTTCTGTGCTGATTTTTGCATTTTATAAATTGCATTTTTTATTTTTATTTTATATTCTTTATTCTATTTTTTATTCTATTTTTTATCTATTTTTATTTTATCTTATTTTATAACTGCTGTCTGTCGTCGGGTATTGCACACAAGAATTTCACATCACTGCTTTATACTAAACTGTAAACTGTGAAGTGACAATAAACTTGACTTGACTTGACTTGACTTGATGTATACAGTATGTGTATGGCCCAATGCACACAAGCGCCATTTGAACAATGTTTTTATATCAATACAGCATCATCATACATCACATTGAGTAACTACCGTATGCCGTTGCCCGCCCGCCCCAACACCTCGACTCCCTCTGTAGCAGAGTGGTGTTCAAGTAGCTCAGGAGGTACAGCAGTTGGTTTGGCAACAGGATGGTCGCCGGTGCAGAGGTGTCCCTGAGAAAGACAGCCTAACCCTAACTGCTCCTGACAAGCATGGTTTCTTGCATGGATGACACTGTTTTCAGTGAATGAGGCATAACTTACAAAGCTCATCTATTTTTATCTTATTTTATCTTATTTTTTATAACTGCTGTCTGTCGTCGGGTATTGCACATAATATTTTCACACCACTGCTTTATACTTGTGTAAACTGTGAAGTGACAATAAACTTGACTTGACTTGACATGACGAGTGAAGAGAGAAGAGAGAGAGAGTGAGAGAGAGAGAGAGAGAGAGAGAGAGAGAGAGAGAGAGAGAGAGAGGCGCGCTGGCCAACTTCTATGGGTCCTCTTTGAAGGATGTGGGGTCTGCTGAACATCATTTCAGGCTCATTTGCTTATCCTTTTCCATTGGTTGCGTGTGCAGTTGAGAATGTATCTTGATGTGTGCGTGTGTGTGTGTGTGTGTGTGTGTGTGTGTGCACACCCGTGTGTGTGTGAGTGTATTCGATGTATAATATCTACATACACATGGTCTCTTTTGTCTTTTTCTTTATACTCGCCATACAGTCTGTACATGATTTTCTTCTACTTGTATTTTATTTTGGGCAGCTGCATGTAGCGTCCACTTCCAGTAGTGCATTGTGTGTAATCTCCCCGGTACCATTACGTTACCTTGAAGTGAAACAAAAATCACCAAATTAGGTCAGACCAAATCCCACCGCCGCTAATACGATTAAGAACGCTTTTTATTTTTTTTAAACCACAGAAATGAATTGGGGATTAAAACGAGAGAGAAACACATATTACAACAACACAGAGTCTGTCCGAAGACTCACAACACAGCTTGGACAGAGAGAGAGAGAGAGAGAGAGAGAGAGAGAGAGAGAGAGAGAGAGAGAGAGAGAGAGAGAGAGAGAGAGAGAGAGAGAGAGAGAGAGAGAGAGAGAGAGAGAGAGAGAGAGAGAGAGGAAATGGTGCTGAATGGAAGTGAGATTGAGGGGGAAATAATAAGAGCTACAGATACGGTCTAAATAGAGAAGAGGGAGATAAAAAGGGAGGCAAGAGGAAGACAGAGTTATTAAATGATGGCTGAGGGGGAGTAGAGACCTCGGCGTGGAATGAAAGGGAAAACAATCTATTTCTTGTTTTGAATGTGGCGGGTGCATGGCGTTCATCTCACTACACTGAAAACAGATTAAAAAAAGGTTGCGTCCTACACCTGCAGACGAGACCCATGTAAAAAAACCAGGTCAGTGTTAAAGGCAGGTCAGAGGGCAGTCACTTTCACTTTGATGCAAAACTATAACAAAGTGTAGATATACATGCAACGGGGTAAAGTGACCGGGTAGACAAATTACGGACGAGAGATGGATGAGCCGAGTTGTTCTTAAGGTGTGTTTAAGGGGCTGGGTTTCCCCTGGGCGCACTCACAGGTATCCCTCAGGTGTCATTGAGAAACTCATCCGCTCCGGTCCTCCCCTTTTATAACTCAGCCAGACAGCAGGCCAATAAACAGCCGCCGTGCTCCCAAGTGTTGGGGAGATTGACTGAATCACTTCTTTGCAGCTTGACAAATGACACCCTTCTTTGTAATCTGATCAAGTGTCTGTTCGGTAATCACTCCCCTGGCCTCCCCCCCAGTCTCACCGCCGACTCTCAAATGGCCGTCTATACTTCAGGCTTATAATCTCATTCAGCTGTTTCACCCCCATTTACTTACCTCTCTTTGCTTGTTTTGTATTCTTCCTTTTTCGTTCACTTGTAGCTGATGATCCTTTCTCAACCAAATGGACGAACAAACAAAAGGAGCAGTGTCTCTCTTGATGGGAGGCTGACTGGGGTTATCCACGTTCAGGGGATCTGAGGATGGGGACACCATGCCTCCGTCGCCAAATGAAGAACTTTGAGATGTCCAACGAGACAAAAGAGAGGAGAGGGACTGACTGTACTTGAACCCTCTCTCTCTCTCTCTCTCTCTCTCTCTCTCTCTCTCTCTCTCTCTCTCTCTCTCTCTCTTTCTTTATATATATTTCTCTCTTGCAGTAGTCACCTCTAATCTCTCTGCAGAGACATAAAAAAAATCATTTGAAAGTATTGTTTGAGTGGTAGTAACAACGGAAGACAGGTTGTCGAGTCGAAACGTTTACTTCCCAACATGAACGGTAATACAGTGGCCGCAGTGAAGCTTGCAACAGCAACGGTTACGAAGTATCAGAACGGTACATTCAAAACTCCCGCTCCAAACATTACCCAGAATGTTTCTCGGTTGAAATGTCTTAAAGGAGCCGTAACTCCATCTCATAATGTCCAGTGAATGTCTGTGTCCCAAGTGGGTCACCACAAAGGCCCCCCCAGAATTCATATTCAGTCCAAAATGGGGCAAAAGGAAAGGGACGGTGGACAGGGCCCGTCCAACAGGGGCTAGTGCAGGGCTTGGGGCTTGCAAGTATGGTCGAGTATTGCGCCGTACGAGATGGCTACCGTATTGCGAGCACCCGCACGACGAGGCAGTTATTTGTTATTTATTATTTTTATCGCGATTATCTTTGTACAGAAAGTTAGCAGAACGTTCATTTATGACTCTTGCACACTTCTGGAGATCAGATCGACAGTCGCTTTTTTCATTCTTTCGACTCGGACGTTGCGCCACAGCTGGATTATCTCCCCATCTTGGCCACGATTACACGCAAGCGTCGCCGGAGGAAGCGAGGGAAGTGAGCCGGCGTGCTAGTCAGGCTGAGATGTCGATCTGATCGCCCCCCACTACCCACCATTCTACTGGCTTATGTACAGTCTCTGGACAATAAGTTAAGCGAGCTACAGGCTCGTATTCAATTCCACCAGGAAACTAAGAACAACAGTATCATCTGCCTTACGGAGAAATGGATGTCAGAGGGGGTTACCGATGCAGCTATCGAGCCAACGGGATTTTCCGTCCACCGGGCGGACAGAACAAAGGCTCTCTCCGGTAAAGATCGTGGAGGGGGGGTATGTCTCATGATAAACAGATCTTGGTGCAACAAAAGTCATGTACATCCCCTCAAGTCTTTCTGTTCCCCGGACCTGGAGTACCTCATGCTTATGTGCCGTCCATTCTGGCTACCTCGGGAGTTTACAGCGGTAACCGTGACCGGTTACATTCCCCCACAAGCCAACACGGACACAGCACTGAAGGAACTGTATGGGGCTATCAGCGAACAGGAGTCGGCACACCCTGAGGCTGCTCTCATCGTGGCAGGGGACTTCAACAAGGCGAACCTGAAGAAGGTTCTCCCGAAGTTCTACAAACACATAACGAGCAACACATGGGGTGAGCGGATCCTCGACCACTGCTACACTCCCTTCCGTGATGGCAACAAGGCCCTCCTCCGCCCACCGTTCGGCAAATCAGACCACCGCTCTATCCAGCTACTCCCCGCCAATAGGCAGAGACTGAAGCGGCAACCGATCGCTGTGAGGGAGGTCCAATGCTTGTCAGACCAATCAGACTTTATGCTACAGGATTGTATTGATCCGCTGCTGACAGGCACATAACATCAACGAGTACGCGTCCTCGGTTCACCGGGTTCATCAAGAAGTGCATAGATGACGTTGTTCCGACCAAGTCGGTTTGGATTATCCCAACCAGAAACCGTGGATTAGCGGTGATGTTCGCACTGCCCTACATGCGCGTAACGCCGCCTTTGGCTCCGGGAATATGGAGGAATATACGAGAGCCCGCTACGACCTCCGTAAGACCATCGTCACTGCCAAGCGGGAGTACAAGGACCGAGTGGAGGATAAATTCAAGAGCCACGACGCGAGGGGTATGTGGTAGGGGCTACAGACGATAACGAACTTCAGAGGTTGTGTAGAGAACTCTGCCTCCGTAGAGAAATACATTGTTTTGGTCGGTTCGATGTGAACGGCAGCCCGCCGAAGCCAGCGCCCCCTGAGGAGACCAGCCTGCTGAACATCTCGGAGACGGATGTGCGCCGCACCTTCAAGCGGTTGAACATCCGTAAGGCAGCAAGCCCCGACGACATCCCGGGCCTTGTCCTCAGAGCATGCGCAGACCAGTTGGCAGGAGTCTTTGCAGACATCTTCAACCTCTCCCTGTCCCAGGCTGTTGTTCCCACGGTCTTCAAGATGTCCACCATCGTGCCTGTCCCTAAACAACCCAAGGTAACATGCCTGAATGACTATAGACCTGTAGCCCTCACCTCGATTGTCAGCAAATGCTTCGAGAGGTTGGTCAAGGACTTTATTTGCTCCATGTTACCTGCCATGCTGGACCCATGGCAATTTGCATATCGTTAAAACGTACTACGCAATTGCCATGGCACTCCACACTGCCCTTTCCCACCTGGAGGGAAAGATCTGTTATATGCAAATGCTGTTTGTGGACTACAGCTCAGCATTCAACACAATAGTTCCTGCCAAGCTCGACACCAAGCTTAGAGGTCTAGGCGTGCCCCCATCCACGTGCAGCTGGATACTGGACCTCCTGTCGGACCGCCGCCAGGTGGTGAGGATGGGCAGCACCACCTCAGAGCCACTGACCCTCAACACGGGAGCCCCCCAGGGATGCCTGCTGAGCTCTCTCCTCTACTCCCTCTACACCCACGACATGCATGGCTATGCACAGCTCCAACATCATCATCAAGATTGCTGATGACACGACAGTGATGGTTCTGATCACCGACGATGACGAGACAGCCTACAGGGAGGAGGTTGGATCGCTGGAACAGTGGTGCCAGGAGAACAGCCTCGCCCTCAATGTCAAGAAGACCAAGGAGCTGATCGTGGACTTCAGGAAGCAGAGAGGAGAGCACAGCCCACCAACATCTCCATCGACGGTTTTGCAGTAAAGAGGGTCAGCAGCTTCAAGTTCCTCGGCGTGCACATCTCCGAGGACCTCACATGGTCCACGCACACCACACACGTGGTGAAAAGGGCCCAACAATGCCTGTATTTCCTCATGCGTCTGAGGAAATTAAGCATGGGCCCCCGCATCCTGAGGACATTCTATACCGGCACCATCGAGAGTGTTCTTACAGGGTGTATCACCGCTTGGTCCGGGAACTGCACCGCACTCGAGCGCAGAGCGCTTCAAAGGGTGGTGCGGACGGCCCAGTATATAGTTGGAGGTGAGCTCCCCTCCCTCCTGGATATACACAACCAGCGGTGCGTGGCCAAGGCCAAACGCATCATATAAGACAATGCCCACCCCAGCCACAAACTGTATTCACTTTTGCCGTCAGGCAGGCGATACCGCAGTATCAAGTGCCGTACAAATAGACTCAGAGATAGCTTCCACAGTCAGGCCATAAGGCTGCTGAACAAGGGGGTACAGCATATAACAATGTATATTTTATTACATTGATTTATATATACATATTGCTCTTTTCTGTGCCGATATATTGCATTTTATAAATTGCATTTTTATTTTATATATTTAACTTTATACAGTTTTGTACTTTTTTAAACTTATTTTATTCTATTGTTTTTATTTTATTTATTTTAATTTTATTTATAACTGCTGTCTGTCGTCAGGTATTGCACATACGATTTTCACTCACTGCTTTATACTTCACTTACTTGTAAACTGTGAAGTGACAATAAACTTGACTTGACTTGACTTGACTAAAGATTTACCACTATGAATGAATATGTATATAAATATGTCTTTGTGGTCTGTGTCACTGAAACAACAGAATTGTTGCAACTTTTAATTCATTTTATTATATTAAAACTGTTATTCAACAGTCAGATATTTTAAAGATGTTATAGTACAAATATGTGCAACGTTGTGCAATGTCTTTCCAAATAAACCCAAAATACCCCAACAAATCCCTTAAAGTTTTGCAGGTTTAGTGTGCATCATTTTCATCATAGTAAAAGTCACGAGTTAAAGTGGAACTTTTTGTAGCTATAGCTGAGAACATGTCAATCACGAGTCTCTCTGCTGCAATGTCACAAACCGTGCATCCCTGTCACGTGTCAAGGATGGAATTCAGATGCTATAGAGCAGGGATCCATGGCTCGGCTCTTTATCAGTTTACCTGGTCTTTTCGGATATTTCAAATGACTATGTCATCATGAAACATTAATAACGATCCTAATAACCATTTAGATGACTTTATTGAAACCTTTACCCTCTGAACTCTGTACCACACCCGCCCCACCCACCCCCCACCCCACCCACCCCCCCCACCCCCTCTGCTGCCCAACATACAAACTTTGAACTCTGCTGACATATACCCTTTCACCGTCATGTCTTCAACGGCCTTGCACTGTATCATAACTCCCTACCTTTACCTATAGTTTACATATTTATAGTTTACATATTTATCGATTACATATTTATTGTTTACATACTTGTTTGATAGTCATGTACATTTTTATTGTACTTACCGGAAAATATATATTAAACTTCAACTGCTGTTATAACTAAACACCCCTGCTCACTACCTGTTTATACTTATAAACGTACCTTGTATATAAATACCTATAATTCTGTACATATCTCATATCTACTCTATAAGTTATTGTATACCTGTTTTTAGTAGTAGTTTTTTAGAACTGTTTTTACATCGCTGCACTACACTTGTGCTGTGCAATGACCATACATTTTAATCTAATCTAATCTAATCTAATCTAATCTATAACAATCCTAATAGTCATTCAGATTACTTTATTGATATTTAAACCTTATAATTATCTGATAACCATTCAGATTACTGTATTGATCTTAAAACCCTAATAACGACCTTAATAACCATTCAGATGACTGTATTGATCTTAAAACAATCTTATAACCATTCAGAGGACTGTATCGATCTTATAACCTTAGTGACGATTCTTATAACCATTCAGATGACGTATTGATGTATTGATCTTGGTCTCGGGGGAAGCATATTATTTTACAATTGCTGAGCTAAAGATAATGGTCTTTAATTGGAGGTGGGGTTATATATAATAATCAAGTCAAGTCAACTAAATTAAATTAAATATCCTTTTATTATCAACAGTCTCAAAGGGCAGGACACATATGTATGACACCCTCCAAACCATTGCCCCCTCAGGGCAAGAGAAAACTCCCTTCAAATCTTGAGAAGGAACGCAGAGTGGGGATCCCTCCTTCCAGGGGTGGTTCAGAGAGCAATGGGTGCTATAAATGACATACATTCAAGACACTACTAAACAATACTACGATGTATATTATCCTGTTGATATAATTCCATACCCCTGCTCGCTACCTGTTGAATACTTGTATACTTACATGTATATACTGTATATATATATATATATATATATATATATATACCTATAATGCCAAATTATTTTTACTGTACTGTACTTGTGCTGTGCAATGACAATACATTTGAATCACATGTGATTAGAATCTAATCTATACTAAACAATACTTGTGTAATGAACGCTATATACAACCGATGAAACGGTGTACTATATAATATAAGCAACACTATATATTATACTTATACTGTTCAACACTTTACTATAACACTTTACTATTACATAGTGATTTACATGAAAATATATATGTACAAGTAAGAATAGTACAGTTCCATACGATACTTGGATAAATGGATTGATCAGAGAAGAAAAAAAAGACCAGAAAGTGTAGTATCATTTGTACTCGGATTTCCATGCCAATTCGCAGACTCAAGATGCCTTTCTTTATTACTTACTATATACGTTTTCAGACATTCCATAGCTTGTACATCACTTCATTCTTATTGGTCAAACGTTCCCCACGGCACTACTCCCTACGGCTATGGCTCGTGTTATGTCCATAGGACACCGTTGAAGGCACCCTAAAGGTACCCTTGTAAGGGCCTAAAGGGACACCAGCAGATAATAGGTCTGGGACACAACAACACATCTCTATGTCCTAGTGGGCCTTGGGGTTCACCAGTAGATTATGCTGTAGCCATCAACTGCAATGTATAGAGGATCAAAAGACAGTGTTTTAGATTATAATAAGGGTTTAAAAATACACTACAAAAGTCTGTGGGAAGGATGGAATGCGGAAGACGTGTAATCCGAGTGGCCAGTCCACTCGGATAGTCCTGCAGGATACGGCCGGTCCAGTTGGACAAGTCGGACCGGCCAATCCGGCAAGCAAGGCCAGCCGCTCAGCCACTCGGCACTCTTAATAGACCACGGCTTTCAGCTCTTTTCTTCTGCCTTTCCAACTTGGTCAACCGACCGATACCTTGCTTCCTGTCAAAGAAAAGGAGAAAGAGGGCCGATGCGCTGCCTTATATGATTAGAAGATACATGTTGGTGTTGGGGAGAGTACAGATGGAGCACACTGAGCGCCTAATTAACACACTACCAAATGTTACTTTACAGTTTTAAGACAGACTGCGACTTTCTTGATTTGTTAAATTATCTTTTATTACCCCCTAAATATAAACACTTCCAGGATGCATGGCTTTCATGGTTTTAATGTGTGTGTGTGTGTGTTTTGTAAAAGGGCTTGAGTGCGCTTGAATGCAAGGTACACCGTTTGTGTGTGTGTGTGTGTGTGTGTGTCACTCGATGATATTTGACCCCCGATGCATCGCAGCACTTTTAAGACAATGCCATCCTTGGTCTGGAAGGGGGAGCGTCCAGTCAGGAGGTCAATGAGCAGCACCTCCACCAACCACACGGTCATGGGGCCGGTCCTGTAGGACCTCCGCACAAACCACTCTGGAGGAGTGTACGTGGGAGTGCCTGGAACACACAGTGTATAGTGTTACCACCCAGCTCCTCAGGGGACCACGCAGTGGACACACCACACATGATATGTGTTGGGAAATCACTCCAGTTTGATGGCTCTTTAGACAAACCAGGCACACCTGGGCACCTAGGACCAACGCCTGCATGTGTTTGCCCCAGCATTAGCTCTCTCTCACTCCAGCTGAGCAGTTATGTTTGATCGAGTGGCTTGCTCTCTCAATTATAATTGGCTAGTAGCCATTAACAGGTATGCATCAATTAACTTAAGTGCTGTGTCAGGATTGGCAGTTCTGCCTCCCAGCTTTTCACAGCCCTCGTCCAGGTAGCCACGCCCCCTTTTCACGTTCCCGCATTTATGTCACCGTTTCCCCAGCCCTCGTCCAGGTAGCCACGCCCCCTATCACGTCCCGCATTCCTGTCATCGTTTCCCCAGCCCTCGTCCTGATAGCCACGCCCCCTTGTTAGTGCTCCCCGCAGCTGCAGCGCATCACCGTTGATTTCCCCTCATGTTTTCCTGCCCGTCTGATTGGCTGCCTGGGTCCACCTGTTATGCCCCGTGTGTTTAAATAGGCGGCTTGTTCTTTTGTTCAGCGCCGGTTCATTGTTTGATTGTTTGTATGTATGTTTGTATGTATGTATGTATGTACATGTGTATATTGTACATGTGTATATTATATTATATATACTGTCTCCTTGTGTTATGCTGAGTTCTTCAGCGTTCAGGTTCCACGTCATGCCACCGTCAGGTTATTGTTAAGTATTTTGCTATTGAGCTTCATGCGTTTTCCATGTAAGTGATTTTTGTTGTTATCAGTAAAGAATCTTTATTTGGATACGTGTGTCAGTGTCGTGCATTTGGGTTCTCCATCCAAGTCCCCATTCCCTCCTCCCTCCTCTTCTCCCCACGACTACTCCCCGTGACAGAATGAACCGGCCAAAGATGAACCCAGCCGACACCACGTCATCAAAAGGCAGTTTTTACGGTTTTGAGGAAACCCCAGCTGAAAGGGAAGGGCGGATCACCCGGGACGCCCAGAATAAGGCTACCCTGGCGCGTCTTCAGGCGTGGTTGGCCGCTCCGAAAGTTCCAATGACTTTCGGTTTTCCTCCACCGACCGCGCTGCCCCCGCTGGACAAGGACGGTTTTTACGGTTTTGAGGAAACCACAGCCGAAAAGGAAGAGCGGATCACCCGGGACGCCCAGAATAAGGCTAACATGGCGCGTATTCAGGCGTGGTTGGCCGCTCCGAAAGTTCCAATGACTTTCGGTTTTCCTCCACCGACCGCGCTGCCCCGGCGTGAGGACGCCGCCCTGCTTCCGGCTGACGACGTCGCTCCGCACCCATCGGAGGATGTCGCTCCGCACCCATCGGAGGACGTCGCTCCGCACCCGGCTGATGACGTCGCTCCGCACCCGGCTGAGGACGTCGCTCCGCACCCGGCGGAGGACGTCGCTCCGCACCCGGCGGAGGACGTCGCTCCGCACCCGGCGGAGGACGTCGCTCCGCACCCCCCTGAGGACGCCGCTCCGCACCCCCCTGAGGACGCCGCTCCGCACCCCCCTGAGGACGCCGCTCCGCACCCCCCTGATGACGTCGCTCCGCACCCCCCTGAGGACGTCGCTCCGCACCCGGCAGAGGACGTCGCTCCGCACCCGGCTGAGGACGTCGCTCCGCACCCGCCTGAGGACGTCGCTCCGCACCCGGCTGAGGACGTCGCTCCGCACCCGGCTGAGGACGTCGCTCCGCACCCGCCTGAGGACGTCGCTCCGCACCCGGCTGAGGACGTCGCTCCGCACCCGGCTGAGGACGTCGCTCCGCACCCGGCTGAGGACGTCGCTCGGTACCCGCCGGACAACGTCGCGCGCTTGGTTCGTCGCTTAATTTGTTCCCGCCGCCGTGGAAGACTCTTCCTCCCTTTTCGTCAGAGTCCTCGTATGGGGACAGGAAGGGCTCTTCCTCGGAGGAGGGCGGGACTCTCCAAGAAGCGGCGGAGGAGATGGACATTACGAGGGGGACGTTTGATTTTGTGGTTTTGGGGAAGCTTGTTTTTGTGGTTTTGGGGACGTCAGGAGACGTCCCTTGAGGGGGGGGTACTGTCAGGATTGGCAGTTCTGCCTCCCAGCTTTTCACAGCCCTCGTCCAGGTAGCCACGCCCCCTTTTCACGTTCCGCATTTATGTCACCGTTTCCCCAGCCCTCCTCCAGGTAGCCACGCCCCCTATCACGTCCCGCATTCCTGTCATCGTTTCCCCAGCCTCTCTCTCTCTCTCTCTCTCTCTCTCTCTCTCTCTCGCTCTCTCTCTCGCTCTTCCTCCCTCTCTTAGCTGCTGAAGAAAAGGAAGGAGAGCGAGGAGCCTGCTCTACCTCCTGAGCTATACTGCCGCCACGTGTGTGTGGGTGGTTGCTTTTGTGTGTGTCTACGTTAATTGGTATAGGTATGGTTCAGGTCTTCGGATAGGTTAGACAGAGGCCTCTTTACTTTTTCACCACGTAGGTAACTCATTGTTAAATACCCTAGGTTAGAGGGGGTATCCCACCCATGTACGTGTTTGGTCAACCACTTGTTGCCACCACTGCTTTTTTGGTAGTTATTTTTGATTTGGCATACTTCCATCAGGTCCCTAGGCCTGGTTCCTGAGTTTTTGGGATTTGAGTGTATCCTGTGTCTGTATCCTTTGTTGTTTTATCACAAATTCACTGTTATTGCACTTTGACCCCTGTGTTGACTCAAGTCAAGTCAAGTCAAGTTTATTGTCACTTCACAGTTTACAGTTTAGTATAAAGCAGTGATGTGAAATTCTTGTGTGCAATACCCGACGACAGACAGCAGTTATAGAATAAGATAAAATAAAAATAGATAAAAATAGATAAAAATAGAATAAAAAATAGAATAAGGAATATAAAATAAAAATAAAAAATGCAATTTATAAAATGCAAAAATCAGCACAGAAAAGAGCAATATATATATATAAATCAATGTAATAAAATATACATTGTTATATGTTATACACCCTTGTTCAGCAGCCTGATGGCCTGACTGTGGAAGCTATCTCTAAGCCTATTTGTACGACACTTGATACTGCGGTATCGCCTGCCTGACGGTAATAGTGAGTAAAGTTCGTGGCTGGGGTGGGCAATGTCTTTTATAATTATTTTGGCCTTGGCCACGCACCGCTGGTTGTAAATGTCCAGGAGGGAGGGGAGCTCACCTCCAACGATATACTGGGCCGTCCGCACCACCCTTTGAAGCGCTCTGCGCTCGAGTGCCGTGCAGTTCCCGTACCAGGCGGTGATACACCCTGTCAGAACACTCTCGATGGTGCCGTTGTAGAATGTTCTCAGGATGCGGGGGCCCATGCTGAATTTCTTCAGACGCCTGAGAAAATACAGGCGTTGTTGGGCCTTTTTCACCACGTGTGTGGTGTGCGTGGACCATGTGAGGTCCTCGGAGATGTGCACGCCGAGGAACTTGAAGCTGCTGACCCTCTCTACTGCAACGCCGTCGATGGAGATAGGGCTGTGCTCTCCCCTCTGCCTCCTGAAGTCCACGATCAGCTCCTTGGTCTTCTTGACGTTGAGGGCGAGGCTGTTCTCCTGGCACCACTGCTCCAGCGATCCGACCTCCTCCCTGTAGGCTGTCTCGTCGTCGCCGGCGATCAGGCCCATCACTGTCGTGTCGTCAGCAAACTTGACGATGACGTTGGAGCTGTGCATAGCCATGCAGTCGTGGGTGTAGAGGGAGTAGAGGAGAGGGCTCAGCACGCATCCCTGGGGGGCTCCCGTGTTGAGGGTCAGTGGCTCTGATGTGGTGCTGCCCATCCTCACCACCTGGCGGCGGTCCGACAGGAGGTTCAGTATCCAGCTGCACATGGATGGGGGTACGCCTAGACCTCTCAGCTTGGTGTCGAGCTTGGCAGGAACTATTGTGTTGAATGCTGAGCTGTAGTCCACAAACAGCATTCGCACATAACAGTTCTTCCCCTCCAAGTGGGAAAGGGCAGTGTGGAGGGCCATGGCAATTGCGTCGTCCGTGGATCTATTTTGACGATATGCAAATTGCCATGGGTCCAGCGTGGTAGGTAACACGGAGCAAATAAAGTCCTTGACCAACCTCTCGAAGCATTTGCTAACGATCGAGGTGAGGGCCACAGGTCTGTAGTCATTCAGGCATGTTACCTTGGTTTGTTTAGGGACAGGCACGATGGTGGATATCTTGAAGACCGCGGGGACAACAGCCTGGGACAGGGAGAGGTTGAAGATGTCTGCAAAGACTCCTGCCAACTGGTCTGCGCATGCTCTGAGGACGCGGCCCGGGATGTCGTCGGGGCCTGCCGCCTTACGGATGTTCAGCCGCTTAAAGGTGCAGCGCACATCCGCCTCCGAGATGCGCAGCTGGCTGGTCTCCCCAGTCGGTGCTGGCTTCGGCGGGCTGCCGTTTACGTCGAACCGAGCAAAAAATGTATTTAGCTCTCCTGGGAGGGAGGTAGAGGAGTTCTCTACACAACTGGTTCTCCCTCTGAAGTTCGTTATATTCTGCAGCCCCTGCCACATACCCCTCGCATCGTGTTTCTTGAATTTATCTTCCACTCTGTCCTTATACTCCCGCTTGGCAGTGACGATGGTCTTACGGAGGTCGTAACGGGCTCTCGTATATTCCTCCGTATTCCCGGAACCAAAGGCGGCGTTACGCGCATGTAGGGCAGCGCGAACATCGCCGTTAATCCACGGTTTCTGGTTGGGATATATCCGAACCGACTTGGTCGGAACAACGTCATCTATCCACTTCTTGATGAACTCGGTGACCGACGACGCGTACTCGTTGATGTTATTGTCCGAGGCAACGCGGAACATGTGCCAGTCAGCGTGATCAAAACAATCCTGCAGCGTAGAATCTGATTGGTCCGACCAGCATTGGACCTCCCTCACAGCGATCGGTTGCTGCTTCAGTCTCTGCCTATAGGCGGGGAGTAGCTGGATAGAGCGGTGGAGGGCCTTGTAGCCATCACGGAAGGGAGTGTAGCAGTGGTCGAGGATCCGCTCGCCCCGTGTGTTGCTCTTTATGTGTTGGTAGAACTTCGGGAGAACCTTCTTCAGGTTTGCCTTGTTGAAGTCCCCCGCCACGATGAGAGCAGTCTCAGGGTGTGCCGACTCCTGTTCGCTGATAGCCCCGTACAGTTCCTTCAGCGCTGTGTCCGTGTTGGCTTGTGGGGGAATGTAAACAGCGGTCACGGTTACCGCTGTAAACTCCCGAGGTAGCCAGTATGGACGGCACATAAGCATCAGGTACTCCAGGTCCGGGGAACAGAAAGACTTGAGGGGATGTACATGACTTTGGTTGCACCAAGATCTGTTTATCATGAGACATACCCCCCCTCCGCGATCTTTACCAGAGAGAGCCTTTGTTCTGTCCGCCCGGTGTACGGAAAATCCCGTCGGCTCGATAGCTGCGTCGGTAACCCCCTCCGACATCCATGTCTCCGTAAGGCAGATAATGCAATTGTCCCTAGTTTCCCGGTGGAATTGAATACGAGCCTGTAGTTCGCTTAACTTATTGTCCAGAGACTGTACATTAGCCAGTAGAATGGTGGGTAGTGGGGGGCGATCGGATCGACATCTCAGCCTGACTAGCACGCCGGCTCGCTTCCCTCGCTTCCTCCTCTGTTCTTGTACACGGGATCCCCCTTTACCCGGTGGTCGAACACCCTTGGACATCGTGGGTTGTAACAATTGGGGGCTCATCCGGGATCCTTTGTGTCTTGGAGCGAGCACTGTGCTGCACAGGTGAGTGTAATTGGTGTCTGTGGTTAAATACCTGGGTACAGAGAGGATTGGTAGGTGGTGCAAGTGTATTGGAACAAGTGACAAACAAAAGAGCATTTAAGCAGGTCAGAAAAGGGATTCGGCTGCTTTTGACCTAAAGGACTTTGCTGATAGTCCTTCAGGTGCCGGCCTGCAGAGCTGCCGGAAGGCAGACTTGCTAGCCAGAGCACAGCCCTATGGTGGGGCTGTGAGAAAGGCGGCTAGGAAGCTAGAGGTACGTGAGGCTGTGCTGGCCAGGTTGGTGGAGCTTGGTTTGCTGGTCGTGGGGGGGGGGGATGTCACCCTTCTCGCCCCAGGCTAAGGCTGCGTTTAGCACGCCTACAGATGGACCAGAGAGGACCAGAGGGGTCCAGAGGGGTCCAGAGGGGTCCAGAGGGGTCCAGAGAGGTCCAGAGGGGGAGAGGGAGCGGACGCTTTGTCTCGTGCCCTTTGATTTGATGAGCTGTAATGAATTGTACATTTTCCTGGCAGCCCATGTATGTTGTTAAATGTTGGGTGAATGTTTTTGTTTGACTCAAGCAAACGTGCCCCACATGTTTGCTCTTTTTGGTGGGCGTGTTACAGCATGTGGTGCCTTCGGGTGGCAATGTGGGCCTTGTTCCCTGCTACAGGTCAGAGCCCCGCCCTGCTCCAGTACCGGGATCCGGACTCCGCCCCACCAATCACCAATCACCGCCACCTGCTAGTTTTGTTTTGTATAAAGGCTCCCAGTTTGTTGCATATGAAATATAAATGCATTCGTTATGCAAATGTATTGATATGTAGTTATATTGATATGTGTGTTTAATATGTGTTGAATTGTATAGAAAGTTGTCTATTATTGTCTACAATTGGTCCTGTGTATCAATATTATTTGGCTCGTTGTGAAATTGCATTTACAAAATATGTAATTTTTAATCCCTACTTTCACACGGTGTGATTTGTTTCCAGATTAACGGGCTGCAACACACCACAAGGAAGCCATCGGATTTCCTTGAAGAAGGAACTGACTCAATAAAAGCGATGATTTATATGGTATCCCGCGAAAGAGTCATTTATTGGAGGCAGATTAAAGGACTGCTTACTAGGGAAATATATGAGACAACAACAAACTAAAAATATTCATGTTGACACTGTTAGCAAGAGAATCATTGTCAGATGAGGATGAGCATGTGTGGGAATACACTTTTGCAACTGGAATAATGATCTTAAAAAAAAAATTTGATAATCATGATGAACAGAAACTGGGAATGTTTGTTTTTGTTTAGTTTTTTTACTTTGGAAGAATGAACTAGAAATGTATTTGGAGCCATTTTCCATATTCTAGATATCAGTGCCCTGGAGGTGACATTGAAAAATATCATTTCTTCTGACAATTTACTTTGCAGGATATTAATTTGTGGGTCTTTAAGTATTAAATGGTTCCATGAAATATACATCTAATAAACTGGGCATTAAGGGCCTATTATATAACCATGAATTGTGCAGTATATATGAAGATATAACCTCCTCGATGAACAATAATTTATTTGACAAAGATGAAGAAACCATTCTGCGAACAAAAAAGCAGTACAATATAAGACAATATAATACAATATAATACAGTAACACGATAACGTTTACAATATTGATAACATGTGAATATTATCCCTTACATGAACGAGTTCAAACGATGAGTGGCTAACCCAGCTATAAACGAGGCATAAGGTAAAAACAACTACCATCGAAGAGTTCCTGGTACCCCCCCCCCCCCCTTCAGGCTTTACTCGTCCACCAATCCTCGGGCCGAGTGTGGTCAGTGGTACACTCTGCAACCCCCCGTAGATGGACGGACTAAAATGTACATCCAATGACCGGTCTTGGGTTCGTAACATTTTGGTGCCCGGCGCGTGCGGCCCGGACTCGGGGATGGTGGTATAGGTGCCTGCGACTGCGGGACTTGCTCCTGTGGCAAGGGGACAGCTGTGCCCGGCCCCTCACTAGCATGTGGGACCCTCAGGGGTCCATCGTGCAAGGGGGAGTCGCCAGCTGGGGTAGGACCCCCCGCATCAGCCGCCTCCGCACACGATGGTGGGAAGCCATCCGCAGGCACATCGCAAGGGAGCGGCATCTTTCCGGAACGCTGCGGAGTCGCGACACTGGGAGAGATGGGGGTGCTGGAGGAAGTGCTGTCGGCTGCTGCGTGATGGAAGGGGTGGCCGGAATATATGCCCGGAGGAAGCAGCGGTTACGTAATGTCAGGCGGCCGGACCCGTCTACCTTTACACGGTACTGGTCGTGGCCCGGCGATTCAACTATCACTCCCGATCTGTCCCACTTGGTTGGGTTCTGAAGAAACACACTTTCACCAATGACTAGTGGCCGCAGTGGTCTTGAGTGCTCCTTCAGTGACTGAGTGGTGCGGGTCATCCGTGACCGAAGGGCTTTTTCCTTGACGGCCCAGGCCTGACCCCAGAGTGAAACTCCGGGCCGCCGTCGATGGACAGCTCTTCTGGGACACCAAACATTGCAAAGAATGTGCAAAGGTGGCGAACCAGGCCAGCAGCCCCCGCACGGCCAGTACCTGTCGATGATCCGAACACCTCAACCCAGCCTGAGAGGCGGTCTCCTAACACAAGGTAGTGCCGTCCACCGTAGTCGAAGAAGTCGGCGAAGACCGTCTCAAACGGGGTAGATGGGGGCGACGAAGGAAGAGGGGGCGTGGCAGCCTGTGAAGGAGCATTCCTATTGCAATCTGCGCATTGTTCTCTGGTGGCGGGAATGTCCCTGGACAGCCCTGGCCAGTAAACAATCGCACAGGCGCGTTTTTCCATCGACGAAATGCATTGGTGAGCAGCGTGGAGGTGCAGGTAGAATCCAGTGACGGAGCGAAGAGGGGATAACGACGCAATCCTGTTACAGGAGGTCGCCCTCATGTGTGTAGATCGACTCGTGGACCGGCCAGAATGGTGCGAGGGTGGGGTCGCTGCGGGCAAGGCTCTGCGCCCCTCCTCCGGTAAGCCCCAGGAGGTGGCTTAGTGCAGTGTCCATGGACGTTTCCTTTCCAATGAGGGACCATGAGATGGTGCCAACTTCCTGGGCATCATGGCGGATAGATGCCATCAGTGCAGACTCGAGGAGGTCTGGTGAGCGAGCCCGTGGTTCGCTAGGAGAGCGATAGCCAACTGTTCAGATATCTCCGCCGTGGTAAACTCACAGCCAGGTACAGAGCACCGCACGACAACCATGGTGGGTCCCGCTTGACTTTATAATGGTTTCTTCATGAAGATATAACATCCTCAATGAACAATAATTCATTTGACAAAGATGAAGAAACCATTCTGCGAACATAAAAGCAGTAACATACAATATAAGACAATATAGTTAGTTTGTTGTTATTTAGTTTTTAGCTTAGGTATTTGTGTGTGCATTTATTCCCCAACTGTCAACTGTTGCACCTTAATTTCCCTCGGGATAAATAAAGTAATCTGAATCTGAATCTGAATAATACAATATAATACAGCCACATGATAATGTTAACAATATTGACAACATATGAATATTAGCCCTTACATGAACGAGTCCAAACGATGGAGGCTAACCCAGCTATAAACGAGGCATTGGGAATAAACAACTACCATCGCCGAGTTCTGGGTATGCCCCTTTCTGGCTTTAATAATAATAATAATAACAAATTATATTTATAAGCGCACTTTTAATTTGCGTGGGCAAAACTCTAAGTGCTACAGAGTAAAAATGGTTTAAATAAAACAACAGAATAAAAGCAGCGACGTTTACGTCGGCATGGCAACCAGTGGGTTTTTTAAAAAATCTAGTGAAAGGCTATTCAAAAGATATGTGTTTTTAGGCCTTTTTAAAAACATCCACAGTCTGTGGTGTCCTCAGCTGGTTTGGGAGGGCATTCCACAGTCTCGGAGCAGCGGAGCAGAAGGCTCGGTCTCCCATGGTTTTCAGTTTGGTCCTAGGGGGAAGGACTTGTATGTCACTATGTGGCATGCAGCTTTGCCATGCTTATGGGCATCATCTACTGTGTAAATCTCGAGCATCCACAAGACATGAAGTATTCTTTAAAGTTTCTACAGTGGTGATGAAGATCAAGCCAGACCAAGCCTCTGCCTGAGTACACAGACTATGAAACATACTCTTGAGGTACAAACTAACACATCTTCGCAATAGACTGTCGTCATATTCAACTTGATTTAGGTTCACTGGAGTGTTTAGTCTGTGGTTTAATGGAAGTCTGGTAGTGGCTACTGTGGGTACCAGTGACTTGCATTCGTGTGTATTATTTGGGATTTAAGAACTCGGTAATGCCTGCAGTAACAACAAATTCAACAAAAAAAATTGTCATAGTACTGGCTATGTTCAAATCTTTTTTTTGTTTGTTCAAGAATAAAGATACTTGAGCAACTGCATAAACTTTAAGCCTTGATCTCATATTAATTCACTTTTGTCTGGTTAAAGTTCTAAGTTTATTCAGTACGAAGTTTAAGGAAACTGGTTAACTTGCCATCTTCAAGAGATACAAATCAAATAAACTGTAGTTTATTCAATTTGAACATTGAAGTTCAATTTCTGCCTTAAAAACATGAGTTAACATCACTTGAATTGGCAATTGGTATGAATATAGTTTTAAGTTATCTTGGCATGAAATTGTGAGTTAAGATAGGTTAGAATTTAAAGTTTTTTTGACAAGATAATGAAGTAGTTATCTTGAATCGATAATGTAACATCTTAAGTTTCTTTAACTCAAAGTATAAACTTTTGTGATTCCAGCATCACACCACTCTCCTCTCCAGTCACACTCCTTTGCCTCCCCCTCTCTGCCACCTGGGGTTACTACACACAGGAGAACCCTGTCCCGTAGTCACTTCAGCGCACCTGTTCCCTATTCCCAATCAGGTTCCCTATTCCCAATCAAGCTCCCTATTTAGACTCCGCTCCCCTGTCACTCGTTGCCAGAACTTTCCCGTTGTTACAACCCGAGACTTTCTTGCCAACTCCTCCGTGATTCCCAATGACGACTATGTTGCAACACTCCTCCATGATTTTTCCGTGAAGACCCTGTCACATTCTCCCGTGGATTCCTGGTATTATCTTGTTGGACTATTTTGTTTGTTTGTTTGTTTGTTGGATTAGTTTCTAGATTTCTTAGATTTTTACCCCTGGATATTTTTCTGTTCGTTTTTTGGACTTCAGCCTTCTCCCTGCAGCAAACACCCCCTGTTTGGATTTCCATTTCGCACTCACGTAAGTCGCTTTACACATTGTATTATTACTTCCGTAATTTACACACACATAGTTGATTGTTCATACCTCATAGCATAGCATATTAATTGGAGCAATATCCAAATAAAGACGCCTTTGGGTTATTGAACTCTTTTTGCCTCTGAATCTGCCTGTACTACCCCGGGATTCCGCTAGCAACAATCTGTGTATGGCATAACAGTTTCAACAATAAATTAATTAAATTAATTAAACAACTTGTATAACTTTACTTGGTGAGTTGAAACAAAGCTCATCTTGACCTTGAGTTCACTCATGTTTTTAAGGCAGCAAATTAACATTTGAAGTTGAACCACCATCATTTTTATTACAGTGCACACACGCACACACATATGCACATACATGCGCACATACAGGTGTACACAAACACAAGCGGTGAGGAACACTGGGAAACATGTGACACACAAACGTCTTGGATCCTATCTTCCCGACCACTATCTCGCTACACTTGCGCCAGCCTCAAACTCTCGGAGAAAAAATAACTGTTCATCTACGTGGACACAGATGGAAGAAATAAAGGGAAGAAAGCCATTGAGAAGGTTGTCCCTATAATTTGATTTAATTGCTGCATGCTGCTGATTACCAAGACTATTCAACAGATAATTGCCGGTTAGCGGAGATTCGCAAAGACGGGAACTTGCTTCATGCCCACAATAGTTATTTACTGTCTGGAAGAAAGGAATCACACGGATCGCGATGGATAGATCACTTTGTCCTCAGGAGACACACAGGCATATGTAATAGTGCACACATGTGGCAATCATATGAATGATCTGCCGACCCTATTCATACAATTTGAATGATGGTTCTTCACAATAATCAGAGTAGTTTGGGATCTATCTTAGCCTTCTGTCTGTCTCCTGTAAACAAGAAAACAAAACACTATACATTCACAGAATATTAGGGTATAAGGGGATATTAGGATAGTATGTTTGTGAGATGCCAGGCAAATGTTGCCGGTGTCCACCGAAAGACATGCAAACCGCATACCGCGCATACTTCTACACCATGCACAGAACCAGGGATCGGGACTTTAAGTCTAACTCATTGTTTTTATGACCTTAACATCCTACACCACGCCTACAGCCAGTGGGTGTGAACCTCCAGGGTTCTCTGCCCTCCCACCACTAAGTCACAGTGTGCATCTCTGTCTGTCTGTCTGTCTGTCTGTCTGTCTGTCTGTCTGTCTGTCTGTCTGCTCGGAGATCTCAGCCTTCTGCTCTCTGAGAAGCCCTGTCAGTTGCTTTTTACTTAGGGAACGGCGTGTGCTGTCAGCTGCGTTAGCCTTGGGTTTGGGGGGGCACTGCGCACACCCCCGTGTGTGTGCAGTGTGTGCAAGTTAAAAAGGCAAAGGTGTGGGAAGACATGTAGCGGTCATTGTGCTTGTCGCAATAAAATAGATTGACAGTAAAGCAAGAGAGCTGTGTTCAATTGTTTGACATGCATGTGAATACACATACTCGCACACACACACGCACACACACACACACACACATACAAACACACACACACATGCACACAAAGGTATGAATACACTCACGCGCACATTCTCACAATTGCTGACACAAAAATACCACAGAAGGTATGAGTCACACACTGTACCGGGAGAGCTTTGGGATGTTGTTGTCATGATGGCAGATGGAGCCACCATCATCTCCGCAGACGCAATTATAAATGTACTTTATTTTTTACCTGCTACTACAATTTGACACCACACCATTTTGAAAACATGATAAATCTGCGATATGTACGTAAGTGAATTTATTCCAGTTGTATTATTTTACTAATCCAATACAGTTTGTATGGAGAACCTCTAGTCTAGTACCTATCTGCAGCAGGGGTAGGCTAGTGCTGGCTAATGGGTCAAACGTTTAGCTGTAATGAGAGCTGAGGAGCACATCTAGGCCCCAAACAACTTTACGATGTTAAACAATGTTAAACGGTAGGTTTTAAGTTTAGATATGAATTCAGAGCATCGTGGGTGACGTTTCACCACACACGCACACGCACATGCACACATGCACACACACATACGCAGTCAGACACTCTCTCTCACTCTCACATCCTATACACTCACGTACACATACACCCTAGCGTAGCTCCACAGAGCAGCCGCAGCACCGCAGAAGTAGCTGATGGAGAGGGGGAGGAGGGGAGGAGGAGGGAGGAGGGGTGAGTCATGCTTTAGTAGGTCTCCTGTAGCTCCCCCTCAGGGGAGCTGACCTACGATGAAAGCTACGAGTCATCTACCTGATTATCCTTCAGAGAGAAGTGGGAGACAGCAGAGAGAGCCATGCAAGGGGAGGAGAGTGTGTGTGTGTGTGTGCGTAGAGGTTGAAATCTGTGCTGTGTGTGTGTGTGTGTGTGTGTGTGTGTGTGTGTGTGTGTGTGTGTGTGTGTGGTTTGCAAGCTGGGATGTGTGTGTGTGTGTGTGTGTGTGTGTGTGGTTTGAGAGCTGGGCTGGGTGTGTTTGTGTGTGTGTGTGTGTGTGTGCATGGTTAATGAGCTGGGCTGGGTGTGTGTCTGTGTGTGTGTGTTTGTGTGTTTATGTGTTTATGTGTTTGTGTGTGTGTGTGTGTGTGTTTGTGTTTGTGTTGGGGCGGCTTGAAGTGAAGTAGCGAGGCCACGCCGCACAGCGGTGCTATTATTAGCTACAGTACAGCGAGATAAACACCGTAATAGGTCTGCATGAGAACCACCCCTGTGCTCAGTGATGCAGCAGAGGGCTTCCCCACGCTGCTCTCATCCTACCACGCACCTGGGGGTCAACCAGCGGAGCGCAGCTCCAGCAGGACCGTAAAGAGAGAGCCTCTCTTAGTCATAGGACATTTAACCGTGGACGTGTTGGCTCTGAACAGACTGCAGGAATCCGTTGGTTTTTCATAGTTAGAGAGAGGGATTTAGTTTTAGGGAACACAACTCATCAATGGAGACATTTCTAAGTGACAAGAGTTACCAGTCTGAGAAATTAGAGTTAAACTCTATGTACTGATGCATTTCGTAAAGAGAGAGCTGATGATTAACACTTGCTCACTTTTTTAAATATCATGACATTTGCAGAGGGATCCTTCCATGACACTTCTTGACCTTATCGACGATAGTTAAGACTCCCCTTGATGCAGTTTCTCTCTCTCTCTCTCTCTCCCTCTCTCCCTCTCTCCCTCTCTCTCCCTCTCTCTCCCTCTCTCTCCGAGAACCGACTAAGGTGACAGCTTAGATGACAATGGGAATGTGTTGTTTTAGTTGTTTCTTCTGCAGTGCACAGAGGGCGCCTACCTCCGTAGGCGGGCGAAGGCGTCTCACCCGTTCCTTGGGTTGAATGAATCAACAAATAAAGCAATCCTCTAAAAATCGAAATCTGGAGTATTGAATCGTCTTTCTTGGTCACATACATGACCCACATACATGACATGTACACAGCCAGATAAATGTGTTTCTCTGCATTGTAAGCAGTGTGTGAGCAGTGTTAGGGTCTGGTGCCTTGCTCAAGGGCACCTCGGCAGTGTGCCCTGGTGTTTCGATGGACCTGCAACCATCCGGTTCCCAAGCCAAGTCAAAGGGGGGGACAACATGAGGTAGCCTGGCCCCGGCGATACGTCACGTCACTGTTTGGGTCTCAAACACATGCAACACGCATACACACACACACATAACACACACACATGCACACACACAACACAAACAAACACACACATATGCATGCACACAGATATACTCATGCACACACACATACTCACACACACACAAGCACACACACAAACACACACACACACACAGATACAATGCACATTCCATCCTTTCTCGACAAACTGAATTCCAGGCAAAGTATCACAATCTAATTCCACCTGAACAGCCACAGATGGTAACAAGCCATATGGCTTGTAACCAAGGGCCAGCCGCCCATCCTCTTCCTGCTGTACTGGCTTATTGCTTATAGAAGTAGAATTGGACACCGGGGAGTGACCAGTGTAAAAACCCAATAGCAGCTCTGGGCTGCATTTAGAAAATTGGGGTTGAAGTGGGTTCACATGGGATTTCGGTGAGAAAATCATGCTTTTTTTTAAATAAGAGATCCGGCGACAAGTCCATCAGCACGGAATGGCACCCCGTGTTTTCAACAATATGTTACTAACAGTACAGTGAGACACCGTCCGTATCTGGAACAGGATGTCTGGGTCGGCAGGGAAGGATATGTATATATATTTCACAGGCTGGGGGGCGATATAATCTAGATAGGAGGTTTATGGTCCTGGTTTCCACATCAATGATCTAATGGTCTCCTTCGAGTGGCTGGTTAACTCTATTCCTGAAAAAAATACACCAGACCACACAAGGTTTATGCCGGGTAAATGTCATGTCCGTCGATGAGCGGTGCAGCCACATGAGTTCTTTAAAGCCAAAAAAAATCGAAATAATTAAATTAATAAAATGTAATAAAATTTTAATAAATTAATAAATGAGAGTCGTTGTTGATCTGTAATATTATAGTGTAACAATGATTTGTTTGTCTTTCTCGGTCAATGCACTACGCATTTGAGTGGTTTTGTGTTAGAAAAAAAATATTTCAGATATTTTTCTGGGTTGCTAGGAAGAATATCTTTCAAACAAGGTACTCTTTATCCTTGATAGAAGGCCGTGGCCCTTAAAGTGAATGAGAGCATACGTTTGGATTGACAATTTGATCAACCAATCATATATTGATTTGTAGCCAATGGGCGTATTCTTTCAGATTTCCCCACGGTTCCATGGTACGCTAGAAGGTCCCGTTAGTTCACTAGCTCGAGACAGAGGATCTAGTTTAGGGCTACGTAGCAATTCATTTGAAGTTTTATTGGTTTATTACAATTATATTGTGTATCAATCTAAGTATAGTAGAGGGTCAGCGTATGGAAGTCGGGCAAATCAGTGGTACACCGCTCTAGCTAGTCCGACAGGGGTGACCCGTGTCGGACACATTCAGGGCAAAGTCAATCTGGAGCTCTGGAGCTCATGCAAATCAGCGGTACATCACTCTAGCTCAGTCCGTCGAGGGGACTCCGTGTCGGACCCGACTCAGCAAAGTCCCGGTCCCTCTCTGGAGCCCTGGAAGTCCCGCAAGTCAGCAGTACATCGCTCTAGCTCAGTCCGACGAGGGGGCCCTGTGTCGGACTTGAATCAGACAAGTCCCGGTCCCTCTCTGGAGCAATAGAGGTCCCGCAAATCTGCAGTTGACGATTCTAACGAGTCCGACGAGGGGGCCCCGTGTCGGACTCGAATCAGCAACGTACCGGTGTCTCTCTGGAGCCCTGGAGGTCCGGCAACAATAAACACAATTGGTTTATTGTTTTATTGGCCTCATTAAGTGAACATCATTGGTGAGTGAGACTAATTTGTCTTGCTGGTTTTCCCACAGTGTTGCTGTGAGCTGGTTGCATTTAGTTTCCACACACTTGTTTAATGGTAAGTTAATGGCTGTCTTGAGTTTGTTAAGCATTGTTGTGCATTCAAATTTAGAGTTTTGACTTGATCTTTCTTTGCATTGGTAATTGTTACAAAGGTGTTGTTGTGTGCCAGCCATTTATCTATGAAACCTAATTGTCCTAGTTGAGTGGAATAGGCCCTAATGGTGTGTGACGATGTAGCAAGCTACAGTAACAGTACAGTAATTCATCGATAGCATGTATGTGGTGGTGCTGTGCCTGGTAGTCCTTGTACACCATACTAGCCTAGTGCTGAGTACAGTATAGTGTATGTGGCCAGTCACACTAAGCTAAAGTGGGCTGGTTGGTCGTGTTTATAGCTCAGAGATCTGTGCTGCTTTGCCAGACCAGGGCGGTATGGAGATGGTATTATAAGGTTTTCTGCATGTGACAGCTCAGAGACGCACTCCTGGACCTCTCACCCGGGACTTTCTGGCATGTCTGGCATCATGAACCATTTGTAGAAAGGTATGGCGAGGTTCCCGTGGATCGTAGATCTTTCTGGATTTATGACGATCCAAGTCAGGACATCGTCCTTCTTGTTCCATAAATGAATGTGTTTTAGGATGAAAGGTCAGGCATGTGCAGCAGTGTGTTTGTGTGTGTGTGTGTGTGTGTGTGTGTGTGTGTGTGTGTGTGTGTGTGTGTGTGTGTGTGTGCGTGTGCGTGTGCAGTAGAGTGTGTGTGCAGTAGAGTGTGTGTGCAGTAGAGTGTGTGTGCGTGCGTGTGTGCGTGCGTGGGTGCGTGTGCAGTAGAGTGTGTGTGCAGTAGAGTGTGTGTGCGTGCGTGTGTGTGTGTACATGCGTGTGAATGACACCAAAGTTCATAGGGCGATGTGGTTATCGGTAGTTGTCCAGAGTGAAGCACCACGGTCTTTGCAAAACAACATCGAAACCAAAATTGGAATAATGAGCACCAACCACAAAAAACAACAACATTGGTTTGTTGACTTTAAAAACACCTTCAAATAAAACAAAAATAAAAAAAGTGATTTATCCGGACCAGAGTTTTATACTGCAGTAAAAGAAGGGTTTAATAGGAGCGTTCAATAGGAGCGTTTACACATGAATGAGAGCCACTGACCCTCAACACGGGAGCCCCCCTGGGATGCGTGCTGAGCCCTTTCCTCTACTCCCTCTACACCCACGACTGCATGGCTATGCACAGCTCCAACGTCATCATCAAGTTTGATTTGACGACACGACAATGATGGGCCTGATCGCCGGCGACGATGAGACAGCCTACAGGAAGGAGGTTGGATCACTGGAGCAGTGGTGCCAGAAGAACAGCCTCGCCCTCAATGTTGAGAAGACCAAGGAGCTGATCGTGGACTTCAGGAAGCAGAGGGGAGAGCACAGCCCTATCTCCATCGACGGTGTTGCAGTAGAGGACCTCACATGGTCCACGCACACCACACACGTGTTGAAAAGGGCCCAACAACGCCTGTATTTCCTGAGGCGTCTGAAGAAATTCAGCATGGGCCCCCGCATCCTGAGAACATTCTATAACGGCACCATGGAGAGTGTTCTTACAGGGTGTATCACCGCCTGGTACGGGAACTGCACCGCACTCGAGCGCAGAGCGCTTCAAAGGGTGGTGCGGACGGCCCAGTATATCGTTGGAGGTGAGCTCCCCTCCCTCCTGGATATATACAACCAGCGGACATTGCCCACCCAGCCATGAACTGTACTCACTTTTACCGTCAGGCAGGCGTACAAATAGACTCCGAGATAGCTTCCACAGTCAGGCCATCATGCTGCTGAACAAGGGCGTATAGCATATAACAATGTATATTGTATTACATTAATTATTTTTATAACTGCTATCTGTCGTCGGGTATTGCACACAAGATTTTCACACCACTGCTTTATACTTGTGTAAACTGTGAAGTGACAATAAACTTGACTTGACTTGACTTGACTTGAATGAACAAATCAAAACAGTCCTGAAGCGTGACACAAAGAGAAAACTAAAGCAGCTCATTGTAGCTATGAATGCACCAGCGCTCAGCCTCACAGCTGTACGCTGGGTGCTGGAGACAGCTGTGATCACATTGATTCAAACCCCAACCGATATCTCTGGTGGAAACTAGGCGTGAGGGTTTGGGGATAAGGGAGCCACGTATTTGTGAAGGAACTTTTTGTGTGGTGAGGAAGGATTTGCTTTATTTATATATATATATATATATATATATATATATATATATATATATATATGTATATATATATATATATTGTAACATCATGAGAGGCTGTCTCAGCGGGCTAGTGTTGGGCAGTGCAGAGTTCCAGGCAAAAAAGGTCCAAGTATTAAGGTTTAAATAAAAATAGGCTTTATTTCCTCACAAAGGGCTTTTTCCCCCAGCACAGTTCACCAAACAACAATTTGAATTTCCTTCCCTTTTTAAGGCTTTTCTACACGTGTCTCCAGCTCCTTCCAGTCATGTGCTCCCAGGTTCTCTCTCTGCTCCTGAGAGTCTGGGCTTTTGTCTGTTTCCCCAGTGTGGCTTCAATAGGCCTATATCACACTTCCTGGTTCCGGAGCCTTAAAAATCGCAGAGCAGTGTACTCTTACTTCCGGTAGTTACCCCAGATACGTGACAAACTGTGGCCGCCTCCTCTCCTCTCTGTTATTGTGGTGTACCGAGCTGCTCAACGTCTAAACACAGACAGCCCTACCTCAGTTTACACCATTTCCCCAAAGACAAACTCCTCCGCAAGTCTTGTGTGAGGCTGATAAGGAGGATGAAGTTCCCTCGTTTCATGTTCTCAGGGGTAGTGCGTATGTCTACAGTTTGCACTTTGACAAGGAGAGCATATACGTCTCGAAAAGTGGGAGGAATAGGCTAATAATGTCGGGTATGTGTGTGATTAAAAGCACTGGTCCTGACACACTCACACACACTCCATCTCTCATCCGAATATAGCCACATAATGGGTAAGTATATGATTAAAAGCACTGGTCCCAAGTAGGGCTGTGCGACAACCAACGCACCAAAACCCGGTATTTTTAGGCTGCATCGCGATATATGATATATATCGGTATTTTATACAAATTCGGTTTTAACTCAATGCCACATGTATGATGTCACAAGCTGTTTTATTTTAAGACAACTCATATTCACAAGAATAACAGGCATTCCCTTTTAGAAAATATACAGCTGCACACTACATATTAACACGGAAATGAAAAGGTACATTGAAATAATCAAAATCCATCAAATAAATCGCCTATATTAAATACATAGGCATACCTCAGCTCCTACACAAAATCGCCTTTGTTATACGGCGATATGATTTGGATTTAGACTTCTTCACTGTAGAGTGTTCATTCACTAGTTGAACCACATCGTCTTGACCTGGAAGGTTGACTTTTGGAAGGTTATGCAGCGATGTTGTCCAGCGATAACTGTCCTCCATGGTGAATGCCAAGGTGAATGCATTAACCGGAACTTGGGATACACTGCTTCGGCGATTTTTAACGGGTACTTCCGGCTTTCAAATCTAACGTGATATAGGCCTATTAGGTGGCTTAAGCACCTACACCTGTCAGAGTTGTGGGGCATGCTGGGAGATGTAGTTTGTGGACCGGCTGCCATTTTGGGATGTTGCAGCTGGTCTACCAGGGGACTATAGCACCCCTCTATAATCTGTCCCCTTGTGATGCTACAATATATATATACTCTTTATATATATTTTTTTTATCGTTGCTGGCAACGTTGACGCATAGGGAGGAGGTTTGTTGATTCAAAGAGAATCGTAATGTCAAGGATGAGTTTGAGGTTTTTCGAGTACATTCTGCCAATGGCTAATACAAATCTTGTATTTTGTATCTTGTATCTTGCATTTCCTACTCCCTCTCTATCAGTTCAATGTAGTCTCTGTTGTTGTTGTTATTGTTGTTGTTGTTGACCTTGGTCCACTGGTTCAAGGTGTGTGTGTCCGCGGACGTCACGACACCTGTTCAATAAACCTTTAGCGTAAGGACAGTTATGAATGTGGCTTCTTTTCCATGCATGTGTTATTGTTGTATTATTTTGGGAAGTATTCCAATCAAATATGTGAGTGCAATTACTCTTAACTGATGTTCAGGTGTTGATCCCTGAGGGTCCAATTTCCCCAGCCGGTTGATAATTACCTGCTTATCCGCTCATCTATCATTATATCATATTTTGTCATTTTAATCTGTCAAGTGAAATGAGCTAACATTTAGCATCGCCTAATCAAATGAAATCACACTCAATCACCACATTATGTTCATGTTGATTCCATCAATAACAATTATGTTGTGTGATTCATTATGTTTGAATTCTTCCAGTAAGAATTCCAGCTAATATGAATATTATTATTATTATTATTATTATTTACGTAAGCAGAACAGCTAAGAACAGCGAAAAACATTCCTTAGTCACAACTCCCTCATCGCATTGGCATCACTGTGTGTGTGTGTGTGTGTGTGTGTGTGTGTGTGTATGTGTGTGTTTGTGATTGTGTGTGTATGTGTGCATATGCCTGCGTGCATGCGCGTGTGTGTGTTGCATGTCGTTATTTATCCGGAGATCTGCTGGCAGCTAGTGTGCGGTCTGCTATGAGTCACACACACAAGAGGTCCTGATGTGTGCTGACGATAAGGGGAGCAATGGACATCAGGTAAGAGCAGGACAAATCAATCAGAAGGGGGGGGGAGAGAGAGAGAGAGAGAGAGAGAGAGAGAGAGAGAGAGAGAGAGAGAGAGAGAGAGAGAGAGAGAGAGAGAGAGAGAGAGAGGAGAGAGAGAGAGAGAGAGAGAGAGAGAGAGGCACGAGAGAGAGAGAGAGAGGCACAGGGAGAGAGAGGAAGGGAGAGAGAGAGAGAGAGAGAGAGAGAGAGAGAGAGAGAGAGAGAGAGAGAGAGGCACAGGGAGATAGAGAGAAAGAGAGAGAGAGAGACACACACACACAAAATACTTTAATTAGCTGAGTTCCACAGCAGCTTTAGAAGGGTCCGACCGCAAAGAACACTCAGGTGTATTCTTGTGGTGAGGTGACACAGTTCAGTGAACGTACATGTGTGTTTGTGAGGGCCTGTGTGTGAAGTCATTTTCACCCTCATTCTGTCTGTTATACAATCCTCACAACAGCCAGCCAATGCAATGTTGTGTAACAAAAAAAGGGAAAGGACATACTGGGAAACTGTTTGGACCAGTGCCAAAAATTAAACACATTTACAGCTCTCCCGGGACACACCTCACACACACACACACACACACACAAACGCACACACAGACACACACACACACGCTTGTGCAGACACACACACAGACTCATGCATGTGCATACACACACACACACACAAACACATGCACACATATGTTATCTCAATCACACTCTATGCACACACACACAAACAAACACACACACACTCATGCACACACACACACACACACACAAACACACACAGACTCATGCACACACACACACACACACACACACACACACACACACACACACACACACACACACACACACACACACACACACACACACACACACACACACACCAAGGCATTCTCATGAACCGGTTCGTAGGATTCCTTACTAAAAAACAGTGCACTTTGTTTCTTAGGAATCGTACGTACAGCAATCACTGCGCATGCGTGTCAATTTTGTTTACGCCCCTTTCAGTCGGCAAACAGAGCAGCTGAAATCATGTCTAAAATAACACAAAATACGGTTTGATAAAATTTCTAGTGAGAAATATGAAATAAAAATATTTGTTCAATGAATGTATACAATCTTTAGTCTGTTAGTTATGGCGAAGATTCTGCATGTATATCCGTTGCTATGGTGACACACAAAAGTGTGTTGGTGTCTCTATATATATATATATATGTATGTTAAACAATAAAATCAAGTCTAAACCTGTCCAAATTGAAAAGTCACAGTGCCCAAGTTACAGCGGACTGTGACTTGGGCGGCAGTATAGCTCAGGAGGTAGAGCGGTTGCCTCACTACCGGATGGTTGCTGGTTCAATCCCCGCCTCCTCCTAGCTATAACGGTCGAGGTGTCCATGAGCAAGACACCCTAACCCTAACTGCTCCTGACGTGCTGGCTGACTCCGCCGTCGGTGGCTGAATGGGTGAGTGAATGAGTGAGTGACTTGTAAATCGCTTTCAGGTTACAACAGCACTAAATAAATGCAGTCCATTTACCATAATGCAAAAATCAATATATTGAACACATTTGGCTACTTCATACCCCTTAAAACATGTTTGACTTATTTTATCCAGCTTGGCCCTAAAAGGCTCAGCAGGCACAAGGCAAGTAGAATTGGCTTGGAACAAGATGAAAGTTAACCTTAGTCGTAGGACAACCATGAAGAGATCATTGGAAAGGTATCGCTCTAGAGAGATATGTCAGTATGAAAGGTGTGGGGGGTTCCTGCTCCTCAGGGGTGCCCTTTGAACCTGGAACCTGTGCCACGTTTTAAGGCTTACAGGGAAGCCAAAAAACGTGCTACAAACATGAGATCAACAGTTTTGGAAAGATCTTGACCTCTACCACAAGGACAGAACAATTGGGGGCGTCACACAGCAGGGTCACAACCTGTAAAAAACCTTCAAATAAGAAAGATCAAATCCGACCATGCCAGTGTGTTTCCCGGCCAGAATCAGTCTCTTTTAAACTGGCCAATAGTGGTTTTACCTCCTTATTCCGATTGTACAGCGGCATGATGCATTTGTATCAACACAGCTCACAAAGAGTTCTGGTGGTTCTCCAGAACGGTGCTAGTAGGTGTAATGGAGTCATTCACATGGATACAGCCACAACGCCTTGCAGTTGTGTCTACTAGCGCGGCTTTCCAAAGTGGGGTACCTGTTAAACAGGATATTGAGAATGAGTGCATCAGATGGTGGTGTCTAGAAAGCCGTCATGGCTAGAGGGGAACATAGAATTAGTCTAACACTGTTCCACACTATTTACGCAGGGCAGAAGCATTGCTACACACTTGGCAAACTGCAGAAGTAGGTGTTACTCTGACTCAAATTCGATTTTAAATAATATTTCTCAATGAAAACACCCTGTCCTTGCATCAAGCAATAGATTTGGGGTATAACAATGCAAATAGTTAATTACTATACTTATTCAGAAATAATAATAGGTGTGTGTGTGTGTGTGTGTATGTGTGTCTTTGCATCTCTCTCTCTATATCTCATGAAATCACACATGAAAGCCACACAAAGAGCAGCGTGTGACCAAAACGCTCCAGAGTGAATCAGTCTGTCAGCGACCAAAACACGGTACCTTCTATGCAGCAGTAAATAGTTAAACTCAATCATTCAAAAACAAAAAAAGAGATCATTATTGTTATATTCTTCTCACGTTCCTGCATTAATAATTATTCCCTCCCTTAAAAAAGTAGAAAGGAGAATATAACACCATACCAGGAAAATGCATACTGCTGGAGGGAATGGAGAGTAAGCGTTCCATTGTACTTAAAAAATGAACGGATGGAGACTCAATCAGACACCGGACACACATCTTCAAGTTTCAGCAGTTTTAATCAATGACTTCTCTTCTTCTCTCTGTCACAGGGCCTGTCCTTCACTGGTCCTTCTGTGGGCCCAGCCCTTGTTTTCAATACTATAATTTCACACAGTGCTGTGTGTGTGTGTGTGGAGGCCTAACTGTCTATTCACTACTTGTTCTGTGCAGGCGTTAAATTCCCCCAGACTTTGGTATGATAGTCAGATTAATGACCTGGAGCCAGACTAAAAACACCTGGAGAAAGGATGACTGACAGTCTCTCTCTCTCTCTCTCTCTCTCTCTCTCTCTCTCTCTCTCTCTCTCTCTCTCTCTCTCTCTCTCTCTCTCTCCACTTCAGACAGTATATCTGCTGCTATGGTCTCATGGAAGCATAATGGAGACAGGTTTTTAACCGATGCTCTTCGCACCAATGCTCCGGTAATCAAATTGTTAAAAATGTTTACATTCAGAGATTGAACACATTATCGGAAACTATATAAATATATATATATATAGATTTACTGTATGTATATTTTTTCTTTCTTAATTTGTTTTCACCACTGCTATCTTTATCAGATTATTGCACAGACCGCCATAGAGTTGTCTGGAATTGATCAGCATTGAGAGTAAAACCAGTGCCTGTGGAAGGAGAATGGAGAATGGATGGAGAATAAATAGCCCAACTTCCTGTGCTTCACTACTGATAAACCCCCATCTGAGCAGCATGGAGCAGCGCATGTGCATGTGTGTGTGCTTATGGGTGTGGGTGTGTGTGTGTGTGTGTGTACATGACGCTAATGGAAGACGAATGTATAGTGTTATCCTTCCACTGTGTTCATATCATATTATACCTTATTCAATCAAAAGAGTTTAAGGTGAACATACGTTTATTTATCAATACAAATGGGAGATGGGCACGGTGTTACTGTGTGTGTGTGTGTGTGTGTGTGTGTGTGTGTGCATGACGCTAATGGAAGACGAATGTATAGTGTTATCCTTCCACTGTGTTCATATCATATTATACCTTATTCAATCAAAAGAGTTTAAGGTGAACATACGTTTATTTATCAATACAAATGGGAGATGGGCACGGTGTTACTGTGTGTGTGTGTGTGTGTGTGTGTGTGTGTGTGTGTGTGTGTGTGTGTGTGTGAGTGCATGTTTGTGTGTGTGTGTGTGTGTGTGTGTGTTGCTTGGGTTGAAGTGCGGGTGTGTTCTGTTGGTACAAGGATGTGATTACCGCCTGGCTCTCACTCCATCCTCTTTAACCCCTCAGCTCTCCCCACTCAATCACACTAGTAGACCAATACGCATGCATTCCCACACAAAAACGCACACACACACACACACACACACATGCACACAAACATGCACACACACACACGTACACACACATGCCAATACTACATGTGGTCCAACCACTTGCTTGAAGGAGCAGGTGTGTGTGTGTGTGTGTGTGTGTGTGTGTGTGTGTGTGTGTGTGTGTGTGTGTGTGTGTGTGTGTGTGTGTGTGTGTGTGTGTGCGCGCGAGCATGTGTATGTTTGTGCAGGCCTGTGCATGTGTGTGTGCTTGAGAGTGTGTGTGCTACGTGACATGAATGAGGAGACCCTCGAGTGGCCCTCGAGAGCATTTTGAAGCCACCTGCCTACCTTTCCTCTCCTTAACCTTGCTTCTTACAGACACTCATCCTATGGCCTAGCCTGAGGTCTTCTCCAGCAGCAGGCTCTTGCTGTCTAGGAGCCAGTTTGGGAATACCCTGCATTCATTAACGTGGCCCAAGGTTTTTGAAGATGTTCGCGGTAGCGCATGTGTTCTTTTAGCTGGGCTTCAGCTAATGGAATAGAGCTAATGAAAGCACTTAGCTCGCGACAAGTAAGGTCCGCGGTGCAAAGGCTGAACCGAAGCCAAACACTAGCGCCACTTATCATATTTCCTTTATGCTGTTGCACTCGCCGTTCCCCTGACAATTGAACGACTCGCCCAGGGGGCTGGGTGGTGGTCTGGGGGGGGGGCATCACCACAGTAATACAAATGAAAACAGTACGTTTTGTTTATGCTCCTCATTTTAAAAGCATCCTTTCGTACTGTCTGGTTCCTCTCTTACAGAGCGATATAGCAGGCTATAATAATCTGATATCCCACTCTGAGGATGTATGCAAAATAAAGTCAGAGAGGAAAATGTAGGATGGAGGAAATTTGTCCTATTTGTGTGTGTCGGCTGTCAGTTGGCTTCCTTTTTCCCACCAACGTTACTCCCTCCTCACTCCCTCCTCTGTGCCCAAAGGATGGAGGGATGAAGGGGTAAGTCTTCTCTATGCGATAGCATGAACCCAGGTGTTGTTCTGTTTCTGTCTATGGTCATTGGTTTGTGCGTGCGTCCAGCCAGTCGTTGTCACCTCTGTCTTCGATCATCTACCTGCCCCTGTCGTCCAATCAGAGGACAATCAAGTCACCTATGTGTTCTATCTTTGGTGCGCAAGGAGACGAGAGAGTTAATTTGGGTTCCAAATTTGAGTCTAGAGATGACAGATGTTTGAAGTCATCTTGTCATGGATTAGGGTTGGACCCAAATGCAGCACACGGACACCAAGGACAGATAGTGATATTTATTGTAATACCACACAGACGGGTCAGGCAGAGACGTAGTCGGAAAACAAGGAGGTGATCAGGAACCGTGCTGGGTAGACAAACCAGGCAGGGACAGGCAGAGGCGTAGTCAGGGACAGGCACCCCATCACACATGACTCAGCGTCGCTCTTCTGAATCCCCCTCCCTGACTCTCGTGCTCCCGGAGGCCTCAGTTTAAAATCGGTTAGTGAACACACTGTCCACTGTCCTGGACAGTGGACAGTGGACAGTGTGTCCCCCCCCCCTTCTCTGTAAGAGAAGGGGGGGGGGGGGGGGTGAAAACCAGGCCAGATTGAGCTGGTATGTTTGGTAGGTGAAGAAGAGTGAGTCTTCACGCTTGTTCACGGTGACAAACTACAAACTTGTCACCGAGTCACTTGTACATCTGTCCAAAATGCTGGAATCCATACAATTGTATGTACGGCGCTCCCGGGATCCCGGCTAACGTTTTCTGGAAGGCTCCAGCACTGACCCGACACATCCGCCATGGCTCTTCAACGTCGGTGTCTTTGATGACGAAGCACTGAGGATGAGGAGCTCACGAGGACTTATGATGAAGCAGTGTGGCCCTTGAGGGGGGCCCCTACAGTGGGCTCTGACTAAAGGCTTCCTGAAGGCATTGTCAGGCATAATAATGTGTAATGTGTCAACCTCTCTCTCTCTCTCTCTCTCTTTCTTACTCACACACACACAAACACACGGCATGTACGCACACACACAGACACACACACACACACACACTCTTGAGCTCTATGAAATCACACTTAATTTTAAGTAACTTACAGAAAGTTGGACGATGCACTCACGCACACATGGGCACAAGCTGGGGCGCCCTCTTTACATCACCTCCACACACACACAGGGCGAGCAGCCCCCAGGGGCCGTTTTGGCTCTTCCTCCTATCTTGCTCACTTTTGGGCGCCACTCTTTGCAAACCTTTGCTCAAGGAAAACTAAATCTGTAATCAGTTTAGTCGTGTTGATGCATCAGACATTTTTAATCAGCTGTATTGAAAAGAGCGCACGGCTCAGTGCTAAGGCGCTTGGCAACTGCCAGCCGAGGAGCAGATATGGCTGGCAGTCTTTTTTTTTTCAATTTGTGGGTGGGTCGGAGGGAGGGGGGAGAAGTTCAGGATGTGGATGAAATACAAAAGGGAGGGGAGGGAGGATGTGGAACGCTGCAAAAGTCAATTTTTTTAAGATTGAATGAAGAAAAACATGCCTTTATAATGAGGAGAGAGAGAGAGAGAGAGACGAGAGAGAGATGAGAGAGAAAGATAAGAGAGCGAAAGAGAGAGCTAGAAACAGAGAGAGAGAGAGGGAGATTACCTTGGTCTCCCCCTTCTGTGTTGATCACAGTCAGGTTTCAGCCAGGTTTACCTTGAATGAGATCTGTTAATGGGGAGATTAGTGGAAACGTGGGCCCCCCTGTGTGTACCACGGGGCTCTCGGCCTCATTCCCATCACAGACCTGTGATGAAGTGGCTATCAGGGACACGGGGTGAGCCAACATGGAAGAAGATAGTCCGATGTGTGTGTGTGCGTGTGTGTGCGTGTGTGTGCGTGCGTGGGTGCGTGTGTGTGCGTGTGTGTGTGTGTGTGCGTGTGTGTGCGTGTGTGTGCGTGCGTGGGTGCGTGTGTGTGCGTGTGTGTGTGTGTGTGTGCGTGTGTGTGCGTGTGTGTGCGTGCGTGGGTGCGTGTGTGTGCGTGGGTGCGTGTAAGAACACCCGGGGTTTGTCAGATGAGGTTGATCGTGGTCGGCATGAGCGGTCGCCGGATCTTTCATGCTGCCGGCGGTAGTAATTATCTCAGAATGTAACGTCCAAATCCTTCCTTTTCTTCTTCTTCTTCTTCTTTCTCTTCTTCTCATTATTGCCCTCATAATTACTGTCATTATCCTGCTTGTGGTTCCCCAAATGTAGGGAGCGTTTGGAAACAAGCGATAATCATAGTGTACAATAATTTTTCGAGCACTCCTTCTACAACAACGCAAATTAAACAAAAACACACCACTCAATGTTTCTTGTCGATACAACGACTGTCTCATGTGAACGTGGACTAGTCCACTTTTTGGCTGTCAGTACAACTGTGTGTGTGTGTGTGTGTGTGTGTGTGTGTGTGTGTGTGTGTGTGTGTGTGTGTGTGTGTGTGTGTGTGTGTCACCTTACGACCATCATGTCACTGTTGGTTCCTGCTGTGATCGGATGCATGAGGACAAGGCCCATAGTCCAAGGCCGTAGCCATAGAGCCAATTTTCTTTTCTCCTAACAGACAAATTGCCTCTGATAGTCTCTTTCCTAATCCTAAGCTCTCTGGTCATCTGCCCTCCTGTCTCCTCATCTCCATTTCCTTATCCGCCGCTCTCCTCTCTCTCCATCCCACCCATACACTTCTCTCAATTGCTGGCTACTTTTGTATGGCTTCAGATGTATCATTCAATTCATATAACAACTCATGAATTGTCAATGTATCAGTGGAATGTTTGAGTTTCATTGCAGTATCACTTTAACCATCGATAGTTTCTGTTCTGACTCACCTCCATGTCATCTGCTCTCCCCTGCCCTGTCCGCATCCTCATCCTCTCTTCTCCCTTTATTCTCCCTCTCTCTCTCTCTTTACTCTGTACGCAACAAGATACAAGATACAATATATTTTTATTGGCCAATTGCAAGGTTCATTGGAATGCTCACTCCCCATTCCCTCCCTCGGAAGCATGAATCAGGCTTGAAACCAAAGGGGAAAACACTGGTACGCGGGCTACTGACATCACGACAGGACAAGACGAACTGGCACCAGACATGAGGTAACTGGAGAATTTAAACATGAGGTAACAAGGAACAGGTGGAAACAATCAGGGGCGGGGCTGACGCTGACGAGGGCAGGCACACACACACACACACACACACACACACACACACACACACACACACACACACACACACACACACACACACACACACACACAGGGACCTGGAATGAAACACAAAAGTTGAGAACCAAAATAAAACAGGAAGAGGGAGTCAAGAGAAGAATGTCTTAATAAAACATGAAACATGACGCGACTAACATTTATGACGAGACATCTCCAACAATACATCTCCAAAACAATACCATAACAATTATATATACAATCAAAATAAACAAAAAAAGAACAGCAAAGTGACTGATAAATGATATGTACAAGTGTTGAATGTACATATTTTTAGTTTTTTTTATGAAAATCTTTAAAAGCATTTAAAGTGCCAGTAGTGCAGCAACATCATGAATACAGTGCAGTAACTATGATGAGTCCAGCAAAGTATGTAAGTGTAATGTTAATGACAATGTTATGGAAGTGTTATGAAAGTGGCAGCACTCCTAGCAGTTCAGTAGGCGCACTGACTGTGGATAAAAACTATCCTTAAACCTGGTAGTCCTTGTTGTACGGATGCTGCGCAACCGGCGACCAGACGGTAGGTGGGAGAAGAGATGGTGCCCAGGGTGGTTGCAGTCCTTTATAATGGATATGGCCTTCTTCCGAGATCTGGTCCTACAGATCTCCTCAATGCATAGAAGTGCACACCCAATGATATTCTCTGTCATCCTCACGACCCTCTGGACTGCTTTCATGTCCTGTGCAGTGGTGTTGCTGTACCACACAGTGACAGCACTCGTCAGGACGCTCTCTACGGTGCCACGGTAGAAGTTCACTCGCCACCTGTGGCCTATTCCTCTTTTTCTGAGGCACGGCAGAGCATAGAGGCGCTGGTGTGCTTTCTTCAGCATGACCTCCGTGTTGAGGGTCCACGCCAGGTAATAGGAAATCTGTAGCCCAAGGAAAGAGAAGCAGCTGACGACTTCCACCGGTTTCCCGTCCAGGCTTATGGTGAAGTGGGTACCCTGGTAGCTCCTGAAGTCCACGATGAGCTCCTTAGTCTTCCTGACATTCAGTGTGAGGCTGTCGTCCTCACACCTTTGCCTCAGCTACCTCATCTGTGTACTCCATTTAGTCACCCCTGCTTATCAGGCTGGAATGTGGTGTCATCTGAAAACTTGATAATCCGAATAATGCTGCAGTACAGCCGGGGACTGAGGCAGCAGCCTTGGGGTGCTCCGATGTTGAGGATCAGAGTGGATGAGATGTCAAGTCAATTCAAGTCAAGTTTATTGTCACTTCAAAGTTTAGACAAGTATAAAGCAGTGGGTGAAAATCTTATGTGCAATACCCGACAACAGACAGCAGTTATAAAAATAGAATAAAAGTAGAATAAAACAGAATAGAATAAAATAAGTTAAAAAAATTAAAATAAAAATGCAATTCATAAAATGCAATATATCGGCACAGAAAAAGAGCAATATGTATATATAAATCAATGTAATCAAATATACATTGTTATATGCTATACGCCCTTGTTCAGCAGCCTGATGGCCTGACTGTGGAAGCTATCTCGGAGTCTATTTGTACGGCACTTGATACTGCGGTACTGCCTGACGGTAAAAGTGAATACAGTTCGTGGCTGGGGTGGGCAATGTCTTTATGATGCGTTTGGCCTTGGCCACGCACTGCTGGTTGTATGTATCCAGAAGGGAGGGGAGCTCGCCTCCAACGATATACTGGGCCGTCTGCACCACCCGTTGAAGCGCTCTGCGCTCGAGTGCGGTGCAGTTCCCATACCAGGCGGTGATACACCCTGTAAGAACACTCTTGATGGTGCCAGTATAGAATGTTCTTAGGATGCGGGGGCCCATGCTGAATTTCCTCAGACGCCTGTGGAAATACAGGTATTGTTGGGCCCTTTTCACCACGTGTGTGGTGTGTGTGGACCATGTGTGGTCCTCGGAGATGTGCACGCCGAGGAACTTGAAGCTACTGACCCTCTCTACTGCAACACCGTCGATGGAGATAGGGCTGTGCTCTCCTCTCTGCTTCCTGAAGTCCACGATCAGCTCCTTGGTCTTCTTGACGATGAGGGCGAGGCTGTTCTCCTTTTCGGCAATTGCATAGGTAACACGGAGCAAATCAAGTCCTTGACCAACCTCTCAAAGCATTTGCTGACAAAATTGAGGTGAGGGCTACAGGTCTATAGTCATTCAGGCATGTTACCTTGGGTTGTTTAGGGACAGGCACGATGGTGGACATCTTGATGACCGCGAGAACAACAGCCTGGGACAGGGAGTTATGTGTTGGTAGAACTTTGGGAGAACCTCCTTCAGGTTCGCCTTGTTGAAGTCCCCCACCACGATGAGAGCAGCCTCAGGGTGTGCCGACTCCTGTTCGCTGATAGCCCCATACAGTTCCTTCAGAGCTATGTCCGTGTTGGCTTGTGGGGGTCACGATTACCGCTGTAAACTCCCGAGGTAGCCAGAATGGACTCACATAAGCAGCAGGTACTCCAGGTCCGGGGAAAAGAAAGACTTGAGGGGAAGTACATGACTTTGGTAGCACCAAGATCTGTTTATCATGAGACATACTCCGCGATCTTTACCGGAGAGAGCCTTTGTTCTGTCCGCCCGGTGGACGGAAAATCCCGTCGGCTCGATAGCTGTGTCAGTAACCCCCTCCGACATCCATTTCTTCATATGGTAGATGATACAATTGTCCTTAGTTTCCCGGTGGAATTGAATACGAGCCTGTAGCTCGCTTAACTTATTGTCCAGAGACTGTGCCAGTAGAATGGTGAGTAGTGGGGGTTATCGGATCGACATTTTAGCCTGACTAGCACGCCGGCTCGCTTCCCTCGCTTCTTCCTGTGACGCTCGCTTGTAATAGTGCCCAAGATGGTCGGAGATAATCCAGCTGTGAATTTGGGCTAGATGTCCAAGTCGAAAGAATGAAAAATCTCTGGTAGGCAGCGAGCGACTGTCTGATCTCCAGATGTACCGGTTATCTCCCCTCATGCCGGAGGGGAGTGGTGCAAAGTTACTGTGGCCTGAGATGGGTGTGACGGTGAGAGGGGTCGGCCATAATCTTTCTGGCCCGCTTCAGGGCCCTGGAGTCATGCAGGGTCTGGAGGAAAGGCAGGTTGCAGCCGATCACTCTCTCTGCAGAGCGTATGACATGCCGCAGTTTGGACATGTCTTTTGCAGTGGCAGCGGGAAACCAGGTTGTGATGGAGAAGGTGAGGATGGACTCAATTATGGAGGTGTAGAAGAGAACCATCATGGACTGAGGCATCTTGAATTTCTTCAGCTGCCGCAGGAAGAACAGCCTCTGCTGAGCCTTCTTGGTCAGGGAGCTGATGTTAAGCTCCCACTTGAGGTCCCGGGAGATGATGGTGCCCAGGAAGCGGATGGAGTACACGGTGTGAACCGGGGAGTTGTGTAGGGTGATGGAGGGGAGGGGGGGCTGGGCTCTTTCTGAAGTCTACAACATTCTCTACTGTTTTTAGAGCATTTAGCTCCAGGTTGTTGCAGGTCAGCAGCCTGTCGATTTCCCTCCTATAGGCGGACTCACCACCCTCCGATGAGGGTGGTGTCAGCTGCAAACTTCAGGAGCTTGACAGACCCGTGACTGGAGGTGCAGCTGTTTGTGTATAGGGAGAAGAGTAGGGGAGAAAGAACGCAGCCTTGTGGGGAGCCTGTGCTGGTGGACCTGCAGCCAGAGATGTTTCCTGTTCGTAAGGAAGTCAGTGAGTCCCAGCTGGGAAAGCACGTGCTTAGTGTGAGCGGGAGGATGGTGTTGAACGCGGAGCTGAAGTCCATGAACAGGATCCTGGCATAGGTGCCTGCGGCGTCCAAATACTGCAGGGTGAAGTGGAGGGCCATGGTCACAGCATCATCTACAGACCTGTTGGCTCTGTAGGCAAACTGTTGGGGGTCCAGTTGTGGGTCAGGGATGGCTTTGAGGTACCCCAGGCACTCAAATTACTTCATGGCTACAGAGGTCTGTGTGACGGGCCGGTAGTCGTTGAGTCCGGTGATCTTAGCTTTCTTTAGGACAGGAATGATGGTGGAGGTCTTAAAGCAGACTGGAACATGGCATGTCTCTTGTGAGGCATTGAAGATGTCGGTGAACACCGGAGACAGGTGGTCAGCACAGTACTTCAGGACGGAGGGGGAGACAGAGTCCGGTCCGGCCACCTTCCGGGGATTCTGTCTCTTGAACATGCGGTTCATGTCCTTTTCCTGGATGAGGAGGGGGCGTGCTGCAGAGTAGGGGAGGGGGAGGGTCGGTGGGGCAGCAGTGGAGGGGCCTTGGTTGCAGCTGGGGTGTGGGTTGGGTGGAAGGGGTTGATGGGGGTGGGGGTTGGGTGGAAGGTGTTGATGGGTGGGGGGGAGGGGGTGGGGGTTGGGTGGAAGGGGTTGATGGGTGTGGGGTGAGGGGGGTGGGGTTGGGTGGAAGGTGGAAGGTGTTGAGGGGGGTGGGGGTTGGGTGGAAGGTGTTGATGGGTGTGGGGGGAGGGGGATGGGGGTTGGGTGGAAGGGGTTGATGGGGGTTAGTTTTGAATCTGCAGTAAAACTCGTTCAGGTCGTTGGCAAGGCGTGAATCATCATGTAGCAGGATGAGAGTCCTAATCCCTTGTAAAGCATATTCTCCTCATTTGGCTCTTGTGAGCATATCACCACCAGGGGGCACCCTATAAAAGGGCAGAGGTTTCTAGCTGGCTGTCACTTGTTCGCTGGTACACAGACCCGCCCCACTTGCGTGTTTTCCGTGTTTGCTTCCGCCATCGGTGCAGGTATGTTAATGTAGCATTGCTCGCTTCAGGAAAAGTTCTGCAATTTGCCAGCGTATTGATACTTAGCCCTGCTTTGCCTAGTGGAGGATCCTTCGGGTGCAGCCTGTCAACAGCCATAAAGAGCATGAAGCTCTCCCCCTCTCGGTGTCATCAATAGGAAAGCCTGATCGGTATGTGCGATGTACGGCGATCTATTTAGTCAATCCACCTCATTACGTTTATTGATATTAACCCGGTATTTGTACTTATTCATAAACCTAGGGCCCATCAAATGTTTAAGGGACATCTGCTGTTTTGCTTCACCGGAGAAAGTGTGTTAATCGGCAGTAACGTCACAACGGCTGTTGATTTTGCCTAATGTTTGGGCTAACACCACCTCATTGTTTCTGATCGCTGCTTCTGGCCAGCTTTGCGTCGCCTACTGCGTAGGTTCGCTCACCAGTAAGAGTGCTGCTTTAACCGCACGCCTTCCTGCTGGGCCAACACTGAAGTGTGGAGTCACTGACGCTGGGCTAACTCCCTCTATAACGTGTCCTTATTTTGGCCAACTTGATTTAAATAGTTTGTTTATTTTGTTTGACTGAACCCTTTCTCTTGTGATTTGTTTTATTTATACAAATTGTTATCATCTTTTGTTTCTGAGAACATATTTGATATTGTGTTTGTTTATTATTGGATTTGTGTATTTTTTTTCCCCCGTAACTGCGTTTCCCTCTTTGTTCCCCACTTAGTTACTGAGAGATGAAGGTGGTGTTGTTGGTGTCCAAGGTGGTGGTGTTCCTCCCTTCTTTTGTGTGTGTGCTCCCCTGGGATTTGATTTCCTGCATGTAGGACTGGGGTGATATAAGTGTGTGGTTTGTTTGGGGATCCTTCCACTCACTCGTTGACCCTATCCCCCTTATCACTGGTAAGCCTCAGCCCCTCATTCATGTTCCCCTTTGTGTTACAGCCCTGTGCGACTGTTTTAAACTGTATTTTAACAATTGACTTGTGCTTAAATAAAATTGTATATTTTTGATAAATTGAAACCACGTCTCTTGCTCCATTAGTATTCGAACCTGTGTGTCCTACCTATAACTGAAAACCTGTTATTATTTCCTTGGGTGAAACTCCCAAGGTGGCGTTGTCGGAATTGTGAATGGTGTACGCAAACTAAGTTAAAATAAATTCACCTATCCTCCACTCTGCGGCTACTGCCACAGTCAGATAGATGGGGGGACTTCGATTTGTAGCTTGTGATCTGTCGGAGGCCTTTCCAGACAGAGGATGATTGGCCATCTGAGAACTGATGTTGGAGTTTTTCAGAGTAGCGTCGTCTGGCCTCCTTGATGGCCTTGCAGTATGTGTACATGGCCTCCTTAAACCGGTCCTTGTCCCCACTCTTCCGTGCTTCTTCCTTCAACAGCTTAAGTTTCCTGAGTTTCAATGAGAACCAGGGTTTGTCATGATTTTTATGAACTCTGAGTGAGAAGGTACACAACTTGAATTTAATTGAATTTATCTTGAATCTTGAATCTTGAAACATTCTCACAGTGGCTAATAAGCGTCAATCGCCCATTCAAAACCCTCTGCGCCGCCGGCAGCATTATCCAACATGGCGCTAGTTTTCTCCTGGGCCTCGCTAGTCCACAACTTGAAAGACCACAAGCTTAGAGAGTTTTAGTTTCTGTCTGTATTTCAGTATCAAGTGGAAGATGTCATGGTCTAAGTGTCGTAGCGCAGCTCGGGAGGCGGCGTGGTAGGCATTGCTAAGGGTCGTGTAGCAGTGGTCCAAACTGCGTTCCCCTCTGGTTGCGCATTTTATCTGCTGCCGATATTTCGGGAGATCACGGCTGATATTCGCTCTGTTAAAGTCGCAGAGGACGACAACAAAGGAATCTGGATGTTTACGTTCCACAGTCATTATTTGGTCAGCTAGCATGCGCTGAGCCACCGTGGCTAGCGCATCAGGAGGAATGTAAACACACACCAAAATGACTGAACTGAACTCACAGGGAGAATAGAAGGGACGGCAGTTTCTGAACAGGGTTTCCAGCGACGGGCAGCAATGCTGATAAATCACTGTCACGTCCTTGCACCAAGATTCATTTACAAAGAAGCAGACCCCTCCACCACTGCTTTTTCCTCTCACCAAAGCCACTCGAAAAAGTTAAAACCCTTCTAGCTGGAGAGCGGCATCAGTGTGCAGCGGAACACCACAGCGACCGTCATCGGCGCCATCTATTGTGCTTATAATAAACAGAAAATAGTTAACAATATGGTTTTGCTATCAACAATGTCCAGGAAATATAGAAATTAAACTGTTATCACAATAAAATGATCACCTTGTGCCTTAACATTGTCTAACTAGGTATGCAATCTTGGATATTTCTAGATGTTGCATGGATATAACATGTGATCTGTTGCAGGAGCTGTAGAAAGGCAAATCACATGGGCAGCAGCATCACAAGGTCCATCAGAAAGGGATCAATATTCTTCAGATCCCATATTCCATTACCGTCATAGATGCAAAGTATGCACAGGTTGGATGCTCTCTCTGTCTTTGTCTCTCGCTTTCTCTTTCTTACACTCTGCAAATGTGTGTTGGTAACGTTGAAAGAATGTCCTGTAATATTGTTTAATATTTCTGATATATTAAATCCACATTTGCTGGATTGCAACATTGGTGTATTATTGCAATCAGGCTGGATGTATTGCTAATACAGTAGTTGTTATCTTATCAGAATAGCAGTTTATAGTAGTTGTCATGTGTATTTTTTTGTCTCAGTTTGACACAGGGTTTGAGGAAGAGACAAGTGGACATGATAGAGGATGGAGTATGTGGGAGCAGCAAATCACTGACCAGGGTGACTACACACTTTTGCGAGAAATCTGCATTGAAGCAGTCAGGAGAGAAGATGAAAAATGAAAATTGGAGGAAGGACCGCTTTTGTAGTAAGAGATGAAAGCAAATTCAGACACAAAAGAAAGGTAAGGTTTGTTTTTGCATGTAAAATAAAATTCAAAAATAAAATAATAAATAAATAATAATAATTTCAGTTTTGTATAGTACAGTACATCGGAATAACTACGGTACTAGAAATACAGCTGCAACAGGTTTACATAGATTTAAAGAGCTAGTCCATACACATTTTTATAATAATCTATGATAGGTTAAACTCCTCTATGTCCCCCAATTCGTAGCATCCAAACTCTAAGACTTAAAAGTGTTGCTTTGGAAGCTAGCCCTATGACATGGCCTTATGCCAGGCATTACTGCCATGACCCATGAGGGTGGATCAACAAGACCTGAAGTTTGTCTAACATTATCAAATGATGCATGACGTTGGTGGTCTGCCTTTAAGCATGACATTATGCTTATTTTCAGTACGGATGTGGACAACCTGGGAAAGACGCTTGTGGGGAATGGTGGAGGTTAAGAGAGCCCGCAGGCGTCCTGTCTTGAAGCTTATCAAAACTCGATCCAGGAGGCGATTACTCCCGATTATCCAAAAGTATATTAGACCTGGAAGTAAAGTGATAAATGGTGGCTGGCATGCCTACAACAGAATGATGCATTATGGTTACATTCATTACCAGGTCAATCACCAGAGACATTTACTGGTTAAAGACTTGGTAGTTTCTATGTAAGTTACCATGTATTTACCGGGTAAATACCTGGTAGTTTCTCTGTATTTACCTGCTTGTTACCCGTAGTATTACCCCATAATATACTGTAGTTACCATGTATTTTCCGGGGGTAAATACCTGGCTATTAGAGGACTGTAAAAGGAAGGATTATCAACTATTGTTTTATATATTGGTCTCGTTGTAATTTTTTGTATTATTGTATTGTACGTACACTTAATTTACTTGTTGCACTTTGGCAATACTGTAACATAATATGGTCATGTTAATGAATTTGAATTAGAATATTTCTTATTAGCAATGTTGGTAATCAAACATGGTAATATTTGTAAGCAAAGATGGAAACCATTTGCACAAAAGGAAATGTTGATTTGTAAAATGTTAAAGATTTAGAAATCTATGATAAGGGAAAAAAAAGAAAAATAATGATGCAGTGCTTCAGTCTTAACCATCCTGCTCTCCCCTCAGGCTGAGACCAGGTTGACTGGTCGTTATTGAAGTGATGGACCGGCCATTGGAGGGAAGGTGAAGCTGCTAGAGGCTGCTAGAGGCTGCTAGAGGCTGCTGAATGGACAAGCCAAACACATCCAAGGCCACAAGGACAGCGATTGGCAGTGGCTTGGACGTCAGTGTAGCCTTGGGCGCAGAAGCACTTTTGGTCTTCATTGCCTTTCTGGTTTGGCTGTTGTTGCCAAGGTAACCTGTGTTATTTTTGGTAGCATCCCTCAAACATTTTGCACTGATTCTTAGACTCAGCCTGATGTATGTGATGGTTCTTGTTTTCAGGTAATGGCATAAAGGAAGCCGGCTGTCTTGGAGCAAGGCCTCTCCTTCCAGCAGTGACACTGCATTGGGTTTTGTCTGCTGACCATTGCCAACCTTTTCTTCCTCCGCTTCCGTGGGAAGCCATACATTCCAAATCCTTTCTCGGACCGATTGGTGCATCTATATGGCAACCATGGTTTAGCCACTGATCTATGAAATGTTAGATGTAGCCATTGCTGTCAGACTTCAGGTATCATTGAAGACCACAGAGCGCGGATGACAACCTCTCCCTAAGCACTAATGTCTTCCTGACTTAGGTTACTAGAGGGACCCAAGTTCATGACCAAACCAGGCCAAATCCTCACTAATATGCACCACGTATAAAGTCTTATATTGTTACTTTTGATCACAGGCAGCTTGTGTGTGTAACTATTTGTTTTTATTATCACTGTTCTTGAGAGGTAGGGCATTCCTGCCTAAGACAGTTGCAATATCATGGTCCATGTCCACTCTTGTCAAGATTGTGGTCCTAATTCAAACAGCATTGTAATTTGATTTAGTTCTAAATATTTTATTTATTAAAAACTAGATTTGTATCCATCCATCCCCAAGAGTTGTTTTGAAACCGCTGGTACCCTATTTTACACTATTTACTTTTTAAATAAAATCTGTTCAATCTATTCTTTGACATGTAATTGAAATGTAATATATGTTAATGGCATAGTCTTAATATAATATC
>CM050999.1:37133137-37138137 GCA_027704905.1 Muraenolepis orangiensis | reverse complement strand
CGTTGCCGGGTCCTGTGAGGACGGGGCCGGCACCGGGCCGGTTGCCGGGTCCTGTGAGGACAGACCCGCGGGTGGGGAGGCAGCGGCTGATCTCGCCGTTAAAGGCGCAGCGGCTGATCTCGCCGTTAAAGGCGCAGTGGCCGAAGCAGAGCCGGACAGGGAGAGAGAGAGAGAGGGGGGAGACGCTCAGAGCGGGTCAGACGCTGAGGGAGAGGACATGGAGTACGACTCAGAGTCCGACACCTCTTCGCTGGCTGGGAGCTCCCAGAAGAAGACAGATCTGTACTCCGTTGAGGAAATTAAAACATTCCTAGATGAAACTTTTTACAGGTCGATTTCAGTTAAGGATTATTTTAGCGATACGGATAAATTCATACGCTCTGTTAACACGATTAAAAAATCAGTAAGTTTTGATGTGCTGGACAAACGCAGACGCTTTCGTCTTAAAAAGCACATCACGGTTCTAAGAAAGGCAGCAAAAGATGAAGCTGCTAAAAAACTAAGCGGCCCTGATCATGCAACACAGGGTGTTTTATAACTGTCCTTTCTATACCTTCTCTCTTTTCAATGGGTACCATCAACATCGGCACCTTAAACATAAATGGTGGGAGGGATAGATTAAAAAGAGCATTGATATCTGAGCTGCTGCAGAAGAAGAGGTTGGAGCTAAGCTCCTTCCTGCAGGAGAGAGTTAAGGGAGCTCTGGTCAGGTGTCGCTTCCTGGAGATAAAGGAGATGGATGCCCCAACCCCCTTCTTCTTCAACCTGGAGAGATCGGTGGCGCAGAGGAAGCAGATGAGCTGCCTGAAGCTTCCAGGAGGAAGAGTCACCAGCAGTCCGGAGGAGATGAGGGACCACGCCATGGACTTCTACACCAACCTTTTTGGGGGAGAGCAGTGCAGCACCGAGGGCCGTGAGGAGATCCTGGAGGGTCTTCCCCAGCTCAGCCCGGAGGAGAAAGCTGCTCTGGACCTCGAGCTGACCCTGGAGGAGCTGACTGGAGCCCTGCTGAAGAACTGGAGGCCTGTCGCCCTTCTGACTGTAGACTATAAGGGTGTGGGGAGCGTGGCGCTGCTGCCGGTGCTGCGGGGGCTTCTGAGAGCCAGGCTGAGGGTGGAGTACACCTACTACCACCTGATGGACAATATACAGGCTTTCAGCCACATGTGGGCTGTGGGGGGGTGCTTGTGCTCTGTGGGGGGGGATGGTGAGCTGAGACTCCACATATGAGTGCTGTGTTTGTGAGTGACTGTTTTTGGTCTATTGATTTATTATTTTAAGTATTGAATCCCTCTACGTGATGAGGTGATCGTTATCCAATGTATTTGTTTTGAAAGATTAAAGGGATTTTGAAAAACCAAAAACCTCTCCTCTCCTCTCCTCTCCTCTCCTCTCCTCTCCTCTCCTCTCCTCTCCTCTCCTCTCCTCTCCTCTCCTCTCCTCTCCTCTCCTCTCCTCTCCCCTCCCCTCCCCTCCTCTCCTCTCCTCTCCTCTCCTCTCCTCTCCTCTCCTTTCCTCACCTCACCTCTCCTCACCTCCTCTTCTCCCTGATGGCGGTACACAGCACCAAGTTTGATTATCAATTTGAGGTGAGTTTCAGAGGTGTTTTTAGTGCTGGTGTATGGGCAACAGAAATGAAATGAAAATTGCCTCACCGTTGATAGAATATCAGAAACGTTCCGTGAGACGCAATTAGATTATATTTTACAAATAGCCAGCACATTCTCGCACTGTACTGTACACACATATGTTTACATTTGTATACATTGCATTGATGTATATCTGCATTCATTTGAATTTCATTGTATATTTTTTCCTTTTCTCTCCTTCTCTCTCCTCTCCTTTTCTTTCCTCTCCTATCCTCCCCTTTTCTCTCCTTCTCTCTCCTCTCCTTTCCTTTCCTCTCCTATCCTCCCCTTTTCTCTCCTTCTCTCTCCTCTCCTTTCCTTTCCTCTCCTATCCTCCCCTTTTCTCTCCTTCTCTCTCCTCTCCTTTCCTTTCCTCTCCTTGTCCGGCCTTTACTTGCTTCTTTTCTCGCAAGTTTTGCGTGAAACCAAAATGGCCAAACCACATTTTTGTTCCCGACCCACATTAGCGCAGCCCTTTGTAATAAATGTAAAAAAACTGAGAGTGGAAGGAGGGCTGAAGGGAGGCTGATGTAAGGGCAGGACAGCATCTCTCTGAGCGGCACATTCATAGCCAAGCCGAGCGTTATCTGTGACAAGTTGCTGAAGCATAGGGAGACATCGAGTGAATGTGAGTGGGAAAAAAAAGCGTTATTCAACTGGAACTTTCTTTAGAGCTTGGTCTCAAAGTTAGCTTTTTTCAGGACATCGTTCGTTGTATTGAAGTGTTTATTGTCGTCCATTCATATGGGCGGAAGTATAGCTCAGGAGGTACGGCTGTGAGTTAATCTTCCACCCACTTGCAGATTTGTGGTGTCTTAGACTCAGCAGACTGTTCTAGAAAGACATGGCGGCTAAGAGACGAGGAGAGCCGCTTGAGCCTGATAAAGTGACATCTGTGTTTGCGATGCTAATAACAAGAGTTCAACGAGTGTGTTAATGATAATCAAATTTGAAAAAGGCACTCATTCGTGACAATGCAATGACATCTTCTCACTCCTATTTATCTCTCTCTCTCTCTCTCTCTCTCTCTCTCTCTCTCTCTCTCTCTCTCTCTCTCTCTCTCTCTCTCTCTCTCTCTCTCTCTCTCTCTCTCTCTCTCTCTCTCTCTCTCTCTCTCTCTCTCTCTCTCTCGCTTTCTCTCTACAACTCTGAGCTTTCATCCGGCCCCTCAAAAAATAAATCTTTAGTTAACGTCATCTTCTACACACCACTGAATATCCTCTTCCACAATGCCGTGCTGTGCATTGTATTATTATTTGTTTTACTTTCAGCAGTTTTCTCTCCTTTTCTGAATGGTCTCCTCCAACTCACACAGTGACAGGGTGATCCCTGAGATAACAGGTGTCTCTGGCCACAGTACAGGGCCTCTTGTGCAGGCATTGCTCCAAGGTGAGGTCTGCCCAGTGGAATAGTAGAGGGTGTTTGACATTTTCTAGATATATTTTTCTTATGGAATCTGTGAACCTGGCAGCCAGGGGTACGAGTTTTGACACTATTTCAGTACTATAACAGATGCCAAAACACTTGAAGATTTGATGAGACACTTTGATCCACATCTACTCTCACTCTGGGTGATGAAGTGTCACCAGACATTCTCACATATATTTCTGCAGACATTAACATAATGACAACAGTATGGAGAATGTACATACAAATCACAAGCCCTCTTCCACAGGTGTTTGATACAAATAACATACCCAGATTAAATAGAGTATATCTCCGCAACTAAAAGGGCTGAAATATGTAATCCTGGTACCAAAATAAGCATTCAAGTTGTGATATTGTTGTGCAAGTGAAGTGCTCAATGTGGATGCTCCTGGGTGCTTCCTTTACTCATTACAGCCACTGCACTGTTCTGCACTGAACAACACTGTATTTATGATGCTGCTGCACTACTGGCACTTTAAAATGCTTTTTAAATGCTTTTTGTACAATTCAACAGACATCCATCAGTCACTTGTTATTGTTCTTTTTATTGTTCTTTTTATTGTGTACAGTATTTTTATAGTAGTGTTTTAGAAATGTACTACTGTGGGAGGGAATGGGGGGTAAGCATTCCATTGAACTATATGGCAAATAAAAAATCTTGTTGAATCTCCTTGATGCTACTGGGTCAGCTAGAAAACAGCATGAATGGAAGATTTAATTTCCCGCCGGGGATCAATTTCCTGCTTTATAGACAATACCACTGAGTACATTATCAGTTTGTAGCCCTACACTTGCACTGTAGGGCCACTGCACAACTTCTGATGAGTTCCTGGGTCATGATTCGATGCAGAGCGAAGATGGAGAGAGGTAGAGGAAGGTTTAGGTTGCGTCTCATCCAATGCAAACCAATGCAAAAACATAACAATACAAACGTGAAGAGACACAAACAACATTTGACCACTCAATTGAAAGTGGTCAGGGTGAATAGAATTGATCAACAGTTTTGCCATTGCACCATCCGGCCACACACAGCGATAAAGAACCAACTGAGTGAAAGGACCTGAAAATAGCAGCCATTATAAGAGCTGGTCACCTTCCGTAAACGCTAAGTAAAGATTCAAGATTCAAGATTCAAGATTTCAAAAGTTATTGAAAGTAATTTATTCGACAAATACACAGGAGTCATTGAGTGTAACGACTGAATGCAAACCAATTATTGCCAATTAAGAGTCTTAAGTTGACGGCAAACTTGACCGACCAATGGTGGCATGCGAGAAGGCGGGACAAATAGATAGAAGGCGGAAGCGCTAGGAAGCGGAGCGGCGTCCTCCGGCGGGTGCGGAGCGACGTCCTCCGGCGGGTGCGGAGCGACGTCCTCCGGCGGGTGCGGAGCGACGTCCTCCGGCGGGAGCGGACCGACGTCGTCAGCCAGGTGCGGAGCGGCGTCGTCCGCTGGGTGCGGAGCGACGTCGCCAGCCGGGTGCGGAGCGACTTCGCCAGCCGGGCGTGGAGCTGTCAGACGGTGGAGAAGCGGGACGTCAGGGGTCCCTCCGCTGAGGAGGGAAGTAATGGCGGTAGCCAGGTCCCAGAGCTGGCCCCTCATGACCTGCAGTCCCCGAAACCACAGTCCGCACCGGGCATCATACTCGGGCTTCCACTGGTAGAATACGTCGAGGGTCACCCGAGCCAACAAGACCCTCCACTCCTTCTCCAGCCTCCGCAGCGCTCGAACCAGTGATGGGCCACGGCTCCTCAGGGCATCGACCAGACGCCCCAGCCGCTCGAGCCCACCGGGACCCAGGTCGACCAACCGGTGATCCATCAACTCCCGCTCCACTTGGTCCACCAGCGCGAGGTGGCCTGGGCCCAACGGGGCCAGTTTAAAGGCGCCTCCATAGGCATCGATAGTCTGGATAATGACCCTCCACGTGTCGCAGTTGCCGG
>CM050999.1:37118137-37128137 GCA_027704905.1 Muraenolepis orangiensis | reverse complement strand
GTGGCACCGGGGACTCCACCTGAAGCTGCTGAGGACAATACCGGACCGCCACATGGTGAAGTTCATCATGGAGACACTTTCCAACCGCAGCTTCATCCTCCAAACCAGCAGTGGCCAGTGCAGTAGGCTCAGAAGACTGAAGAACGGGGTACCGCAGGGGTCTGTTCTCTCGCCGATGCTGTTCAATGTTTACATCCACGACCTACCTGATACAGTATCCAGAAAGTATGGCTACGCAGACGATCTTGCCATCATGCTGAGCCGACCAACGTGGAAGGCGATGGAAGAGGGGCTTAACGAAGATATGGGCACACTGGTAGCATACCTTCGAAGGTGGCGTCTACAGCTCAGCGTCGGAAAATCAGTCGCAGCGGCATACCACCTTAGCACCAGAGAAGCCAGGAGGGAACTTCAGGTGCACGTCGACAACAAATGTCTGGAGGTCCAGCAAGCCCCGAAGTATCTTGGAGTGCGTCTGGATCGGACATTATCCTTCAAACAACACCTGGAAGAAGTCAAGGCCAAGGTGACATCCAGGGTCGCGCTGATCCGCCGCCTCGCTGGAACAACCTGGGGAGCCTCCGCTAAGACGCTGCGAATATCCACCCAAGCCCTGGTCTCTCTGCAGCAGAATACTGCGCCCCAGTCTGGAGCAGAAGCCCTCATGCGAGAAAGGTCGACGTGGCTATCAATACCTCCCTCCGAATAATAACTGGATGCTTAAAGCCTACCCCTGTGTCCCTCTTGCCAGTCCTCGCGGGAATAGCACCGGCCGGCCTCCGACGGGAGGCTGCCACCCTCGCCCTGGCCAGGAAGGCACAAAAGTATGACTGGCACATCCTGCACAACACCACAATAACACCAGCACCTCCAAGCAGACTCAAGTCCCGCCACCCCTACAACAAGGCAGCACAAGAGACCATCTGGGACCCAGGAGATGGCGCCATTGGAGGAGACGACCTACCACGCCGGCAATGGACCACACTGAACCGTCTACGAACTGGGGTTGGTCGCTTTAAAACATCAATGAAGATGTGGGGCTTGGCGGACAGTGCGGCATGCGAGTGCGGTGACCCTGACCAGACCGCCGACCATATAATCACCATCTGCCCCTTATATAGACCACCCTCGGAAGCCAGCCTCTCGACTGACTCTGAGTTGGACATCTGACGTTACACGAAAGAAGAAGACACACACACACACACACACACACACACACACACAAACACATGCACACATGCATACACACACACAAACACACACACACACATGCACACATCCACACACACACACACATGCACACACACACACACACACACACACACACACACATGCACACATACACACACACACACACACACGCACATGCACACACACGCACATGCACACACACACACACACACACACACACACACACACACACACACACACACACACACACACACACACCAAATACACACACACCCACACAGGCAGCTGATTGAAAATAACAAGACATGAAACAAACCCCATAGTTGTGTTGACACAATCACTTGCCACTCAAGGTGTTATTGTACTGAAGTGTTTGACAACAAACAACACATACACTAGTCCCACACAGCCTGAGACATGAAACCAGAGAGAAAATCTGACCAATCAGAAACACCTGCTCGTCACCTAGCGGCTCACCTCCACACCCACCACCAGATTAGATTAGATTAGATTAGATTAGATTCAAATGTATTGTCATTGCACAGCACAAGTATAGTACAGAGAAAATAATTTAGCATCTAACAATTAGCAAATGTTTCAATAATGTGCAAGGTAATATATCATTTACAGTGGTTAAATCATATTTAAAGACGTCTACTAGGTATAAAAACTTACTTATAGAGTATGTATTTGAAGAATTGTAGGTATACATACAGGTAAGTATTCAACCGGTAGTGAGCAGGGGTATGCAATTATATCGACAGGATATATATATAAATGTATATACAGCAGGTAGTGAGCAGGATATGCAGTTGTATCAATAGTTGAGATGCTAACCTTATTAGGTCTTGGTGTTCATTTTATGATATTATGTTATCTTACCTTGTATGAACAGCAACTAGGTCTAAATAACTGCCCTAATCCTTCCTGTTTTAGCACTTAGCATCTTGTTAGCTCTATTGTTTGCTTGTTAGTTCTATTTGTTAACCACTTGTTAGCTCTGTTGTTAGCTAATTGTTAGCTCTATTGTTAGCCAACTTACTTATTGTACTTTTTACCTGAGCACTGTTGAACGATATTATCTTAATGTAATGTATTATATATGATGTTATTATACATGTGTATATGTATGAATATGTTGTATTATTATGGCTTGTGAGGAATAAAATGCACTTATGACTGGTGACGAGTAGCTCTCTTGCCGACCTATTGTTAAACACAATAAATCTTAAGTCACGAGGAAGAATCAATCAGGTCAAGTCATTTTTTTTATGTTATATTTTTATGGCTTGTGAGGAAGAAGATGCACTTATGACTTCTGGTGAAGTTCCAAAGGCTTTTCCGTGATGGACACAAAAATAACCTTGGAGGAAACGACAAGCAAAGGAAGAAACGCTTACTCTTAGTAGTCTACTGCGTGTAATCATGCTTGTTAAACCTCTGTTTAGTGTAAGGGTTGGTAGGCTGGTCACCTGTGTCATATATTGTCCTCGCACTCTGGTCTGCTGTACATAACCTAATGGGTTAAACATACTGTATGTGTGTTTAGAAACAAGCTATGTTTAAATAAAGTAACATCTTTCTCTTTATTCAAATATTTTTGGACTCTCATTGCTCTCATGTCCAACCTGTGAAATGCACAAATGTAATAATTCATATTTATAATAATTATATTTCAATTAAGCCAACACGATTGTACTATGCCGAACCAATGAGCTGATATTTCAGTCGATCGTGTATGTCGAGTACTTTGAACCTAGAATATGTGTGTGTGTGTGTGTGTATGTGTGTGTGAGAGAGAGGTGTGTGTGTGTGTATGTGTGTGTATGTGTGTGTGTGTGTGTGGGGGGGGGGGGGATAGTTTCCACTGGAATTTGTAACACTGAATGAAAGTGAAAAATATGTATTTTTATTATGTTCAGGGCCTTATTTTTTCCACATGATATTTGATGTGATTTCAACAGAATGCTATTTATGACGGTCTATTACACCAGATGATTCAAGGGAAATTTTGTTTTCTGAAAACAACCTTTTCCCTATTGGAGTGCTCATTAAAAAGCTATTGGTTTTAATCTGTCTTTGAATATGCCAGAGACAAAATAATAGCCCACAAAACACACTTTACTATGTAATTAGCTGAGTGGAAATAACTCTCTGAGTATGCCTAAATGTCATTTCATTTGCTTTTGATTGGGAGCATGGATTCTTTTTTAAGGTTTTTAGCTGCCAATTTTCATCCTTTTTTCTTTCTATCCTAAATCGACTATGTTATCATTGGAGCAATTACAGGATTTTACTTTAACAGCGTTTTACCCCAACACTTTTGTACTGTACCCGTACATGTTCACTATAGTGTGACCTACATTGACATGGCATTCATGTTAACGTGACTGTGGAGTGTGTTGTCCTGGTGCTGGTTGACTAGTGGAAGTCATTGTGCCAGGTTTCGGTGCCACAATGGTCAGTAAATCGGAAAAACAGAATCCCAAAAAATATATACATACGTATGTGTATATATATATGTATTGAAATATAGAAAATAGAATAGATATCCATCAAGTATAATTCATATTTGTTTACTTATCACGGCCGAGCGGTGGTATTTCTCTCTATCAAAGAGCCTCCATCTATATTCCTTTACCTTTCCTCCTCCGTCTTCCATTAACTGAGTCCTGAAGACCGTCGATAGCTGGAGAGCTGCCACGCCAGATAGATAGGGTGATATATTAGATGGCTAGATTAATGATTGATTGAGGATGATTTAAGTGAGGGAATTCTGCTCTTCTGAAGGAGAGCGGGGACTGCGGCAGAAGTTGTCTCGTCTCTTCATCAGGGTCTCTCGTCTGTCTCCAAACGCTCCTGTTCCTTTGTTATACACAATATGTTGTAGGTAAAAAAATGAAGGAATGATTTCATGGGCCTCAAAGGGGATCAGTGAAATTACAGATCTGGGAAAGAAAGAAGTAATATGTAGTGAAATGTAATACAAAGTGAGAAAAAAATAGGAATTAGCATGCAACAACCCTCAGACGGCGTGTAACTTCCCCAGACACTTCCGCTCTCTTTGTTAACTTGAACCGCTTTCTGGAAAAAGCAGGGCCTTATAGTCCTGAGTTCACTGGTAGAGATCCAGCCCTTGGATTGTCTAGTCTGGAGGTACGATATCCTGCTGGATACACAATATTGCTCGGAACAAAAATTGTAATGCCCTTAGATTGTTGTGTGAATGTGTGTGTTTGTGTGTGTGTGTGTGTGTGTGTGTGTGTGTGTGTGTGTGCGTGTGTGTGTGTGTGTGTGTGTGTGTGTGTGTGTGTGTGTGTAAATTAATGAATGCAGGATCACCATCAATCATCAAGTTATGACAATGACTACATAACAATCTAACAAGTTCTTCATTCATTCATCTGATGTGTATAGCTTCGTGGAAAACAGTAGAAACCATTGACATCAACCCCAACTATCGGTTGTCCGTTATGCTGTGTCGGACGTCTGTTAAAACATTTGATTCAAGATTCAAGATTCAAGAGACTTTACTTATCCCGAGGGAAATGGATTATTATTATGATTATTATTAAGGATTATTCGCTTGTTTATGCACAATCACATTTAAAGGGATAATGGCATAGCCTAGTCAACTGTTTTTAACTAGCTGTGTAACACTAGTGGTCAGCTTGGAATCTCAAGCAAAACAACAAACAGATTAAAAAAAAATGTAAAAAGGGTGACATTTGAGGGCCTATGTCTCTGTCTCAGACCATCTATAACACACATGCACAGGCCATGCAATCATTCATCGTGTTGTGTGAGCCATATTTGATTGATACGTCACTGCCTGTCCTGTCACTATCATAACTTTGTCATCCATATTACATTACACTATCGTACACTATCATACCTTTGCTGGACTTTCTGGACTCATTACAGCTACTGCACTGTTCTGCACTGTACTGCACTGTATTCATGATGCTGCTGCACTACTGGCACTTTAAAATGCTTTTTAAATGCTTTTTGCACAACTCAATACATGTATATATCAGCCACCAGTCGCATTATTGTTCTTTTTATTGTTCTTTTTATTGTGTATTATTTTTATAGTTACTGTTTTAAAAATGTCAAACTGTGGGAGGGAATAGAGAGTGAGCATTCCATTGTACTTGTTGCATATGGCAAATGCAAATCTTGAATCTTGAACCTGGCTACATGCTGTTTATTTGCCTGCCTGCTTCTTAATTGTCTTCCTGCTGCTGGCCACCTGCCTACCTGCCTGCATATGATGTAACCTCGATCACATCGACTTCTGCATTTGTATCAATGGAAATCCCTTCAAAGACACAACGAACAATGTTTATAAAATAGAAAACTGAGGAAGTCGAGGGCATTCAGTTGAGCGCATCCCTTCGCAACACCAAAAAGTCCCCTGGATCCTGATTCACATCAGAATCCTTAGGATTCAGTAGACTAACCACCAATTTTAAATTCCGTCCATAACTTTTTGAGATAGCTTGGCCCTGTCACACCTTGACAATTTAGCCAGCGCATGCCAACATATCAAAATGTCTCTAAAACGCTGGCATACGCTGAACTATCAATGTCTTTTTATAAATTTTTAATACATAACGTATACATAATGGATTAATAACTTATATAGAACGTTTCAATCACTTATACCAATGAATGCTTTGCGTGTTGACGGCGTTCACAACTTAATAATAATAATAATAATACATTATATTTGTGGGGCACCTTTCAAGACACCCAAGGACACTTTACAGAGCATATATGCTACAGTAAAATTAAACAGTGGACTTCACAAAGTGTCCGCAGGGTTTAAAACAAGACAAACAACAGGAAGTAAACTTACAAGAAAGATGATACCGTTTATAAGGGATATGCCAGTTTAAACAGATGGGTTTTTAGTTGGGTTTTGTAAGTTGTTATAGAATCAGACGGATGTATAGTGGCAGGGAGTTCCAGAGTCTGGGAGCTGAGCAATTGAAAGCTTGAGCACCAATGGTGCTGAGGCTTGTGCTGGGGACGGTGAGAAGTCCAACAGAGGAAGAGCGGAGGGTGCGGGAGAGGGTGTACTCCTGAAGGAGGTCAGTGATGTAGATGGGGGTTAGATTGTGGAGCGCTTTGTAGGTGAGTAAACGTTTTTTATAGTCAATCCGGTAGCGCACAGGAAGCCAGTGTAGTTGAATGAGAACAGGGGTGATGTGGTCAGATAAGTTAGTGAGGGTGATGATCCGGGCGGCAGAGTTCTGAATTATTTGCAGTCTGTTGAGGAGTTTGATGAGAAGGCCAGTCAGAAGAGCATTGCAGTAATCAATCCGGGACGTGACAAATGGAGTGGACCAGGATTTCAATGCTGGATTGGGACAGAAATGAGCGGACTCTGGAAATGTTCCGAAGATGGATGAAGGCAGTGCGAGTGATGTTTTTAATGTGTGGTACAAATGAGAGTCCAGAAGGACACTGAAGCTTTTTACATGGGAAGAGAATGCCCACTTATGCCCAACGATAGTCTAACTTATGCATAGCGCGCGGCACGTGTCGTAGCCTATAAAAAGGCTGCAGCTCGATGATTCAAATCCTAACCGCACTAGACATCTCAGTATCAACATCACCGTCGCAGTATCAACATCACCGTATCAACATCATCGTCATGCTGAAGAAAACTTTGAAGAACGCTGCCAAGAAGTCTCCTGGCCATGGGCGTGGACGTGAACGCAAGGAGGATCCATCATCACCCTCACCCTCACCCTCACGCTCACCCTCACGCTCACCCTCACCCTCACCCTCACCCTCACCCTCACCCTCACCCTCACCCTCACCCTCACGCTCACCCTCACCCTCACCCTCACCCTCACGCTCACCCTCACCCTCACGCTCACCCTCACCCTCAAGCTCACCCTCACCCTCACCCTCACCCTCACCCTCACCCTCACCCTCACGCTCACCCTCACCCTCACCCTCACCCTCACCCTCACGCTCACCCTCACCCTCACCCTCACGCTCACCCTCACCCTCACCCTCACCCTCACCCTCACTCTCACCCTCGGATGGAGATGATGCAGGATTTGTGGTGTAAATCAAGAAAATGCATGTGTATTTCATATAAACAATACATATATTTTGGGTACATTTAGAATTGTGTATTCATGTGTTAGAAGTGTTCCCGTGTACCCCACCCTTTAGATAATTAGAGTGTGTGTGTGTCAGTAGTTAAAAAAGTGTTCACAAAACGCAGTTGGAGGCCACGTATTGGAGAATAGATAACAGAATGACTCTAAGGGCCGGATGGAGCCGGAGGAAGGAAGAAGCCATCACGGATGACCGGGCGCAGAAGTGGATCATTGATGGGGGAGGTCACCGGACAGGAGATAAGTTACACTTAGGTTCAAAGCACGTTACTCATAGGTTAGAAATAAGTTTCGGGTACGCTAGACATTATCTCAACGTATTTCGACTTATGAGTAACTTACAAGTAACGTGTGTGAACGTGTGTGAATGATCGCATAACCTACAACATATATATGACACATTGGCCCACATTGTGGCAACAGCTTGAGTGGAAGTAGAGGAGGAAGTGACACGGTACCACTGGGGAAAGATAAGGATCACTATTTTCCTGCAACTCTCTGTCAGTCTGTCTGGTTAACTATAGATAATCTATCCCTCTCGTCCTATTTCTCTCGCACTTTTCATCACTACAACGTAGTTTCTTAATTTCCTTTGTTCAATCTGGTGTTCTTGTAATTTGAAAACAAAGAAGGAGAAGAAGTAGAAGAAGAAGATTAATACCACCATTATTCATAACAATGCTTTAATTTCATGACATTTCCTTGCTAAGCTGCATATGTTCTTCCCTCTTTCTCATATATTTTCTTCATAGCTCCATGTTACTGTCCAAGTTATTCTTCCTCTTCCTCCCTTCCTCTTCCTCCTCCATCTCAAATCCTAACATTCTGTTCAGGTCCCTTCTTCTCCCCACACAGACACTACATCACATTTGTCCCGGTATCCACATCTCTTTCTATACCTCTTACACCTCCAGCAGAGCTCCAAAACTCACCCCCCTAACCCTCTCTTCCTCGCCTTCCTTCCTCTTTGTGTTTGGCCTACTCCATTTCTTCCTACTTCTCTTTCCTCTGCCAGGGGATTTAATTTTCTCATGCTGTTGTCCATTCCATCTCTATATCTCACCCCTTATCTCTCTCTCTCTCTCTCTCTCTCTCTCTCTCTCTCTCTCTCTCTCTCTCTCTCTCTCTCTCTCTCTCTCTCTCTCTCTCTCTCTCTCTCTCTCTCTCTCTCCTCTCTCTCTCTCTCTCTCTCTCTCTCTCTTTGGGCACAGTTCCAAGGAGACGGTACATGTGGCTCTAATTTACCCTGACAGAACATTCATCATTAGTCACAGCACATAATGCCACGCTGCTGCTGCTGCTGCTGCTGCTATGGCGACTGGCTCTCCTTTAAAAATGTGAGAGCTTGGCCGTAGGTTCAGGAACAGGCAACAGGAGGTTGAGGTCGGTCGGTCGGACAGCACTTTTCAAGCGACCTCCTGAATTTTCCTGAATGCCCACCTGCTGGAAGTGTGTAAGTGTGTTCACGTTGACGCACTCTCTCGAACGTTTACGAGGCCAATTCATTATAATACCGCTGCTGTTCTTGGCTCTCCACGTGTCTCTCTGTAACAGCAAGAAGGCTGAGACTGAGAATTTTTAAAAGGTGAAAAAAAGAGAACCAGCCACTGGTTTACTGCGTTAAAATAATGAAATCACAGTTGAATAAAAAGGACTGCATCCCAGCTGAATATGTGGAATGGATGTTTACTCTTTCTCCATCCATTGCTTTTTGTCTCTTCCTATCTCTCTCTATCGAGACAGAACGCAGACGGACTGGCAGCTACCGAGTATATTTGTGCATAATCCTCCCCTTTATTAATGTACACCAGGGTGGACCAGAGTGGCTAACTGCCACCGTAATCCTTCCACTGCTTTAATGAAGGTTAATAAGCAGTGTTTTGTTCGTTTTCTCCGCTCGCTACAGTCCCACTGAGCACACAGAGAAGCAGTGTGACCATCCCTTTTATAAAAACAACATACCGCCCACTAAACTGGGGGTTTGTTTTTGGCAAATTTGGAAAACCTGCAGGGGCTGCGTCTTCAAATTTAATTTCAGAAACCACTGAGTCTCTCTTTGAAGCCCACTGGTTCTTGGCATGGCTTGTCTATATTGGGAGGTCTGATGCCGAGGATGGGATGATTTGGATGGTGATCATCCATTTTTCATTTTTATTTAATTTTTGTGTCCTAATCTACACCTTTACATACATTGCTCTCGGCATGTCTTGCACATGCTCCGTGTCTGCCTGCAATCAGCCATCAGTTCATTATGGTGTTTAATAACCACCAGCTCTCGCACGTTCTGATCTCCTGACAGATTAACCTAGACAGGATCAAAACAAGGAAGCAGGCACACACAAACAGTCACACACACACACACACACACACACACGCACACACACACACACACACACACACACACACACACACACACACACACACACACACACACACACACACATACATACATACACAAAAACAACCTATACACACACACACACACAAGTAACACACTAACACACAGTAAGTTTGAACTTTGGTTTAAACAGCCTCCACCACACACATTTGAGGAGGAGAGCTCTAGTATGTACCAGCTAACAAATGGTACATACTAGAGCTCTCTGCTACACCCCAGTAAATTAAGTCTTACATTTTTACTTGTTTTCTACGTTTGGGTCTTCCACTTG
>CM050999.1:37108137-37113137 GCA_027704905.1 Muraenolepis orangiensis | reverse complement strand
ATGCCTTACATGTATTTTTAACAATGAAACTTAACCCTTTTTAATATCTGAAATGATCCAGGCCTATGGACTTCAAATCAATAAGATCATCCGCACTTTGACAAAAGCTATGAAACACCGGACCCTTTGTCTTAGTGTCAGCGCAAATCCCCATCGGGATTCAGCTTGTTGTGTTTTGGAGTGATCATATTCCTTTTCTTCAAACTGATTTTGCTTTAAGTGTTGATAAGGGGCCGCATCAAAAAACACTAAGGGCTCAAGCTAGCGCTAGGGAGCTCCCCTTTGCGAGGTGGAGTGCCCAGAGAGGGAAACATATGCAATATAAGATCGATTTAGTATATTAATTCATTTATATTGATGCTAAATCTTGTGACTAGGTGATGGAGAGATTTTCAATGAGAGATGAGATATTGGATTCTTGAGCAGCAATCAGACGGGTGGTTGTCAGTGAAAGACAAGGTCTGCAATTCTGGCTGGACGACCAGTGCGACCTTCCAGCCACTCAAACACTTTTATGGAAGTGCCCCCTGTCACAGTTTGCACTCCTGCCTCCTCGCTTCCACAGCACTCGCCCATATAGCCACGCCCCCTTATCGCATTCCACATTCCCGTCACCGTTTCCACAGCACTCGCTCGAATAGCCACGCCCCCTTATATCATTCCACATTCCTGTCTCCTCGCTCCCACTACTCACTACCGGATAGCCACACCCCCTTGTTAATTCTCACCTGCAGCTGCAGCGCATCACAGTTAACGTCCCTACTTAAGTCTACCCCGCACACTCACACGTTGCCAGATTGTTCCGGACTATGCAGACATTTCAGCGTTCTGATTCCTGGTATAATCCAGAATAATCTGGCCATAATGGACCCAGCACACACCACGTCACCACAGACCCGTCACAACATCCTCCAACGGAGCGGTGCACAGCTGGCCACCCCGGTTCAGTCTGTCTTGGCTAGGGCGCAGGCGCTAGAGGCCGTAGTCGCTCAGCGAAACCCCAGCGTCTCCTCCCGCTTCACCGCCGCCGTTCCAGTGGGATTCGCACCGGAGCCCCAGACTTGCACCTTTCCCTCTGAGGGGGCTAAGATACAACAGACGTCAACCTGCTCGTCCTTCCTGGCGCCTTACGCCAGGACGGTGCCCTGTTCTGACGACGCCGATGCCAGACGCCGCGCTGCCCAATGCCGCGCTGCCCCAGTCTGACGACGCCGCACTGCCCCGGTTCATCGATTGCGGCCCAGTTTGCACGAATCGCCGCCTACTTCGTTCCCGTCGCTGTGGGAGACTCTTTCCCTCCTTTCATCGGAGTTCTCCTATGGGGACAGGGAGGGCTCATCCTCGGAGGAGGGGGGCACTCTCCAGGAAGCGGCGGAGGAGATAGCTATTGCGAGGGGGACGTTTGTTTTTGTTGTTGTTGTTGTTTTGGGGACGTCAGGAGCCGTCCCTTAAGGGGGGGGGTTCTGTCACAGTTTGCACTCCTGCCTCCTCGCTTCCACAGCACTCGCCCGTATAGCCACGCCCCCTTATCGCATTCCACATTCCCGTCTCCGTTTCCACAGCACTCACCCGTATAGCCACGCCCCCTTATCGCATTCCACATTGCCGCCTCCGTTTCCACAGCACTCACCCGTATAGCCACGCCCCCTTATCGCATTCCACATTCCTGCCTCCGTTTCCACAGCACTCGCCCGAATAGCCACGCCCCCTTATCGCATTCCACATTCCCGTCTCCGTTTCCACAGCACTCACCCGTATAGCCACGCCCCCTTATCGCATTCCACATTCCCGCCTCCGTTTCCACAGCACTCGCCCGAATAGCCACGTCCCCTTATATTATTCCACATTCCTGTCTCCTCGCTCCCACTACCAGATTGTTCCGGACTGTGCAGACATTCCAGCAATCTGATTCCTGTTCCTGATCCTCTGCCAGTCCCCGATTACACGTCCGCCTGTTCCTGCCTGGTTTGTCTACCCTGCCTGGTTCCCGATCTGCTGCCTGTCCCCGTCTACGCCTCTGCCTGTCCCTGCCTTGTTCCCGATCTGCTGCCTGTCCCCGTCTACGCCTCTGTCTGTCCCTGCCTGGTTTGTCTGCCCTGCCTGGTTCCTGATCACCTGCTGGTCCCCGACTACGTCTCTGCCTGCCCCTGTCTGTGTGATATTCACAATACATATCAATATCTGTCCTTGTTGTTCGTGTGCTGCATTTGGGTCCAACCCTAATCCGTGACAGATGCTAATTAACAGGACGCTCGACCCATACCTCTCTCTCCGCGTACGTACAGTACGCCGATGGGCCACTTTGCTTCATGTTACATTGTGGAGCAGTGGTGAGACACAAGCTGGGTTTCAGTCTAACAGTCTAAGCAAATCTTAAGAAACTTTTTTAAGTTGGAACTAAACAAAAAAAAGGAAATGCTAATTAGTTGTGTTTCCATCAACTAGTTGTATGGAACAAACAACGTCAGCGATGACGGATATTGGGTGGTGACCAATATCCGTCAGGTTATAAGTCAGGTTTCCGCTTGAGGAACGCTTGAGAAGAAGCCGACAGCGTTCAAAGTTAGTTTGAAGTTTGCTACGTCAGAATTGATTCGGCAAAGTTGTTTCCTTCTCCGCTTTTGTGAATGAACTTGATTCAAATCAGTTGGAAACCACCTCAAGGGAGTGTATCAACTAATAATTCAGTTTGGGTTCATTAATCTAATCTAATCTAATCGAATCGAATCGAATCTAATCTTAATGCAACTCTATGTCACTTATCCAGGTAGGCATATAGGTAGGTAGATATATGTAGGTGTGAGCGATAGTGTGTGTGATAGGTGAAACGCATCACTTCCCTGGCAACGACAAGATTTCCCCTGCACCTGAACTAGCCAGAACAATGTTTATTCAAAAATAATAAATTGTCTCTTAAGTGTCTCATGCAAGAATGTAAATGCAACTATCAAATATTTACCTCAGGCAGCTTTGGGTTGAATCATGTGTGGTGTCACCTGTACTGTCCAACATAAGAGTCGGGTGAGACACACACACACACACACACACACACACACACACACACACACACACAACACACACACACACACACACACACACACACACACACACACACACACACACACACACACACACACATACACATACACACACACACACACACATGCACACGCACACACACAGAGTTGTTTATTAAAGATTGTGTAAAAGCAGGTGAATAGAACCATGATTGCCTCAAAAATAAGGACGAATAGAATGGATTGAAGCAGATGGCTCTGTGTCTCTCACACACACACACACACACACACACACACACACACACACACACACACACACACACACACACACATATACACACACACACACACACATGTGTCTATATTTCAGCCATGTATTGTAAAGGGATTTGTGAGGATATTGGAAGCACTGTAGTGGTCTGTCGATCAGGGCTGTGTCTGTACACAGGCGAGGGGTTGTAAGTCTAGCCAGCCCATGCACCTAATGTCTTTGAACAGATGAAAGCCGGGGGATGATTCATTGGACTGTATGCATACAATGTATTGAATAAAAGCACAGCAAGGAGTATTGTTTTTACATTTCTGGATGTTAATCAGCAATCTCTTAAGCCTTATACTCAGTTCCCTCTTCGGAATGTGTGTGAGAGAGAGAGAGAGACAGAGAGAGAGAGAGAGAGAGAGAGAGAGAGAGAGAGAGAGAGAGAGAGAGAGATAGAGAGAGAGAGAGAGAGAGAGAGAGAGAGAGAGAGAGAGAGAGAGAGAGAGAGAGAGAGAGAGAGAGAGAGAGAGAGAGAGAGAGAGAGAGAGAGAGCGAGAGAGAGAGAGCTCATATGAGATGAAAGAGAGAACGTTGTGGATGGATTTTGTAGCTACATCTGTTAAGAACATTGGTGCTGCACTGGGCTTCATCTTTAAATCATTGATCAACTGCACACATTATATGTATTAAACTTTTCAATTATTCAAGATTCAAGATGTTTTTATTTGCCATGTGCAACCATTGCAATGCTTTCTCCCCATTCCCTCCCACAGTATGAATGTCAACAACAACACTATACTATGCTATACTAAGCTATGCAATACTATAAATTAACACTATATACTTCCTACTATATACTATCTTATATACAGCACTATAATAATACTACACAGAAAAAAGTGCCTGATGGATGATACAGTGTATACATATGGTGAATGGTGCAAAAAGCAATACAAATAATATCAACCTGTTTTGATGAGCTTCTCATATCATTTATAATCACTGGGTACGTTCCACATGTGAAAAGCATGGATGGTTATTTTCAGCCATTTTGTGTTATTGATGCCATTATCATAGCGTATCCTCCCTTTTTAAACCCGCCTTCGATCCAGCCTCCAATTCCAAAAACATGAATCCATTCAACGTTGATTCCTCCCGAGTCTACATATTCTTTCATCCTTCTTTCCCCAGCCTCATATATATCATTTTAATTAGCCCCTGACTTGTTGCACTCCCTATCTTTCAATGCTTCATTATCTACCTCTCTGTGTGCCGGTCAATGATGTGGCCCTGACCTTCGCCATTCCTCATCATTAGCTCAACATAGGAGACCATGGCGGACTGAGATTGTGCACATGTGCGCCTACGCAAAAGGCAATATGACTCCCGGACAATGTCCTGGGTTTCGATAACCAACATGATGACCTGTAGTCTTACCTAATCTTGCATTTAAAAATGATTTGAAAGTGGCAGTAGTGCAGCACCTCGTGCATCATCCAGAACGTCCAGCAGAAGTGTGATAGTGTAATGTTATATGGATGGCAATGTTATGGTAGTGGCTGCCACTAGCATAACATTGCCATCCATATAACATTACACTATCACACTTCTGCTGGACGTTCTGGACTCATTACAGTTACTGCACTGTTCTGCACTGTATTCATGATGCTGCTGCCCTATTTCAACAATTCAACACATGTAGTATATATCATCCATCAGTCTCC
>CM050999.1:37095637-37103137 GCA_027704905.1 Muraenolepis orangiensis | reverse complement strand
AAATACATATTTGTTTTTTATTTGGCATTTGAGCTCAATTGTGATTGTATTTAATGTATTTAATTATTGACATGAGAAGAGTATGACACCTTTTTTTTTGAGCATTTTGTGATCGAAATTTAAATCCTCTTTTTTGGTGACCTACGTGTTCACACACAGTGCAATTCGTTTCTCTGCATTTAACCCATCCTAGTATTAGGAGCAGTTGACACCAATTTATATTTTATCCACAGGCAGTGGGCCCACTGAACTGCTAGGAGTGCTTCCACTATCGTAACATTGTCATTAACATTACACTGTCGTACTTTGCTGGACGTTCTGAACTCATTACAGTTACTGCGCTGTACTGAACTGTAATGATGCTGCTTCACTTCTGGCACTTTAAATGCTTTAAAATAAGTTTGCACAATTTAAAACATGTAAATATCATCCATCACTATATTGTTCTTTTTATGTTCATTTTTATTGTATATAGTATTTTTATAGTATTGTTTAGAAAAAGGTATACTGTGGGAGGGAATGGGGAGTAAGCATTTCATTGCACTTTTTGCAAATGGCCAATAAAACATGTTGTATCTTGTATTTATTATTATTTTTATTGTTATTATTATTATTATTATTATTTGTATTATATTATTATATTACTATACTATTTTAACAGCACTTGGAAAGCAGTGTAGGGGTCTGGTGCCTTGCTCAAGGGCACCTCGGCAATGTGCAGGTTTTTAGGGGACTTAAACCAGGGACCAACAATCAAGAATCTACCGGATTCCTCACCACCTCGTGTCCTTGTCTTCGGGAGACGCCCTCAAGTAGCCAATTTAATGGCGAGTGGCAGCGTCGTCTGCTACACCTGAAAATACATATTTTGTAAAAATACAATAGATTTGTACCTAGATTTCTGTAAATATACAGAACAAAATAACATAAGGCTCTGGCCCCCTGCCCTTGAGGTATTTCGTAGCTCACAAATACATCCATCAGTGATATCCCTGAACAAGCAATTTGATGCAGTATGTTTTCTTGCAAGACCATATTTGATACCTGTTGTTCTGCTTTATGTAATACAACAACATTTCTCTATCCCAGACATCACATTATATACATTATACATGACTTGAATGGGAGCATGTCGTTGTGGAAACTAAATGGAAAAGCGTACTGTTCAAGCTGAACTGGAGTAAGAGAAAATGACTTTAATAAATAAACAAATAGTGTCATTCTGAGAGAAACAGACCTTTTGGCATCGCATCCTGTAGTTAAGCACAACATTGTCACATGCATTTTGTGAAACACAGACTTAATATGAGCCCCTTCCGTCCGTCTGTCCATTCAACAGATTATATGTATTCTATCATGAAAATAGCAAAAATAGACACCAATTTCAGGGGGGCTTTCAAGACAACAACAAACCAAATCTGCCCATCTTCTGCTGCAGGCTGAAAACTCACCTCTTCAGGAAACACTACCTGGATCCTTCCCACCTAGCGCGTCCTCTTATCACTTTATACTTGCTTTTCTAGCGTACTAGCATCTTACTAATTAGATTGTTTGCTTGTTAGTTAGTTAGATATTGCTCTATTGTTTGCCAACTTAGCTCGCCCAGATAGTTTTTCAAGAATGGTTGGGATTATTTAATTTGAGCCTTTGCAGGCAAATGCCCATCTCTCATTATAATCTACACATTAATAAAAAAATGTAAATGTTGGACTGAGAGATTTGCAGTGGACACTCTGGGCTTTCTAAACAATGATTCCACTCCTCGATATGTGGGGCACAGCCTGACTTCAATTTGTGAAACTTGTAAAACACACGGCACAAATATATGCAGATTGATCTGTATATTGGTCTGTATAAGAGGCACTATATTACATCTCCTATATCATTTGTATGCCAACTAGGCATTTTTCAATGGAAAAATATTTGTGAATCTCAAACTTCTTTTGTGGATTTCTTTAAGACTGTTTTACAAATATAAAAAATCACAAATGCAACCAAGGCTAAGCGCAGATTTACAGATACAAATTACTCACAAATTGATTTGTGCATAGTGTGTTTGAGTTTGGAGTTATGTAACTTGAAAATAGTTTTTTGAATACTTTCGAGACTATTGAATACTACTTAATCCCATTCAGGAGTTTCATTCCGTCTTTTGTACCTCCTTTTATATTTGTCTCAACACAACAATCATTTCTCTCTCTCTCTCTCTCTCTCTCTCTCTCTCTCTCTCTCTCTCTCTCTCTCTCTCTCTCTCTCTCTCTCTCTCACCCCACCACACACACCACCACACACACACACACACACACACACACACACACACACACACAGACAAACACACCCCTTCATCTGGTAGTATTAACAGGCATGCACAGGATCAAATAATAATGGCCAAGGCAGGCCGGGACAAAGTGAATCACCCTGTGCTCCCCCGGTCTTCCATCCACAATTCATATTCAGTCACTAGGAATTATTTCGGACTCCTATGGACGAGGCGCTGTGTTTTATTTGCTGTGTTTGATGACTTGGCTTCTGGCACATGGCTACTGAACAGGAGATGGAAGCTCACTCACACATTGTAAGATTTACATCAGCTCAGAAATGCAATGCTCAAATAGAGAGACAGATACCAATGTCCAATCATTTGTAACTTGTGTATACTGTATGTTTGTGGAAGGTGGAGTCACAGTGTAAGCATAAAAGTCAATTTTCACACATATATATCACATAGATATAGTGTATCCGAAGCTCCCCGAAGTGCCAGGAAGAGCTGCCTGCTTCCTTCAGTGTCCATGTTAGCTAACAGGTACGCGCCTCCCGCCTCTAGCCTCCAACCAGGTGTGAGGTGAAGAATAAAGCGTGCCAAACACACACTCGGCAGTGCGGCAACATTTCCCGCTGAGAGGCAACAAAATATCTGGAAAGAAAGACGAAAGAAGATTCCAGAGGCTTCTCCCCGGGACACGGGTGCTCTCAGAGTGGGTGAATCACCCCACACAGCGTGTGGATCTGTTGAAAACCACTCTTTGAGAATCAGTTGTTGATAAGTTGTAGGCTACTTATTTAAAAGTTCTTCAAATTCTGGTCCTTATCCATATTCAATTGGATGATTCAAAGGTGTTTTCTTTTGTGATATTCTGCAAAGTTAATGGGCCAATTGCCCAAATTGAATTGGTACCCTCCTTAAGGTTGTCTTCTTGTTTGTACTTTGAATGTAGCTCTCTTTTACCTTGTGCACATTGACAGTATAAATGCTGGATTACCAGTACACTTTACAAAATTCTTTATTTCTATAGTTGATGTTATATTTGTTATTATATTTATATTTTGACATATATTTTAACATCACACTCTCCTTTGCAAAACGAGGACCTGATGAAAATGGCAGTGGAACACAGCAAAGCCTACATGAAATAAAGTAAAAGGCAAGACATTTACAGAAAACCGTAACATTTCAGCACCTCTGAATGGACAGCGCTTCAAAATGGGTCTCCGTAGCTTATTGAGCCAAAGGAGTTTCCGGATAAAAATGAATAGCACCTCTCGTCGTTTGGGGGTGTTTATACTGTATATATACTATATATATATAATATTATACAAAATCCACATGAAAGATACATTATTGATCTTGAGCTTAGCTGAGTGATTGACATAAATAGCCAATGTTTCATCAACATTAAATGTGGCAAACAACAAAATCCATTCTGTGGAATGGTATTGAATTACACTTGTATACGATATTGACAGACATGCCTTCCACTCTCAGAGAAGGTTGGCAGTTACCTTACAGCTAGTATGTATGTGTGTGTGTGTGTGTGTGTGTGTGTTTGTGTGTGTGTGTGTGTGTGTGTGTGTGTGTGTGTATGTGTGTGTGTGTGTATGTGTGTGTGTGTGTGTGTGTGTGTGTGTGTGTGTGTGTGTGTGTGTTGTGTGTGTGTGTTTCTGTGTTTGCATGTTCATCCAACTGTTAAAGGTTACATCTGTAAAGATGGGAATATGTGACGAACGCTTGGGCAAGGCAACATGTTTATAGGCCTATATGCAGAGACGAGAGGAGGAGACCTTGGGGTCATGTGTGGCTCCGGGCGTCGGCCAATCTGTTGGGAGGGGGGGGGGGGGTGCGTTCCGCCTCATCATCTTGGGAGGCTTAGCGTGGGGTATTCTATATATACAGAAGCCAAGCCATGGGTGGTATAATATTTTTGTGACCGCTCTTCTGCAATCACAAGATAATAACTTCTTATACGTTAAAGGGACCCTATTTTACCACCAGGTGGGACGGCCGTTGACTGACCATTACAAGCCGTTTCAAGCCATGTCAAAATCAACCCTCCAGTGAAATCACAAGTGGGAGATGTTAGATGGATAGGTCAGTATACCCAGCCTACCCAATTGACTGCAATGGTAGGCTAATGTCACTAGAGAACATGGCTTTTGACATGGATTTTACTGGCTAGCCACCAACAGCTCACCTGCTGGTACAATTGGGGCCTTCTTGGCTTTGTCGTGTTCCTGGGAAATTTTTAGAAAAATCAGCTCTGTAGTTGACGAACACTTGTTTTAATGTGAGGGCTGCAGTAGCTCAATCTGTCGGGACTTGGCTTGGAAACCGGAAAGGTCGTTGGTTGAAAGGTCGCCTGCCCATTAGGGCAGGCGATACCGCAGTATCAAGTGCCGTACAAATAGACTCCGAGATAGCTTCCACAGTCAGGCCATCAGGCTGCTGAACAAGGGTGTATAGCGTATAACAATGTATATTGTATTACATTGATTTATATATACATATTGCTCTTTTTCTGTGCCGATATATTGCATTTTATAAATTGCATTTATATTTTTATTTTTTAACTTCTTTATTCTATTCTGTTTTATTCTACTTTTATTCTATTTTTATCTATTTTTATCTTATTTTTATAACTGCTGTCTGTCGTCGGGTATTGCACATAAGATTTTCACCCACTGCTTTATACTTGTGTAACTGTGAGTGACATAACTGCTTGACTGACTTGGTTCAGTCCAACAAAACACCTTGGCACTACTGAGGTGCCTTTGAGCAAGGCACCAGACACCTACACTGTACATACAATTGCTGCCCACTGCTCCTTATACTAGGATGGGTTAAATGCAGAGAAACTAATTTCACTGTGTGTATACATGTTTGTGACCAACAAAGTGGATTAAATCTTCCTATCTTCTTAATCTAATCTAATTAAAACTGCTCACTGCTACGGTCACGTGAACCGACCCACAGTTTCTTACCAGTTCAATCCTGTTTCATATGATATCCTATAGGCTAGAGAAAAATAAAATTCAATAACAGTAATCAATTAAATGACGGGATAATTAGCTTGCTAAAAATACATGGATCTCTGTGTTCATGTTGTTTGATGGGTTGATACGAAAACATTTCATTATGCAATTGTAACAGTCAGTGTCCCGCACTGGGCTCAAAATCACGACCTCTGGCATGAGAGGCGACGTTCAAGGGCTAAAACTTGCTTTGTCCGTTACACTCACCCCCATAACCCTCACTCTCATCCAGGTCATGGCACCAATGTAACCGTCAGTGTCCCGCACTTGGCTCAAAACTGACGAACTCCGGCATTAGAGGCCACGTTCTATCAGGAGAGTTAAAACCCACGGTCCCTAGTTTCCATGCTAGAACGTCTATTTAGGCGTCAGGGAGTAAGGTTAACCACTGACCAGCACCACCTACTGGCGTGCGTTACACAATGTCTAGTAATATTATTGATGCTCTGAAGAGTAGGCTGAAAACCATAGGCAGCAGGACAGTTTGGACACGGACACATAGCGGACTGTAGTTTAGTTTGATGTGTAACACAACTCAGAGATACAGCACAGAGCAGTATCCGTGGAAGAAATTGGCCTTTATGTTTTGTTCACTATAATGCCATGAAATCTAAGCTTAGCACGATTTGTACATTATGTGTAGTTGCAATAGTCTAACCATATATGGACATTTTTCGGTGCACCCAGAGGTTCTTCGACAAGGCGACATAGAACAGACCTCGTCCACATGGCATCAGGCTCATGGTGTGAAAATGACATCCATGAAAAGCAAATTGAACTCTGAATGGAAGGGTTTTCCCCACAAACACCCATTCGGTAAGATTGAAAACGTCAGCACAGGAGGCTATTAAAAAAAGATTCACCTTTAAGGCGGAGCGCAAACCCCGGAGAAACAAAATACTACGCACACACAAATTTTGCTTTAGTGTTCACTCTCAAATCAAAATCTGGAGGATTTGATCCCTCCTATTGCTTCTCTGAATTGAACCCATCATAGTATTAGGAGCAGTGCACCGCTATTACCGGGGAGCAGTGTATGGTTGGTGCTGCTCAAGGGCATCTCGGCAGTGCCCAGGAGGCAATCTGACCGTGTTTTCCAAGTACCAGTTTTCACTCAGTACTTTTCGGGGACTTGAACTGTTGACCTTCCGGTTCCCGAACCCAACAGACTGAGCTACCGCAGTTCTGATGTCTGCTGTCTTGAGACATCAGGTTCATTTATGGTACTCGCTACTTCTATTATCAGAATAAACTGAGTCATCTTTACAATATTTGTAAAAACTTATATTTCTCTGTATTGTCTCCAACCATCTAAACCTGTGTAGTGAAGTGAGGAGCAGCTAGAATTGTCCAGGACAGTTGTCCCACTCTCGTAGAAAGAATACTTGATGTCTGTGTTACCAATCCAAGGAATCAGTGGTTCCAGAGCCTCCTCAACACAAGAAGGATTTATATGCATATTCTCATGAATACTATTTTGATTTTGATTATTGGTGTATAATGGATGTAGTCTAATGCAATTATATTAAACTCACTGTGAGCCCTCGACATCCGAATATAATAGTGTCCATCTGCCCTTAAGGGAGCAGTCATCGAGGGTTAGAGGTGTGTGGGGAAAAACCAGCTTATATTCCTATTGGGATGATAATGAACCAGTCTCATTAGTTTATTCCTGTTTCACAAAAAAGTATGAGCTTGTTGAACTGCATATTAGAAGAAAATGGAATATATTTCAGAGTTTAAACTACACCTCTGTCTGTGCTGTGTAAAGGAGCTGTTATTTTTACTTCCCAGATAACACTGGAGGACATTCATTGAGGCCTTCTTGTCGTTGGAGAAGGATTGTGACACGAGTTGTCGTTGAAACACACATGCTCGAATTTCCAAGGATTTTCTTTGAACAACGGCCCTGACAAAAAGTATGTGTACAATAGCCTAATGAGGATATGATTTTTCAACAGCCTCTCCTCTTGTGATTTTCTTTCATTCTGCAGAAAATATAAAGCCGAAATTAAAAGAAAATTTTAAGTTATACATCAATTATTATCAAACCTAAATGTTTACCAATCATCTACTCATCATCATGCATCAAAAAGTTACACTTTTAAAAGCTTCTGATCACACAGCACACGCAAACACTCACACACGGACACCCACACATGCACACACGCACACAGGCACGCACACACACAC
>CM050999.1:37088137-37090637 GCA_027704905.1 Muraenolepis orangiensis | reverse complement strand
CAGTGCAGTACAGTGCAGAACATGCAGTAGCTGTAATGAGTCCAGAAAGTCCAGCAAAAGTATGATAGTGAATGATTGTTTAATGTTATATGGATGACAATGTTATGATAGTGGCAGCACTCCTAGCAGTTCAGGGGCACTGAAAGGATAAATATATTTATTACAAATAAGATAATATAAGTATGAGAGTACACACATGGTGTAGTGATGCAATGAATGGTATGGTATTTTTTTCATTCTCCAAAAATCCCAAAATTTACATGGTGGTTTTATATTTTGCATCAAATGTATGTGGAAAAGATGTATGTGTAGTTAGAACATCTCTGAGGCTGTCTCCCCCCTATCTCCCCTCTGGTCTTACAAAGTGGCCCAGCAGCACACCCACACTGCAACACACAGGCAGCACGCAGAAACCCAGCAATTTACTGGGAATGCATGTCGGTATATGGTCACCATGGTGTAAATTAGCATGTTGATTATCCTTTCACAGATAGGGGGATACAAATAGCAGTAGTTAATCTTGTTTAGAGCACACAAATTTATCCTGACAGCTCAGCTGCTTCCACCCCACAGACTGTCGCAGTGCAAATTGAACGGGCTAATCGTAGGAGAGAGAAAAAGAGAAATAAGGCAGATGACCACAGAATTACTTTATTTTTTGGAGCTGCTGAGCTTAACTTGACTGACTATTTTTTAAAGATGGTATTTTCTTCTGAACTACGTGTGCCTGCTTATGAAATACAATATATTAGGGACCATGGAATGGGTTGAGCTTTCTTAAAAAGGGAGGGTAGAGGTTGCTCCCGGAGGATCATTTGTTTTCAAATTTCAAAAACGGTATGTCAGCCATACACGTTTCAACAAGTATAAATCCTACATGAGATTAAGACTTGGTAAACTAGATATAGCTTTAAGTTTACTGTGGTGGAGAGGGCCAACAGTCAAGTTAGAAAATGCACATTTGTGAAATATTGACTGCCTCTCCGTGTCTGTCTCTCATTCAAGTTGCGTTCTATTGAGGTGCAGGGGCCCTGTAGAAAGTTACATTACATTACATTATACATCATTTAGCAGACAATTTTATCCAAAGCGACTTACAATAGTGTGTTTCAACAAAGGAAGGTAAGAGAACAAATACAATAAGTTCAGGTAAAAGTACAGTAAGGTAAAAGTACAATAAGGTGGCAAGCAATATAGAAAAATATCTAAAACTATATATACCTAACAAAATAATCGACTTAGTAAGACATTAGTAAAAGTGAAAAGAGGATGCGCTACGAGGAAGGATCCGGGTCGTGTATCATAAAGAGATGGGTTTTCAGCCTGCAGCAGAAGATGGGCAATGACTCTGCAGTCCTGACATCCGTGGGGAGTTTGTTCCACCAATTTGGGGCCAGGACAGAGAAGAGCCGTGACCGCATAGATTGGCCACAAGGGCCCCTTAGTGAGGGGGCAAGCAGACGGCCCGAAGAAGCAGAGCGAAGTGGACAGGCAGGGATGTAGAGCTTGACCATTGCCCGGAGGTAGGATGGAGCTGTTCCTTTTACTGCCTTGGAGGCTAGCACCAAGGTCTTGAACTGGATGCGAGCAGCTACAGGTATCCAGTGTAGAGACTGAAGAAGGGTAGATGTGTGGGAACTTGGGTGGGTTGAACACCAGGCGAGCTGCAGCTTTCTGAATGAGCTCCAGCGGCCTGACGGCAAATGCCGGGGCACCAGCAAGAGTTGCCGTAATCCAGCTAGATGACAAGAGCCTGGATGAGCACCTGCGCAGCCTTTTCAGTGAGACAAGGCTGAATCTTCCTGATGTTATTGAGGAGGAATCTGCAGGAGCGTGACAGGAAAACGTTTCTAACAGTTGTTTAGGGTTATATGCTGCGCTTTGAATGTTGGAACAATAAAATGCAGCTTTGGCGGCTGAAAGAGACAAGGAGAAGTTAAAGAGGAGCCCTTGAAGATGGAGAAGGTCCTCTGGGGTTTTTCCTTTCTTCCACCTGCGCTCCGCCTCTCTGAGGCTCCTCCTCTGCATTCGCACTGAGTCTGACAGCCAGGGGGCACGTGGAGTTGGACATGCAGACCTGCAGGTGAGAAGACAGAGAGTGTCCCGAGAGGAGGACAGGGTAGAGAGTAGAAAGTCAGTGGCAATATCACAGGATAGTACGAAACACAATGATCATGCAAGGAACAACAATAAGTCCAATATATAAATACAATATATCGGAAAATACAAAAACGATATAATAAGAATAAAAACTATCTCTCTATGCTCAGATACTTGTTCAGACACACTGACTCACAAAGAAACATAATCGTCGTATTTTGGCAGGTGGATCGTGGACACAAAGAATCTTTTCAGGTGGTCCATTTCCAGCATCTTTTTGACATCATATTGTTCTCCAAAGTAGAACTACAATGTCCATTAAAATATATACATATACACAAATCAGTTACTATTCATCAACTGCTATTTTGAAACTCCTTTATAGGTCATAAAGGAAGCT
>CM050999.1:37073137-37078137 GCA_027704905.1 Muraenolepis orangiensis | reverse complement strand
GACTTATGCGACACACAGAAGTAGAAAACACAGATCCTATTCATGGAAAGATTTTAAGACTGAGGTGATTGCAAAACATCCAGAGAATGAGAATGAAATCCACTTTCCAGTGTTGGACTTGCATGGTCATGTGGACATAGATACCACCTTAGAGTTGGGTTGTGAAAGGGATAATTCAAGTGAAATAGTGCAACATATTGCTTCTCTCTTGTTAAAATTGGAAAGCATCTATAATGTCTCTGGCAAATGTGTTGATGACTTGGTGGAACAGCTTCAGTTTATCTGCACATCCTCAACTCAGTATATTCCAAAGTTAGTTAATGATATTTTTACAAAGAATAACTGTGCTGTTGATGAAGCAATTGTCAGTGAATTGGTAGACAAACTGTGTCACTCTAATCCTCTTAGTGCAGCCTTTGGTCCTGAGGGACAATTTTCTTCCAAATTTAGGAGGAGAAAATATTTTAAGGAAAACTTCAGTGTAATTGAGCCAGTTGAGTATATTTTGGATCCAGAGGGGAATTGCAGCTTTCAGTATGTGCCTATTCTTCAAACCTTACAGCAATTGTTGAAAAATGAAGACATTGTGAACAATGTATTGACTAAACATTCAAACATTTCAAAGTTGGCATCCTTCCATGATGGTCAATATTTCAAGCTAAATGCATTTCATGCTAATGAAGAGTTCAGAATTTCACTTATACTTTACGTAGACGATTTTGAAATCTGCAATCCTCTTGGAACTTCGCGAAAAAAACACAAAGTTACAGCAGTTTACTGGGTACTTGCTGATGTACCATCTGAACTGAGATCACAGCTAACATCAATTAATTTGGCTCTCCTTTGTAAAGCGAATGATGTAAAAAAATTTGGCTATGAAACTGTTCTGGAGCCTCTTTTGAAAGATCTCGCAATATTAGAGAAGGAGGGAATTTTTTTGCCTCAGGTTGGTAAAAATATCAGAGGTACTGTTTTTTGTGTTTCAGCAGACAATCTTGGTGCTCATTCTTTGGGTGGACTTGTTGAAAACTTTTCTGGACATTATATCTGTAGGTTTTGCATTGGGGACCATTCTGACTATCAGCAAAAGGAAGTGCGTTCAGGAGCTTTTCCACCAAGAACAAAAGATAACTATGATTTACATGTTCAGTCTGTAAAAGGAAATCCTGCTCAGGTACACTGTTGTGGTGTGAAGAAAGGTTGTCCCATAACTGGGAAATTAAGTTATTTCCATTTTGTAACAGGGTACCCACCAGATGTTTTACACGACCTTTTTGAAGGCATAATTCCATTGGAATTGGCACTATGTTTTAAACTGTTCATCCGCAAGCGATATTTCACCTTGATAGAACTGAACAATTCCATAAATCAATTTCCATACAGATGGACTGATAAAACTGATCATCCCCAACCTATCCCAACAAATTTGGTATCTTGCAAAACTATTGGTGGGAATGCTAGTGAGAACTGGACATTATTAAGATTATTATCATTCATTATTGGTGCGAAGATACCACTGAATGATCCAGCATGGCAAGTTCTCATGAATTTAAAAGACATTACTGAGCTTGTAGTATCCCCTATTCATACTGAGGAAAGTATTTGCTACTTAGATACACTGATATCAGAACATCGCCACAGGCTGTTGGAAGTTTTCCCAGAGCAAAAACTAATCCCAAAGCACCATTTTTTGGAGCATTATCCTGATATGATAAGAGGGTTTGGTCCTTTGGTTAGCCTCTGGACTATGCGCTTTGAGGCAAAACATAGCTTCTTTAAGCAAGTTGCTAGATACACAAACTGCTTCAGAAACATATTGATGTCACTTGCCTCAAAGCACCAAATGATGATGGCATACAATTCACAAGCAAATGCTTCAAAACCTACAATATGTGTCACTAAAGTATCATCTCTTCCATTAGAACTACTTGATATGGAAATACAGAAGTCTTTCAAGGAAGTTTATCCAACACAAACCTCTGTGAACTTGGCCAATGTAGTGATACACCATGGAACTAAATATGCTGCTGGGATGGTTTTGCCGTATGGGTCCACTGGTGGTCTACCTGATTTTGTGGAGATTTCACAGATTGTTATTGTAGACAACAATCTCAGTTTCATTGTGAAATTCCTTAACGGCTGGTATGATGAACATTTTAGAGCATTTATGTTGGAACACTCTGGGAAAATGACCCTGCTACAGCATAGAGAACTTGGTGACACATATCCCTTGGCAGCATATTTTGTGGAAGGCAAACGCATGGTGACATTGAAACGTCACATTGTTTGCAAGTGTTAGACTCTGGCAAACACTCATTCAGGTTTTTTTTCTTTCTGTCCAGATGGATTTGGTGGCCTTGAAGGTTATTATAGAACACCGGAGTGAGAAGCTTCTACTGTCCTCAGGAATACCCAGCACTGTGGAGCAGTTGCATGAGACTGTAAAGGAGACATTTGGACTCATTGAGGTTTTTACCCTGCATTACTTTGATGAGGACTTTGGCGATTACTTCACACTCCATTCTACCAACCAGATCAAACACAAAGGGACAATCAAAGTTGTGATCATTCCATCAATTGTGTTGACATTGACTGAAAACGAGACAAATTTAACCCATTTGAATGACAGTTCAAGCTCTGCAACTGATTCAATGGACCAGACAGATGGCATGTCAGTGTCATCACAAGACGCGGTTAGCCCTCATAGGACATTATGGCCGGATGCAATTGTCATTCCACTTTTTTCTGTGGCAACAGAGACAGTACTGAAAAATGCCAATGAAGAATTTGTCAAAGATTGTACTGTGCTGAACAAAACTCTGGTGAAGTGTGAAATCATGGAAAAATTGGCAGACTACATGTACAGTTACACAGCATACCCCTCAGGCCTTCAGATTGGTGAGGTGGCAGAGGCTTTAGTCAAAAAGCACCCATGTCTGACGGAACCAGGCAGTCGTAATGGCTGGATTGGATGGATGTATAGTCTGAAATACAAGATGGGAAATTACAGGTCGAAGCTCCGAAGTCTTGGATTTCCTGAGGTTACCTGCAATTCAATTAAGAATAAGCGCCCTGATGACCGGGCACCTGCAAAGAACATAAAGAAAGCACGAAAAGGAGAAGTGGTGTTTCTCCCACATTATCCCGCAGGAGACACGAAGGAACAACGCGAGCTGGATCGACACCAACTAATCGCCGAATCCAAGAAGAGAGACAGCACAGCCATCAAGGACTTGATGTGCAGAACTTTTGCACATAGAAGACATGATGTCATCAGTCTACAGATGAGCATAGAAGACATCAAGGACAGATGGCCTGTCTTGTTTGATGTCTCGCAAGTGAGTAAATGGAATTGTCTTTAAGCAGTGGTCAACACAGACATTACGGACGGATAACCTGCATGTGTCAGTTTTACATCCTATTGAAAGCTATATGGACTTTAGTTTTTGATGGATTGAAATGACAATAAATTGAATCATAACTAATTTGTTCTCTTTTCTCATCTCTCTCTCTTCCAGGTCAGCGCAGAGTTTCAGAGGATCACCACACTGAATCTTGAGCCAAAGTTCATGTCAATGTTGGATTTCTATTCCCCAAAACTGTTGTCCATGTTCCAAGGGAAAAAGGGTGCTGTCGGAGAGCGACATCGGGCAAAAATGAGTATTCTACTTCAGGTATTAACATGTTATCCCCCACTTATACAGTTACTTCCTTAACTGCCTTAATAATTCCACCTGTCTCAATCGCATTTCTTTGCTTTGTAAGTTAATTACAATCACTAATTACTTTAGACGTTTTATTCTTGCATCTACTTTACATCCCTCCACAACATACTATACTGACAATGTTTCATTTCTTTAATGTTAATTAAATTGAAACAGTTTGACATTAAAGTAAAGCAAAAGTCTGCTTGAGTAATGTGCAGAGTAATAAATTGTATTGGTTGTTGAAAGAATGCTCTGTTCTGCAGAGTGGAATCCCCATTCAGCGAAAACGAGAGGTTGTCATCCGATGTCTCATCGACCATCTGGGAGAAGATGTGAGTGCCTTGATCAAGGACTTTGAGGTTAGTACTAGGGCTGAAATGATTCCTCAAGTAACTCGATTACTAAAAATTATCGAGCAGTGGGGCAGACATACACGCACTCAGTCAAGCAGACAAACAGACAGAGCGTGGCACAGAGGTGAGACCGAGGCCAATACAGATGTGCAGTGATCAGTTACAATTATAGTAGCCTTATATGAGTAGCCCAGAAGACATATACCGTTGTTTTTTTTAAGTTATTTGAAATAAAAAAACAATTCGTTTTTGCATTTCAGAAAATGGGTTCTTTAAAACGTAATGCACTAGATGGGTCTAGTTTTGACAGATAATATTATTGTATGCAATTTAAACAATAACAATGTTGATTTTTCTTGTTCATTTTAAGAGGCCGGTCTTATTTTCTCTTTTCTATATTTACTATTGCTCTTTTAATAAAGCAAAATAATGTATTATCCGATTAATGAATTAATCGTTAGAATACTCTATAGCTGCAGCCCTAGTTAGTACAATAGTTTGCAGGATTTTTAACAGTGTTAGTTTTGAAGTTTTAAATAATGTAATCATGGATGACTGTGATGATCAATAACATACTTAGTGAGTGAGCAGTGAGGAATTGCTCTTTGTGTGTCTTGTAAAATGCAGGCTGAAAGTAAGCACTAACCAGTTATCTGTTCAATGTCTGCAGGATGCTGCTCATGCACCTGTGAGTGTACAAGAGGAGTTGGCAGAGGAGGTGATGAGGATTTACCTGCTGCAGAACCAAGATGGGTCAGTCGATGAACCTACTGATGTAGGGATTGTGATTGAGGGCATCCCTGTCCTCCGAAGTCTTGGGGATCTTAGCAGAGCCTGCTGCTATCTGTTGGGACTAACCTATGCCTTGGATCTGAGATACCCCAAGAATCTCAAATATAGTTTTGAGGTATTCCAAAAACTACTGTTGGAGCTGGATCCT
>CM050999.1:37047494-37064994 GCA_027704905.1 Muraenolepis orangiensis | reverse complement strand
TGGAGTATGGCTGCCTTGTTGCGAGCTCCCGTACGACGACGCAGTTATTATTATTTTTTTTCGAGACTATCGAAGACTATTTGTTCAGGAAGTTAGCAGCACGTTCATTTATAACTTTTGCACACTTCTGGAGATCAGTTTTTTCATTCTTTCAACTCGGACGTCCCGCCCAAAGTCACAGCTGGATTATCTCCGACCATCTTGGGCACGATTTCACGCAAGCGTCGCAGGAAGAAGCGAGGGAAGCGAGCCGGCGTGCTAGTCAGGCTGAGATGTCGATCCGATCGCCCCCCACTACCCACCATTCTACTGGCTAATGTACAGTCTCTGGACAATAAGTTAAACGAGCTACAGGCTCGTATTCAATTCCACCGGGAAACTAAGGACAATTGTATCATCTGCCTTACGGAGACATGGATGTCGGAGGGGGTTACCGACGCAGCTATCGAGCCGACGGGATTTTCAGTCCACCGGGCGGACAGAACAAAGGCTCTCTCCGGTAGAGATCGCGGAGGGGGGTATGCCTCATGATGAACAGATCTTGGTGCAACCAAAGTCATGTACATCCCCTCAAGTCTTTCTGTTCCCCGGACCTGGAGTACCTCCTGCTTATGTGCCGTCCATACTGGCTACCTCGGGAGTTTACAGTGGTAATCATGACCGCTGTTTACATTCCCCCACAAGCCAACACGGACACAGCGCTGAAGGAACTGTATGGGGCTATCAGCGAACAGGAGTCGGCACACCCTGAGGCTGCTCTCATCGCGGCGGGGGACTTCAACAAGGCGAACCTGAAGAAGGTTCTCCCGAAGTTCTACGAACACATAACATTCCGCGTTGCCTCGGACAATAACATCAACGAGTATGCGTCGTCGGTCACCGGGTTCATCAAGAAGTGCATAGATGATGTTGTTCCGACCAAGTCGGTTCGGATATACCCCAACCAGAAACCGTGGATTAACGGCGATGTTTGCGCTGCCCTACACACGCATAACGCCGCCTTTGGCTCCGGGAATATGGAGGTATATACGAGAGCCAATTTGCATATTGTCAAAACAGATCCACGGACGACGCACTTGCCATGGCCCTCCACACTGCCCTTTCCCACCTGGAGGGAAAGAACTGTTATGTGCGAATGCTGTTTGTGGACTACAGCTCAGCGTTCAACACGATAGTTCCTGCCAAGCTCGACACCAAGCTTAGAGGTCTAGGTGTGCCCCATCCACGTGCAGCTGGATACTGGACCTCCTGTCGGACCGCCGCCAGGTGGTGAGGATGGGCAGCACCACCTCAGAGCCACTGACCCTCATCACGGGAGCCCCCAGGGATGCGTTGTGAGCCCTCTCCTCTACTCCCTCTACACCCACGACTGCATGGCAATGCACAGCTCCAACGTCATCATCAAGTTTGCTGACGACACGACAGTGATGGGCCTGATCGCCGGCGACGACGAGACAGCCTATAGGGAGGAGGTCGGATCGCTGGAGCAGTGGTGCCAGGAGAACAGCCTCGCCCTCAACGTCAAGAAGACCAAGGAGCTGATCGTGGACTTCAGGAAGCAGAGCGGAGAGCACAGCCCTATCTCCATCGACGGTGTTATAGTAGAGAGGGTCAGCAGCTTCAAGTTCCTCGGCGTGCACATCTCCGAGGACCTCACATGGTCCACGCACACCACACACATGGTGAAAAGGGCCCAACAACGCCTAGATTTCCTCAGGCGTTTGAGGAAATTCAGCATGGGCCCCCGCATCCTGAGAACATTCTACACTGGCACCATCGAGAGTGTTCTTACAGGGTGTATCACCGCCTGGTACGGGAACTGCACCGCACTCGAGCGCAGAGTGCTTCAAAGGGTGGTGCGGACGGCCCAGTATATCGTTGGAGGTGAGCTTCCCTCCCTCCTGGATATATACAACCAGCGGTGCATGGCCAAGGCCAAACGCATCATAAAAGACAATGCCCACCCCAGCCACGAACTGTACTCACTGTTACCGTCAGGCAGGCGATACCGCAGTATCAAGTGCCGTACAAATTGACTCAGAGATAACTTCCACAGTCAGGCCATCAGGCTGCTGAACAAGGCCGTATAGCATATAACAATGTATATTTTATTACATTGATTTATATATACATATTGCTCTTTTTCTGTGCCGATATATAGCATTTTATATATTGCATTTTTATATATTTAACTTTGACTTGAATTGAACTTGAACTATACTTAAACTATACAACAATATACTATAACAATAAAGTAAACAATAAAAAGAACAATAAAGTGACACATTTTAAAGTGCAAGTAGAGTAGCAGCATCATTAATACAGTGCAGTACAGTGCCAAACAGTGCATTTTCTGTAATGAGTGCTGAAAGGCAAGCAAAATGATGATAGTGTATAATAGTGTAATGAAATATGGATGACAATGTTATGATTTTGGCAGCAATTGTATCTTTTGTATTTGCTAATGCAAAAGTGGCTGATATCGGCTCAGTGCTTAGTGTGTCCGGAAGTGTGTCCATTTTCTGGCCTTTCGCCCTAAGTTTAAAAAAGCAGAGCAGCACGAGCTGATAAGCTGCAGCCCTGCTGTCATTTGCTTTAACAAACACATTTTGTTCAGCAGGTCTGAAGTCAATAAGGTTGTTGAAGAGATCCGGTGGTGGACAGACAGCAGAGAGCAGGAAGGAAGGCAGTATTAAAGTAAAGTGGAGGGATAGAAGAAAGAGACTGGAGTCGAGTACAGGACTCAAAGACAAGCGTGGGACCAACATTTCCGCTACAGCTACAGGCTGCTTCAGGTTCAATGAAGCATCAACCGGTTTGAATAGCGATCGGTACATTCTGAATGGGTCTTGAATGAATTGTCTGTCTGGTGTCAATGTTGAAATTAATAGAGACAAAAGAAGAACCAAATAATCAATATCCGACAAATGACAAAGTGCAGACCTGAGGTTGATTCCTTGAAGGGAAATGGATTTGACTCTAGAGCCACCATGAACCATGTATTAAAAAAGCACATAAACACACACAAAACTATATGTTCTGTATACCACTCTCGTCTCCAGCCACGCCCATCTGTCTCCACCTCGTATCCAACTGGGGTAACTACACCTAGGAGAACACTCCATCACAGAAGACCGTAGTCACATTCAGCCCACCTGTATTCCACTTCGATTTTTACCCTGGATGTTTTTGTGTTAGTTTTGGACTTCAGCCTTTCCCCTGCAGCACATTATACAACACACTCTGTTTGGATTTCCATTTAGATTTATTTCGTGGTTTTCACTGTGAACTTTTTTTTTTTCATCAGCCAAGTCGTTATTGTAGCAAGGGTGCCAAGGTAGCTTTTATTTTGTCCCATTTATCTGGCAGAGCAATAAAATTGGCCACCGTTATTCGAACAATTCAGAGCTATCCACCAATTTCCGTTTATTTATTAAGGTATTTAAGTTTGTTTTTGACCACATCTCTGATTGCCAGGATGCTGCCACCCAACTCCACTCTATCTCTCAGGGCTCTCGGTCGGTACCCGATTACACTGTGGACTTAAGCATCTTAGCCGCAGAGAGTGGGTGGGATGCGCTGCAGAGCGCTTATAGACGGGGACTGAGTGAGGCTATTAAGGATGGTATAATGAGGGATAGACCTAATAGCCTTAACAATCTGATCTCAGTCGCACAGTTTATGGGCCAACGACTTTTGGAGAGGGACCATGAGTCAGGTCTTCATCCCTCTTCTCCTACTTACCATACCCATCCCTATGCTGTGTTCCCTGTGACTCCCCGTAGACCTTTTCCCTCACATCCCCAGACCCTGACAATGCAGGAGCCGATGCAGGTGGGTCGTCCCGACTATCGACGGAGGAGCGAGACCAGCGTTTCCGAGACCGTCTCTGCCTCTATTGTGGATGGGCCAGACACCTCATCTGAACCTGTCCTAACCGACCCCAGACGCCAAAAGGCCAGGCTCACTAGGTCTGGGATCCCCTTGTTATCTCTCAACCACAGTTTACGCCTTGGATGGCCATCCCCTGGTCCCGATCCCTCAGAGCACTGCCTCCATTATAGCCTGTCTCAAGTGTTCAGCAAGGAGCGCTCCCTTTCCCTTCCACCTCATCGTCCGAATGACTGCCCCATAGACCTCCTCCCTGTCGCCCCCTTCGCGGTGGGACCTCTGCATAGACTTTGGGGCCCTGAATGACAGCTACATGTTTGAACCCTTGACCCACACCACCATTTTCAATAAACTAGACCTCTGCAATGCCAACCATCTCGTCCGCATCAGGGAGGGGGACGACAGCGTTCAATATCCAACTGGGACACTTGAGTATCTGGTGATGCCATTCAACGCCCCGGCTGTTTTTTATAGACCTTGGTCAACGATCTCCTCCGGGATAGGCTCAATGTGTTCGTGGTGGTATATTTGGACAAAATGTTTAAAAAAAAATTGTCAGAGCAGGAGCACCGGCAGCACGTTTGCTTGGTTCTCCAACGTCTCCTGGAGAACAAGCTGTTTGTCAAGGCGGTCAAGTGCCTCTTTCATTCCTCGTCTGTTGAGTCCCCGGCCCCAGAAAGATCATGGCCGTGGAGGAGTGGCCCCGACCCGAAGACAGAAAGCAACGGCACAGCTTTCTGGAGTTCGAGAACTACTACCGGTGTTTTATTTGGGGTTTCAGCCATGTGGCCGCTCCTCTCACTGCCCTCACTTTCACTCTCCGCTCCTTCTTCTGGTCCCCAGAGGCTGAATTGGCCTTCTCTGCCTTGAAGAGCCTGTTTACCACAGCCCCGGTACTACAGAGTGGGCGGTTGGAGTGGGCCGCCCACTCCACTCCCACGGTAATTCCGTAATTCTCACCATAGTGGACAGTTTTTCAAAGGCAACCCACTATGTCACACTTCCCAAGCTCCCCTCCACTGCTGACTGGGAGGCCTACTAGGATTGCAGTTGGGTCCCTCCTTCCTACCTGGGCGACCCCTCCCTGCTCACAGACTTCTACCATGCCCACCCTGATGTCCCTGGAAGGCCGCCTGGTGTCGCCCCTAGGGAGGGGGGTACTGTTGTGATGCCAGCATCACACCACTCTCCTCTCCAGCCTCTTTATCCCCTTCGTGTCCACCTGGGGTTACTACACCCAGGAGAACACTCTGCCACAGAAGACCGTAGTCACGTTCAGCCCACCTGTTCCCTATGATTCTCCATGAAGACCCTTTTACAATCTCCCGTGAACTCCTGGTTTTTCCCCGTTGGAAATTTGTTTCTTTGTTTCTTTTGTTGGATTTTCCAACTTTGATATTTACCCCAGATTTTTTTGTGTTTGTTTTGGACTTCAGCCTTTTCCCCGCAGCACATTATTAGATTAGATTAGATTAGATTCAAATGTATTGTCATTGTACAGCACAAGTACAGTACAGCATTAAATACAGTGCAGCATTAATAAAACACCCTCTGTGTGGATTTCCATCTCTCACTCGCATTAGTCGATTTACACATAGTATTATTACTTCCGTAATTTACACACACATAGTTGATTGTTCACACATCATAACAGTTTATTCCTTGGATCACCAGACAATAAATACGCCTATGGATTTTATACTCCTTTTTGCCCCTGACTCTGTCTGTACTACTAAGGGGTCCGCCATCTACAATTTGTGTCCTATAGTTCTATACAATCCTATGGTCTATATACTATACTGTATACTATAAACAACACTTTACTATATACAATAATAAGGACAGTAAAGTGTCTAGTGGATGATATATATATATATATATATATATACAGCATATGGTGCAATTAAAAGCATTTTAAAGTGAATGTGGTGCAGCACCGTAGTGAAGCGGTAGCAGCATCATGAATACAGTGCAGCACAGTGCAGAATCTAAACTATCTATATGGAATCTAATGATCTCAACGATACAACATCTTCAGAACAAAGTGTGACAAAGTTGTGTGGTGTGAGTTTGAGAATGGAAGTTTGAGGTTCAGAACGGGGAAGCTCCTCTCTCTCTCAATTATCAGGTACATCACAAGCCGGAGGGCCCATGTGTGCGATACAGAAGTCCACTCTGACTTCTTCAAAGGCAAATTTGCCACCTCATAGAAAAAAATAAGGCTCAATAGGTCATTTTCCAACTTGCGCTTCATTTTCAAAAAGAGAAATCACAATAAAAGCAGTGTCTCTATGATGTTCGCCTCTTTGTCTTGTTTCAAAAGGAGATGGGCTCTACATCCAAAGTGGTTAACCTTGAGATATACGGACATAGAAGTGAAAAAGTATAGCTACAGAATATGACAGGGATCCATAGTATCTATCGCAAACTGGCCATGATGAATATGTCCTGCTCCAAATGAATAAATTAGCACAAATTACTAAATTAACTTAATAAAATTAAATGATTAAGCCAGATTCACAGCAGTGAGAAGCATAATTTATAGGTACATTTTATATAGTCTCACACACACACACACACACACACACACATATGCATGCACACACACAAACACACACACACACAAACGCGTATGCACGCACAGACACCCACACATCAGCTTGTGCTTGTTTACGCCTTGTGCTGATGAAAACATGGATGATTTCATGTAAACAACATTCAATTGGGTTTCAATTGGGGAAAGGCTGTTTCAGTGACACACACGGTTAAAAAAATATGCACGTACTGTATACGCTCATACTAAAACGTGGTCCCTTTCTTGTTAAATAATAAAAAAATAAAAACAATACACTAGCTCGGCAGACTGGGATTGTGAAGCTCAGAAGCAAAGGGCCCACGCTGGGTCTGTTTGTCGGGGCCTTAGTTTCCAGGCTCCCACGCTGGCATCAGCCCCTCATTTTACCGCGGCTGCACGTCGTTTTGATTACAAATACAGATCACAGTTAATGGGGGGGGGGGGGGGGGGTAAACAGAGAACAGACCAAAAAAGAACACACCCGAAAATAATGATCTCTCAGATGGTCAATAACAATGGGATGTTAGGCTGACGGAGTGGAGGTATCTGTTTTGTGATGGCAACCCTGGGGACCTGTATGAGACCATATGCTTCCATATGGCCATCTGCTTTATTGCTATTTCCTTCATTTGCCGAGAACACAGAGAGAGAGAGAGAGAGAGAGAGAGAGAGAGGGGGGTGGGCAGATGAATAGCACTAGAAACACATGCAAAATCCACCCTAAACAAGTTATATTCAAAATCAAAGACATGCAGTGGGGTGGGGATGTCGCAATGGCTATTCACCCTGCCTCCACTAGAGGTGTCTACCCTCATTCACATCTCCCCCACACCTGCAGCACATTATAATCAACCTGCCTATTTAAGCCTACCCCGCACACTCTTACTTTGCCAGATTGTTCCTGAGGACACAGACTACCCGGACTGATTCCCGTTGCCGACCCTACCTGCCCCAGGACCTGCCAGCCCTGCCTGGTTCCCGATCTGCCGCCTGTCCCTGATTACGCTTCTGCCTGTCCCTGCCTGGTTCCCGATCTACCGCTGGTCCCTGTCTACGCTTCCGCCTGTCCCTGCCTGGTACGTCTGCCCTGCCTGGTTCCCGATCTACCGCCTGTCCCTGACTACGCCTCTGCCTGTCCCTGCCTGGGTTGTCTACCCAGCCCGTTCCTGATCACCTGCTTGTCCCCGACTATGTCGCTGCCTGTCCCCGTCTGTGTGATATTAGTCCCCGTACAGCGTCGCTCCTCCCACGTCTGACAGTGTCGCTCAGTCCCCATACAGCGTCACTCTTCCCCCCGTCTGACAGCGTCACTCTGCCCCCGTCTGACAGCGTCGCTCTTCCCCCATGTGACAGTGTCGCTCTTCCCCCGTGTGACAGCGTCGCTCTTTTCCCGTCTGACAGCGTCGTTCTTCCCCCGTCTGAAAGGGTCTTTCTTCCCCCGTCTGACAGTGTCGCTCTTCCCCCATCTGACAGCGTCACTCTGCCCCCGTCTGACAGCGTCACTCTTCCCCCATGTGACAGTGTCGCTCTTCCCCGTGTGACAGCGTCGCTCTTTTCCCGTCTGACAGCGTCGTTCTTCCCCCGTCTGAAAGGGTCTTTCTTCCCCCGTCTGACAGCGTCGTTCTTCCCCCGTCTGAAAGGGTCTTTCTTCCCCCGTCTGACAGCGTCGCTCTTCCCCCATCTGACCGTTGCTCTTCCCCCGTCTGACCGTTGCTCTTCCCCCGTGTGACAATGGCGCTCTTCCCCCGTGTGACAGCGGCGCGCTGCCCAACGCTGCCTAACGCTGCGCTACCCCGTTCTAACGATGCCGCACTGCCCCGTTCTGACGACGCCGCACTGCCCCCGCCACGCGGGGGCAACGCCGCGCTGCTCTACGCCGCGCTGCTCTACGCCGCGCTGCCCCGTTCTGACAACGGCGCGCTGCCGAACACTGCAGTGCCGAACGCCGCGCTGCCCAACGCCGCGCTGCCCAACGCCGCGCTGCCCAACGCCGCGCTGCCCAATGCCGCGCTTCCCAACGCCGCGCTGCCCAACGCCATGCTGCCCAATGCCGCGCTGCCGAACCCCGCGCTGCCCAATGCCGCTCTGCCCCGTTCCGACGAAGCCACGCTGCTCTACACTGTGCTGCTCTACGCCGCGCTGCCTCCGTCTGTTGGTGCCGCGATGCCCCGTTCTGGCGCTGCCCCGTTCAGACGACGTGCTGCCCAATGCTGCGTTACCCCGTTCTGACATCGCAGCGCTGCCCCGATCTGATGCCGCCACGCTGCCCCGGTTCATCGATCACGTGGTTCACTGCGGGAGACTCTTTCCCTCCTTTAATAGGAGTCCTCCTATGGGGACAGGGAGGGCTCATCCTCGGAGGAGGGCGGGACTCTCCAGGAGGCGGCGGAGGTGATGGCTGTTGCGAGGGGGACGTTTGTTTTTGTTTTGTTGTTGTTTTGGGGACGTCAGGAGCTGTCCCTTGAGAGGCCTTGATGAGAGGTCCAGAGAGGTCCAGAGAGGTCCAGAGAGGTCCACAAAGGACCAGAGAGGACCAGAGAGGACCAGAGAGGACCAGGGAGGTCCAGAGAGGACCAGAGAGGTCCAGAGAGGGCTAGAGAGGTCCAGAGAGGACCAGAGAGGTCCAGAGAGGTCCAGAGACCACCAGAGAGGACCAGGGAGGTCCAGAGATGTCCAGGGAGGACCAGGGAGGTCCAGAGAGGTCCAGAGTAGACCTCAGAGCAGACCTCAGAGTAGACCTCAGAGCAGACCTCAGAGCAGACCTCAGAGAAAGAACCCTCAGGAAGCGGAGGAGGAGGAGGAGGAGGTGGACATAGACGTCTGTGACACTCTTACTTTGCCAGATTGTTCCTGATGACACAGACTCTCCAGCGTACCCGGACTGATTCCCGTTGCCGACCCTGCCTGCCCCGGACCTGCCCGCCCTGCCTGGTTCCCGATCTGCCGCCTGTCCCTGACTATGCTTCTGCCTGTCCCTGCCTGGTTCTTGATTTACCGCCGGTCCCTGTCTTTGCCTCCGCCTGTCCCTGCCTTGTTTGTCTACCCAGCCCGGTTCCTGATCACCTGCTTGTCCCCAACTACGTCTCTGCCTGCCCCCGTCTGTGTGATATTACTAATAAATATCACTACCTGTCCTTGTTGTCCGTGTGCTGCATTTGGGTCCAAACCGTGACAGGGGAGGAAATTTCCTTTGAGGTTTGACTCCCTCAAGTTTTCCACAAAATGATTCACATTTGATTGATGATGATTCACTTCATGTTTTTTCCATGAAGTTTGTGTCTTCCCTCAAGTGCTCTCAACTCGCTTGCTGAAAGTTTAGAATTTGATCGAATTGACTAGCAATCAGATATCTTTGTTCATTCCTTAGGTCTTTGTCTACAGACGTCAACTGATCCCGCCTGAAATAGGTTGTTTTGAAGTCTTGTGACACACATGGAACGTAAAATCTGCTGTTTATCTTAACCGTTTGAAACAAAAAAGGAAGATACCATTTGAATCGATCCGTGAGATCCGAAAAAGAATGATTTATCACACTATATTAACAATTGATCCTCTATCGCAGACATAGTAAATTACCTTAACTTCGTACTGCCACACCAGAGAACAAAAGCATGGAGGCATACAGCATTTGTTGTGTGTGGCTGAGTTCATGAATTGGGAACACAACAAAAAAAGTTAGTCCCACACAGACATCTCTGATAAGCAAAGCATATCTGCAGATTGCAGAAGTGGTGGTACGCAGTAGTAACTAACGACATGCAAAAACATGATTTTCAAAAGGCCCAATTCAATATATATAGGGGCGGCTGGTAGTGAGGGCATTTAAAATCCAGACACACTGAAGCAGCATAAGGCTATTTTGAGTAACGAGAGAGAAACATTGTGAGAAACATTGTGCTGCGTGCAATCATCTTTTCTTTGTATTCTTTGTCAGAAATAAATCTCTGCTCTTATTTTGAGATTACTGAAGTCTGACCTGATATCCTAATCCCTTACGAGAGAAAAATAATATATACATTTTAGACCAATTTGAGAAATCTATAAGCCAATCAAGTTTATTTTTGGATCTTACTGCTGTCTCAAGAGCTGATATGTACTGATATGTTTGTTGGTTTGGGCACAACTCTGGAGTCGGAACTAATATAAAATCAACGGGCAGTTTATTGTCATTCTCTTCAAAATACGGTGGGCAGAACTGTTCAAACTCAAAAGTTGTCTGTCAAGGTAAGGAAACTAAAAAACTCAGACGGATCAAAAATGTTTGCAATGTCCAAAAAGCTCAGAGGCTAATGAACTCAAAAAACTCAAACAGATCAAAAAAAGGTTTGCAATATCCAAAAAAGCTCAAAAGATACTTCTGGCGGGTAGTGTGCCCCTGCTGGCGGGTAGTGTTCCCCTGCTGGCAGGTAGTGTTCCCCTGCTGGCAGGTAGTGTTCCCCTGCTGGCAGGTAGTGCCCCCTACTGGCGGGTAGTATGCCCCTGCTGGCGGGTAGTGTTGCCCTGCTGGCGGGTAGTGTTCCCCTGCTGGCAGGTAGTGTTCCCCTGCTGGCGGGTAGTGCGCCCTTGCTGGCGGGTAGTGTGCGCCTGCCTCCTGGTCGACTTGCCAGGGGATGTAGATTGGTTGTGATTTGAAGTCGGGGGAGGAGTCGCAGCCGTAACATGATTATTTCAGACAAAATAAAGATCAGGTCAGTGAGAGAAATCATTGATCTTAAATTGGGATTGTGGTGAGACAAGAAGAAGTCTATTTCTTAGAAGTTTAAATTTAAAAAGTTGTCACCATGGGTCTAGTGGCACAAGTCACTGTGGGTTTAGTGGCCCAAGTCACCGTGGGTCTAGTGGCCCAAGTCACCGTGGGTCTAGTGGCCCAAGTCACTGTGGGTCTAGTGGCCCAAGTCACCGTGGGTCTAGTGGCCCAAGTCACTGTGGGTCTAGTGGCCCAAGTCACCGTGGGGCTAGTGGCCCAAGTCACCATGGGTCTAGTGGCCCAAGTCACCGTGGGTGTAGTGGCCCAAGTCACCGTAGGTCTACCTCCACGGTATCGGCTGCTAAATCTGCCTTCTACCGTACAAAAATCAACTCTTCTGCCTCTAACCCCAGGAAACGTTTCTCCATGTTCTCTTCCCTCCTCAACCCCCCCTCCCCTCCCCCTCCCTCCTCCCTCTCAGCTGATGACTTTGTCACCTTCTTTACGAAGAAGGTGAACGACATTACCTCCTCCTTCACCCCCACCACTTTCCTCCCTCCCTTTTCTCCCACCCCCGCTAACCTTACCTGTTTCAACCCCCTCTCCCCTGATGAAGTTAACAAACTGGTTACATCTAACCACCCTACCACCTGCCCCCTTGACCCAATCCCTTCCTCTCTTCTCCAGGACATCTCGGGCGATATCCTTCCCTTCCTTACCTCCCTAATTAACACCTCCCTTGATGCAGGCCTGTTTCCGGCAGCCTTCAAGACTGCCAGAATCAAGCCGCTCCTCAAGAAACCATCCCTGGACACCACTGATGTCCAAAACTACAGACTGGTATCTCTCCTATCATTCCTGTCCAAAACCCTTGAACATGCTGTCTCCTCACAACTTTCATGCTATCTCTCGCAGAACAACCTACTCGACCCTCACCAGTCAGACTTCAAGGCTGCGCACTCCACGGAGACGGCACTGCTCGCAGTGACAGAGTCTCTTCATGATGCCAGAAGCTCGTCCCTCTCATCAATACTGATCCTTCTCGACCTGTCTGCGGCGTTCGACACAGTGAACCACCAGATCCTTCTCTCCACTCTCGCCGAGCTTGGAATCGCGCTGGAACTGCGTAATCCTGGTTCACCTCCTACCTCGCATATCGCACTTATCAGGTCACATGGAATGGTTCCCTGTCCAGACCCTGCACCCTGGACACCGGAGTCCCCCAAGGCTCAGTATTGGGACCCCTTCTGTTTTCTCTTTACACTAAATCGCTAGGCTCTGTAATCACATCTCATGGCTTCTCCTATCACTGCTATGCAGATGACACTCAACTGTTTCTCTCTGTTCCCCCCTCAGAAACCCAAATCACAACACGCATCTCTAAATGCCTGGCCGACATCAGCAGATGGACAGCTGCCAACCACCTGAAGCTCAACCTTGACAAGACTGAGCTCCTCTTCATACCGGGGAAAGACTGCCCTCAGATGGACCTACTGGTCACCATCGAGAACACCCAAGTCTCCCCCTCAACCACAACAAGAGACCTTGGTGTGGTGGTAGATGACCAGCTGTCCTGCAATCTCCACTGGCTTCCGGTAAATGCTTGCATCAAGTTCAAGACTCTGGTGCTGACCTTTAGGGCAGTCAATGGAACTGCCCCAGCCTACCTCCAGGCGTTTGTCAAGCCCTACATCCCAGCCAGAGCGTTCCGCTCAACTTCTGCCAGGCGACTTGTTCGACCTTCACTGATGACAACCAAGCATCGCTCTTCCAAGACCCAGCTCTTCACGGCTCTGGCTCCACAGTGGTGGAATGAACTCCCGTCTCATGTCAGGACAGCAGAGTCCCTCGCCAGCTTCCGCAAGAGACTCAAGACCCACCTGTTCAGAGTCCACCTGGACTCTCCATGAACCCTCCTTCTCCTTTGTGAACCCCTAACTTGCTTAAGTCCTAACATTAATAGCTCTTAGCGTGTTGTATAGTCTAGCAAGTGTAGATCCTTAATGTTGATAACACGCTCTTATCACAGCTACTTAAGCAGGTGACCTGGCAGTACGAAATTGTGTTATTCATCTTGTTAATATGAATGCTTGTGAACTGCTCTATTTGTATGTTTGCGTACCTCAGCGTTATGCTATTGTCTGCTTCAACAAATGTACACCTTGTAAGTCGCTTTGGATAAAAGCGTCTGCCAAATGCCCTAAATGTAAATGTAAATGTCTAGTGGCCCAAGTCACCGTGGGTCTAGTGGCCCAAGTCACTGTGGGTCTAGTGGCCCAAGTAATTCTCACATGTCACTATTAGGTGTTGTAAAACAGTGGTTAGCTGTTAATAAAATATGTTTTATTGGCCATTTGCAACAAGTACAAACAACTCCCTATTCCCTATATCCCTATATGCATGCCTGTTTTAACATTTCATTACAAATAAAGTGATGAAAAAACTACAAACAAGATTCAAGATTCTAGATCTTTATTTGCCATGTGTAACAAGTACAATGGAATGCTTACTCCCTATTCACTCAGGCAGTATGAATCTCTAACAATACTATACTATAAACACAATATACTGTCTACTATAAACTATATGTCACGGTTACGGTGGTTGACAGGGGGCGTTGCCAGGCCGCGTGCGCTAGAGGCGCACACACACGCACCTGCCAACCATTACCGTGGCTAATTACCATTGATCTCACCTGGGGGCTATTTATACAGCGGCGTCAGTGAGAGACGTCGCTCGTTCGTACTACGTGTAAACCGGTACGCTACCAGTCCCCAGGTGACATTCATCCCTGGTCCTGATCACCCTGCTACGGACTATCGGAGAGATAGTCCGCCCGTCTGCTGTTCCAGCCCCCCTCGTCGGTCCCGGAGTTCCGCCCGTCATCTACCTGTCGGTACGACGCACCTCGACCTCCCGGTAACCTGACCATCGCCTGTCCCCAACGATCCCTACGTCTCCTACCTGTCGGCTTGACGCACCTCGACCTCCCGGTAACCTGACCATCGCCTGTCCCCAACGATCCCTACGTCTCCTACCTGTCGGCTTGACGCACCTCGACCTCCCGGTAACCTGACCATCGCCTGTCCCCAACGATCCCTACGTCTCCTACCTGTCGGCTTGACGCACCTCGATCTCCCGGTCCCAGCTCCCTCGTCGGTCCTGGGGAATCGCCTTCTATTGTGTTTTGTGCCATTAATAAACCCCTGTTCTTCCTTTCCTGGTCTCCGCCTGCGTTCTGGGTCCAACCTCACCACACACAGTCGTGACACTATATACAATACGATAACACAGCGTTGAAACTCCATGTGCTGATTTTACTCAATCTGTTATTCTAATACATCCATAGTCTGCAACAGTTGAGCCATCCAGAGGGTCGTGAGGACGGCAGAAAAGATCATCGGGTGTAAACTTCCATGCATTGAGGAGATCTTAGGACAAGATGTCGGAAGAAGGCCATGTACATCATAAAGACCTGCAACCACCCTGGGCACCATCTCTTCTCCCCCCTACCATCCGGTTGCCGGTTCAGAAGCATCTGTACAAGGAGTTCCAGGTTCAAGGAACGTTTTTATCCACAGGCAGTGCGCCTACTGAACTGCTCGGAGAGCTGCCACTAACATAACATTGTGATAAACATTACATTGTCATACGTTGCTGGACTTGATGGACTCATTACAGATACTGTACTGCACTGTATTGATGAAGGCGCTGCACTACTGGCACTTTAAATTGCTTTTAAACCTTTTTGCACAATTCAACACATGTACAACACATGTATCATATCGTCACTTTTTATGTTCATTTGTATTGTCTATAGTATTTTTATAGTATTGTGTTTTAGAAATTCATACTGCGTGAGGGAATGGGGAGTAAGCGATACATTGTATTTGTTGCAAATGGCAAATCAAAATATTGTATCTTCTTGTTTCTTGTACCTTGATAACAGAGATGGTACCTTCGTACCACATCATCCGGTGGGTTTGTTTAGTATCATGGACCGGCTGTACCGTCGTGGGCCACCGGTGGGCAACCACAGCACTATATTATACGTATATGCATAATAAGCTACATTTTGCAGTGGATAAGATAAAATAAGGTAACCTGCAGCGGATGAGATAAGATAACTTTCCCGCCTCGTATGCACACATTGGGCGACAGTATAGCTCAGGCCATTAACATGGCTTCTTGAGAGCTCCTCGTTGCAAGAGTTTGAATCATTGTGAACAGAGCAGATGGTACATGCTAGAGCTCTTCCTCGAGTGTGTGTGGTGGAGGCTGTTTCAACCTGTGGGCTTTGATTAACAATGACCCACAGGTGTGTAGCCTCACCAGCCAATCAGTCCAACTCAGGCCAGGTGAGGCTTCTTAAACCAGCCACCAACCACACACACACTCCACACATTTAATATTCATTCTTTGTGACTTAATTTAGCATAATACCAAACGTTTTTTAGTGGGTAATTCAATTTGGTTAGCTAGTTGAACATACCATCTTCACGGCCCTCGAAGGACAATTATTCCGTTTTTTCCCACCAACTGCAGTGATTCAGTCTTGGAGAAGGCAACCTACATGCACAGGCTGTTTTCAAGATTCAAGATTGAAGATGACTTTATTTATCTCGAGGGAAATTAAGGTGCAACAGTTGAAACAGGGGGAATAAATGCACACAAAATATACTAATACCTAAAAATGAAATAACAACAAACTAAACTAAACTAAACTAGTATAAACAAAATATAACTAAATTAAATCTAAATTAAATCTAAATGTATTGACAGATGAATTGCACAATATACAGTATTATTACAGTAATACGTAGGTATATACAATATACAACAATACGTATAGTGCAAATTGGCAGTAATAAAATACTAATAAATAACTCAGATGAATACTGAAAAAGTGACATGTGAAAAGTGAAAAGTGAAATTTAATTTACAGTGCAAAATTACAGTGAAAGGATTTACAGTGCGTTGACCAAAAAATAATAACACAGTGCGTTGACCTCAGGTCACTGAGTCTCCACTGTCCCTCTCACGACCCGAGGTAGATGAATTAAAGTGTCTGATGGCCACAGGAAGAAAGGACTTCCTGTGGCGTTCTGTGGTACACCTGGGTGGAATGAGTCTGTTGCTGAAGGTGCTTCTGTATGAGGTCAGCACCTGATGGAGAGGGTGAGAGTTGTTGTCAAGGATACTACGCAGCTTGCGCGGCATCCTCCTCTCAGACGCCACCAACAAGGAGTCCAGCTGGACCCCCAGGACAGCGCCAGCCTTCCTGACGATCCTGCTGATCTTGTTGGCGTCTGCTGACCTCAACCTGCTTCCCCAGCACACGACACCGAAGAAGATGGCACTGGCTACCACCGACTGGTAGAACATCTTCAGCATCGTGTTACAAACGTTGAAGGACCGGAGCCTCCGCAGGAAGTAGAGACGGCTCTGGCCCTTCTTAACGGCCCCTTGGTTCCCTTGTTCCCTTGTTCCCCTTGGTTTTCTTTCTGCAATTAGGTTGCCTTGGCCCACCAAACACAATAGAGGTTCAAACTGTAGACAAATTGGACCGTTGATAAAAGGGGTTCGCAACAAACACAATCAGTGTGGCGTTTAAACTATTAACTACTACTTTATTTATCAATGCAGGGAATAAAAGGAGAGTTGAGTTTTTGAGTTTTTTATAACTGCCAGCTAAATGCTGCTCAAAAACACGCCGTCAACACTCTGACGGTGAATAATACTTATATATATATATATATATATATATATATATATATTTAGTTATTTACTTACTATCTCTGCCCAATACTTACATCATATCGTCCAAGTTTCTGAAAGGTTAAAACTTAAAACTGAGCAGCACCCGGTTCCAACATGGCCATTGTCAAAAATGTTGGAAGATTTCGTCAGCGGTTTACCATCTCTTGTCTGGTGAAGAGGCTTGACTGACTCCCTGTGTAGCGGAACCATTCTCCAGGGTAACACATGTCATGGCGCTAGCTGACTGCTTCCTTTTAGGGAACTCAGGCAGTCCCTATTCTAAGTTCCCATCGTTTGTCCAACCAGACAGATGTTGTTCTTCTGTTGTGTCACTTTACATCTCTATATATGTGTACATTTATACCAGTATTTATCAGACACTGTTTTACCTTCTTTGGCAGAGGCTTCGCTGCTGGAAGAGGCATGCTGATTCACTAGCCCTCCCATGCTAGCCGTGCTATTGTGACCGTAATCACGCCAAACTCTTACTTAGACTTAACCGTATTCAACTCATTTGACATTTAACATTGAGCTCCACATATAGAAACCTTCCCCGAACCATATTAAATCAACTTTTTTTAAATTAA
>CM050999.1:37027494-37039994 GCA_027704905.1 Muraenolepis orangiensis | reverse complement strand
CAAAAACATTCATTCAAACAGAACAACAAACTAATGAAATAATATACCAAGGGCCCCTGAATGTCATTAGCAGCGCCGTCGCTGTGATGTTCATTGTGTTGAGAACCACATGAAGGACACAGGGCTTCAAAATAAAAGCTCAGCAAACACACAAATAACTTTAGATTTAGAAAAGATTTAGAAAGTAAGTTGCCGCGGAAAAAAGGCACGGTAATTGAGTTTCACGCGCTAGTTAATTTAGTCGCACAAAGAAAATTCATTAAAGACAATTGTTCATTTAAAATCCGAATCTTGGGGAAGAAAATGTTTGTGTGTGTGTATGTGTGTGTGTGTGTGTGTGTGTATGTGTGTGTGTGTGTGTGTGTGTGTGTGTGTGTGTGTGTGTGTGTGTGTGTATGTATGTGTGTCTTTTGAACGAACATGCGTTCATTACACTATCATACACCACAATACTTTGGACTTTCTGGACTCTTTCCAGTTACTGCACTGTTTTGCACTGTGCTGCACTGTATTTATTTATTTATTTATTTATTAATTAAACACGTGAACATGTTATTCATCATTCACTTTATTGTTATTTTATTTGTGTACAGTACAGACATCTCAAAGTGGATGTCGATGCACCACCTAAAGCTCAACCTGGACAAGACTGAGCTAGTGTTCTTCCCGGCAAAGGGCTGTCCGCACCGAGACCTGGCTGGCACCATTGATGATGCTGTGGTGACACCTACTCGGACCGCAAGGAATCTGGGTGTGACCCTGGACGACCAACTGTCGTTCTCGGCAAACATTGCATCGGTGACACGCTCCTGCAGATTCCTCCTCTACAACATCAGGAGGATTCAGCCTTTCTCACTGAAAAGGCTGCGCAGGTGCTCATCCAGGTGCTCATCCAGGCTCTAGTCATCTCCCGGCTGGACTACTGCAACTCCCTCCTTGCTGGCGCCCCGGCATTTTCCATCAGGCCCCTGGAGCTCATTCAGAAAGCTGCAGCTCGCCTGGTGTTCAACCGCCCCAAGTTCTCCCACACATCTACCCTCCTTCGGACTCTACACTGGCTACCTGTAGCTGCTCGCATCCAGTTCAAGACCTTGGTGCTAGCCTACAAGGCAGTAAAAATGACTGCTCCATCCTACCTCCAGGCAATGGTCAAGGCCTACATCCCAACCTTTCCACTTCGCTCGGCTTCTTCGGGCCGTCTGCTTGCCCCCTTACTTAAGGGCCCGTGTGGCCGATCTACGCGGTCACGGCTCTTCTCCGTCCTGTGGCCCCAATTTGGTGGAACAAACTCCCCACGGATATCACGACTGCAGAGTCACTGCCAATCTTCCACCGCAGGCTGAAAACCCATCTCTTCAGGACACACTTCCCGGATCCTTCCTCGTAGCGCTAAGTCAATTATCTAAGTAGATTACATATTATAGATAGGTAGATATTGTTCTAGACATTATTGTACTTAGAAATTAGAAATGAAAAGTTAGAAATTAAATGCACTTTTGACTTCTGGTGACGAGTTGTTCTCTTACCTTCCTTTGTTGAAACACGCTATTGTAAGTCGCTTTGGATAAAAGCGTCTGCTAAATGACTGTAATGTAAAGTAATGTAATGTAATGTATCTCCCTGAGGGATAGGGAGAGACTCGGAGTAGAGCCGCTGCTCCTTCGCGGAGAAAGGAGAGTTGAGGTGGTTTGGGTAAGGATGCTTCTTGGTCGCCTCCCAGGCACATCCAACTGGGAAGAGACCACAGACCAAGGTACAGGTGGGGTGATTACATCTCCACACTGGCCTGGGAACGCCTCGGGATCCTCCAGTCAGAGCTTGTCGATGTTGCGAGGGAGAGGGAAGTTTGGAGTCCCCTGCTGAAGCTGCTACCTCCGCGACCCGACCATGGATAAGCTGGAGATGATGGATGGATGGATATATAAATAAATAAATCTGACACAATATTCCAACGCTTTGCTAACCAACTAGAGCGTACTTTAAAATGACAGGTTGACAAACACTGTCTGGGCTATACATCAAGTGTGTAGTGTCTGTCCGAGGACAGTCTGTCCACCAAATAAACAACCCCCCCGGAAGGTGCTCATGAGGCTGTGTGTGTGTGTATTTGTGTGTGTGAGTGTGAGTGTGTGCGTGCATGCATGTGTGGTTGTGTGGTTGTGTGTGTGTGTGTGGGTGCATGTGTGTGTGGTTGTGTGTGGTTGTGTGTGAGTGTGTATGTGTGTGTGTGTGTGTGTGTGTGTGGTTGCGTGTGTGAGTACGTGCGTGTGTGTGAGTGTTGTTGTGTATGCGTGCGGCGTGTGTGTGTGTGTGTGTGCTTGTGTGTGTGTGGGTGCGTGCTTGTGTGTGTGTGTGTGGAGTTGTGTTTTTGCGTGTGTGTGTGTGTGTGTATGTGTGTGTGTGTGCGTGGCTGTTGAAACAAGTGGAGGGAAACCATTCAAGCATGTTAATCTCAGCTCATATTAATGTCACATGTTGGTGAATTGAGCACACAGTGATGGATGACGTGGTTTATGGTTTACTCGTTTGGGGAGTAATGAGTATTTTGCCTCGGCTGTGAGAATCGATGTCCACACAAAGTGGAAGAGGAAGAGAGTAAGTTAACGTAGTTTCCAATGTAAACAAACGGTTAACAATGGGACACTGGCCTTGCTGCTGTTTTGAGAAAGGCCAGATCAGTCCAATATGTCAGACCCTTTCCATGGTATCCTAGTTGTGCACAACACAACCCTAAAGCTACAAACTTTACTTCCATTGTAACTGAGGATTTTTGTTCAAATTCTTTTAATCTGTCATGATCCAACCCAGCTCTACCCGCTCCTAGTCCTGGATCTCCGCTGGCTTCCTGGATCCGCGAAGTCACGACTCCGTTCCGAAATGCCACTCTGTGTTTTCCCTTGTCAGCCGTTTCATACTGAACTCACCTGTTGTCAATCACACCTTATTACCAAGCTGTATTTAAGCCATGTCTTGTGTGTAACTCAATGCTGGATTGTCACCCAGATATTCTGTATCTGTATCAAGTTAAGTTTCGAGTGTGTTCTGTTTATTGATCCACCGTGTTTTTGCCTTGCGTTTTTGTACCTCTGCCTCAACCCTGGACATCCTGTTACCGACCTCGGCCTGTGCTCGTGTTCATTAAAACACCTGTTCTCCTGGCTTCTGTTCACTTTGCTTTTAGGTCCCACCTACACCCAGCCGTGACGCAATCTGGAACATTGAGTGCTCTTTATTGGTCACATACATGTACACATACACACACACACACACAGTGCAATTTGTTGATCTGCATTGAACCCATCCTAGTATTCAGGAGCAGTGGGCAGCTATTGTATATACAGTTGCCCCAGGGAGCAGTGTTGGGGTCTGGTGCCTTGCTCAAAGGCACCTGTTGGGACCAGTGCAGCCAGTGGCAGGTTCAAAACACCATTGGATTGGAATAGCTTTAATAAGTTCACATACATTGTGCTACAACTAGGATGGGGAGTTATCCCACACACCGTCTTACCAGAGCATGACAGTGATTCATTAGCTGTTGAATATGCTTCATGAAAAGATGCAGGGAGCAGCTGCAGTGTTTTGTACAACCAACATAACACAGACCTTGGGTTTTGGATTGTAGTTTATGGCCATTTGCCACGAAGAAAACTTGAGCCTTGGACTGAGCCTTGGACTGAATGTTCCTAATTACCCAGAATACCCAGTAATTATCCTCCGACGTGCTTAATAACTCCCTCCTGTGTAACTGCAAGTACAGATGATTTTTACTGGCCCCGAATAGAGGCTGTTTGATTGGTTGGGCACGTTGATGATGTCGCCAGCCTGGTTAATTGCTGCTCTGAAATCATTTTAATAAGAACAGATGCCCTTGGTGGCTTCCCTTTATCGCTCTCACTCTCCCTCCTCTTGTCTCTATGTGGCTCGCCCTTTTTCTCGCCAGCACACACACTGACAAATGGGCGGGGAAAGGGTCGATTAGCATCATCCCGTTAATGAGATATTAATGCGTGCTTTCTGTCCAGTCGTTTGTACTAATTACATGCAACAGTCATGAGAGATAATGCATGCCACATTGTGACATATAGCGGGGGGGGGGGTTCCCTCCTGGCCCCCTCTGTCCCCGTAATGAACACATAATCTATATGTTGTGAACGCATGCAGGATGAGAGTGGCACCTTCATATGCACGTTTGTTTCCGTAAACCGATGCCCGGTCAATACTTACTTTGCAAAGTCTACCTGTTGCGGCGGTCCCACCGGAGCGGAGGCCCCGCTTGCGCCTCCATGCCTTTGAAGTATTTTTTAGTGGTCTGTTCATTGCGTTGTTATTTCCCTTTTATTGATTTCCTTTATTGTGGGATCCACATGGAACTCAATGTATCATACATCCTTTGTAGGGATACTCCGAAGACACCTGCATACACATCAACCTGTAAGCCAAACTTACAATACTTTGTAAAAAATCCCATATCCCTCGGCAATGCAACGCGGCAGTGATAGCTCAGACTGTTTGGCTGTCTGGCTTGAAAACCAGAAAGGTCGCTGGTTCACGTCCCCCCAAAACATATGGGCCCCATATGGAAGTGCCCCTTGAGCAAGGCACCAGACCCATACACTGCCCCCCGGGAAGCTGTATATAGGAAAGCTGCCCCACTGAAGGCATGGCTGCTGCTTCTTAGGTTTTGATATACAGGCGGTCAAACGCAACAAGCCAACAACCTGCCTTACTCTGTTTTAGAAACCTAGCAAAATCTCTTTAATGCACAAATAATACCACTAGGTTCAAAGAGAGGGTAAGTGAGTGAGTGAGTGAGTGAGTGAGTGAGTGAGTGAGTGAGTGAGTGAATGAGTGAGAGAGTGAGTGAGTGAGAGAGAGAGAGAGATTTTAGAAGGGATGTAACTTGTTAATATGTATCCAGAGTGGATACATATTAACAAGTTACATCCCTTCTAAAACGAGTTATGGATCATGCTCTGGACTGACAGGACGGGAGACCACGAGGAGTTTTAGTACCACGACCACCGAACTCTGCTTGATACGGCCCCGTGGCACCGCTGAAGCCCCGCCTCCAATACCCGGGGTGTCGGCAGTATACCTGCATGTCGGGACGGAGAGAATAGAAGAATATAAGCTGTTTGTTGGTGTTCAGAACAGATCATACGAGTTGTTTTTATGTCCAGCCACGGGTGATAATGACGGCGGCGAACGCACCGACGTGTCTCGTCAACAATCAATCTCTCCTCTCCTCTGCTCTTTCATTGTTCCACCCCCCACACTCCTCACCCAAACCCAAACCCAAAACCCAAACACCTCTTCCTCATACAGTATTCGACAGTTCTTCTTGACTCCCTCGCTCCGTTTTGCTCTAATCTCCGTCATTCGATACCGCTTGCTGGGTTTCACTTTTTAACTCAAGTTTGGCTCCGTCAATAGAGCAGCAGCTGCAGCGGTGGCGGCGGCAGCGGCCGGTTTAGGCAGTTCTTATTATATTTTTTGTCACAGCCACCTCTTTTCTTTTCCTTTCCTTCCTCCTATTGTTCCTGTGGGTTACAGTCTCCCTCTGTGTGAACGGATCAATAGCACATACAGACCTTTCATGGCGTGCCTGCGTGCGTGTATGTGTATGTGCATGTGTGTCCGTGCATGCGTGCATGAGTGTGTGCGTGTGTGTGCATGTGCGTGCGTGCGTGTGTGTGCGTGGGTGAGTGCACCTGTGTGTTCGTGTGTATGTGTGTGTATGTGTGTGTGTGTGTGTGTGTGTGTGCGTGTGCGTGTGTGAGTGCGCCTGTGTGTTTGTGTGTGTGTGTGTGTGTGTGTGTGTGAGTGCGCCTGTGTGTTCGTGTGTGTGTGTGCATGTGTGTGTGTGCGTGTGGCTGCACGTGAGTGCGTGCATGTGTGTGTGTGTGTGTGTGTGTGCGTGTTTGCCGTATAATAGGTATGACCCTCTCAGCGCCTGGCTTTATTGATATCGTTGATATCGACAACACAGCTGCCTCCGACGGTGTCAACGGCGATGAAAGAGAGACAAAGAGAGAGGAAAGAAGGAAGAAAGAAAGAACACACATGATAAGTCATACATCCAGACGGCACCAAGCAGAGAAAGGGCAAGGCGATCTCTGTCTTCTTTTTTAAAACCTTAACGTAGCAGGATACGGATCCTTCTAGGTATCTTTAGCCTGATATATTCCACCGGTCCCTCTTGAGAATGCTCACCTAATAAAATAACAACAGAAAGTATAAAACAGCTTATTTGATCTAGTGATCATTTTTAGGGTGCCGCCTGACACTCCGCACGACACACAGTGCCACTAGAGTTCTGTTCCTCTTCAGACAAGAGGAGGTGTAAGTAGTGTAATAAAGAAAAGCCGGTGGTTTACGGAAAAAATAAGAAGTGAACTATATGATGTTTTATGAAACCAAAAAAAGTGGTGTTAGAAAAAGGCTTCTTCTTCTTCAGCTGGCTTCGTTGTTATGAACATTGAGTTGAGTTGTGTCCCGCCGCCACCCTTATATCGACTGGTTTTCATTTCATTTTACACAACGTAGAAACAAATAACAGGATTATTCCTTTATATCCGACCCCCCCCACCCCGCCCCCGCTTGTCTGGCGGTAATGATTGCATCAAAACAGCCGCTACCGCTATGGATTCTCCCCACGCTCGGATTCAACTCGAGACAGCAGTCAGCTCAGGAGGTAAGAGCGGTTTTCTGACAACCGGAGGGTTGCTGGTTTGATTCCCCTGGCTTCTCCTCCTGCGGGCACCTTGCATGGCTTGACGCCGATGTCGGTGGTTGAATGTGTGTATGAATGGGTGGGTTAGAAAATGCGCTATAAATAAATGCAGTCCATTTACTATTTTCCATTCACATTCGATTTTTCACTAAACAGTTCACCGTCTGGTAAGAGGTTGAACATGGCTATTGTCAACACGGCGGATGAAGCGTTCCATCCGCTAAAGAGTTAGTAAGTAATGTAACGGGTCGATTTATGCTTTAGGGGTTTTCCATCACCTGTTGCTGGGCCGACGTCCGAGGTATTTCAAGACACATTATGCAAACGTGATTTAAACCACCGCAATGCGGGCCGCCTCCCGCATTGTTCACCTGGCTGTCCGTTACCTTCTCTTCACGCACCTTTCAAATATCCACACAAGTAGACGAGGAAAAGACACTTCGGAGGATTCTGTGTGTGGGGCCCACCTCTGTCGGGGGGGGGGGGAAACCACAGTTTATAAAGAGCAAAAAAAGATATGAGACAGAAAGAAGAAAGAGAGAGAGAGAGAGAGAGAGAGAGAGAGAGAGAGAGAGAGAGAGAGAGAGAGAGAGAGAGAGAGAGAGAGAGAGAGAGAGAGAGAGAGAGAGAGAGAGAGAGAGACACACACACACACACACAGGGAAACATTTGGGGAGTGTTGTGCAGAGTGCAGTGGGACAATACTAAATAACAAAGAGGGTTCATCATTTGCATCAGTGATACTCGTCACCTGTATACTCACACAACAGCACGTCCTTGACACTAATCAGACTCAGTGGTCTGAAACGAGACCATAAACTGTGACCGCTGCAGATGCCTCCGCATTTCACCACCTGATCCTTCCTCACAGTTGTTTACGGCTCGCCTCTAATCAAATAAATCACTGGCAGTTCATTATTAAACCACCGGATACTTTTTTTTAGTTAATTTCTTCTGAGCCCGATCGCCTTGTTGGCTTCGTCTAAACGTTGGCCTGTTTCACGACGTCTTGTTCTGCTTAATGAAAACCCTGTGAATGATTGTAATTAATGCACACAAAAAACTATTTGCTCATAAACTCAGTCGGACTTAGTTTCGAAGTGTGGAGGCAAAATCCCAGTGTCCAGCAATGGGCATAGGATTTAATGCACATTCTCTGCCATAGGGTTCATATATACAGTACGTTGGACACTTGGTAGGATTTCACGGCCCTTTCGTGCTACACAGGCTTTCAAGAGGTCCGTCAACCGGAGAGATGCTGGTTTGATGGTGTGGTAGTGCCTCTGAGCGAGACACCCTAACCCTACCTGCTCCTGACCTGCTGGCAGTCGCCTTGCATGGCTGACCCCGCTGTTGCTGGATGAATGTGTGTATGAATGAGTGAATGTGAGCTGACTTATAAAGCGTATTGGATAAAAGCGCTATATAAATGCAGTCTATTCGCCATTAGGCTGCGTCTGATTAGCATGGGATGCTATGAGCAGGCCTTTGTTAAGAAATCATTGTCTGTGAATCCAAAAGGCCCCAATGGACGATAATGTTTCAACTCATTTGTAATCCCTGAATTCACACGACTATACGCTTTGAGGCGTGCCCACTGCCTGTGTGCTGCAAGGTGCATTACATTCATTCCTGGTATACAGTTACCAGCTCTGGTTTCCTCAACATACTGCAACTTACAAGAGCTCCGTTCAGCTGCATTTGATGCATTTTAGCGATTTAAACCTACACCAAACTGTCTAACTGTTCTCACTTCAGACTTTTATTATCTTGCATCTTTTCTCTTTATCTTCAGAACAATTTGGTCCATGATGGACCAAATTGGAGTTTGAACTAAAAGTGATGGCGGCAAAGTGAAAACAAAGTTCCACAATAAACAAACAATGCTGTGTACTATTGTGCACTGTGTTGACATGTACACCTATAGCATCACCCTGGGAACACAGATCTGCCATGGCGTCAGTTCTATTTAAAAAAAGCTGCCTGCTTCTGACACAGAGCTAAGCACGCGGCATGCCAACGAGTCAGACTGTCCTGTGAGAGCCCACTACTTCCAGTTCACTTTTCAAGACAGAAAACGTTCTCTTCCCTTTCTTATTTTTTTATGATTTATTATTTACTTTCCCCCTTTTTCCTTCTGAAAAACAGATTCCAAATGACATGTACTTCACAGCTCTGGCTTTCGCCGGTCCGGCTCGCACTTGACAGGCGATTGCGTGGGAGGAGAAGGTGGCGGATATAGAGGGAAACAAAAGCAGAAGTAAATCTGGCAGGGCTGGCAGTGGAGGTGGTGGGAGGGAGAGAGAGAGAGAGAGAGAGAGAGAGAGAGAGAGAGAGAGAGAGAGAGAGAGAGAGAGAGAGATAGAGACAGAGAGAGAGAGAGAGAGAGAGAGAGAGAGAGAGAGAGAGGGAGGGAGGTCCCTGGAGGAAGAGATGGAGGGCTGATCATTGAAAGTGTTGAAGAGTAGTTTTAAATAAACTGCAGTAGAGTAGTTTTCATATCTGCCCTGTAAGAGTTACGATAGGGAAAGCCAGCTCATCACTCTGGCGGGGGGGGGAGAGGGGGATACAACTTCCTGCATTCACACACACACACACACGCACACGCACACACACACACACACACACACACACACACACGCACACACACACACACACTCACACACACACACTCACACACATACACGCTCACTCTGCATAATTGCTTCCAGGTCTGAATGTGCGTGTCCTTACATTTATGGTGGATGAAGTTGTGTGCGGCTGTACAGGTAGCGTAGCTGCTTAGACGCACTGTCATCTATGATAACACAGGACCTACAGTCGATTTATCTTGTGTCACTCAAACCCTGCATCTCCCCCCCCCCCCCCACACACATTTCACAATTTCTCTCTAATGTCAAGGAGGATGAGGACAGAGGACTGCTGCATACGACTTCACACTTTACAAAGCAAGAGAAAGCTGATAAAATAAGAAAGGGGCCTGAGGAACAGTATGTCTATACCCTCACAGCCTCCAAAAAACATAGGACTTTGCATATTCCACTTTCGCCTGTGTCTTGTCTCTTTGTGGTTTATTCTGTGGTTTGATGTATCATTAGTCATTGCTTTTATTCCACGTCCAAGCCCTCATATCTCTCCCACTGTGCCCTTGCTCTCGCATATGGACATTAGGCACGTTGAACTGGTTTTTGCCTTTTGTTATGTAGAAGAAGAAGAAGAAGAAGAAGAAGAAGAAGAGGAGTATGAAGAAGAAGAAGAAGAAGAAGAGGGGTACAAAGAAGAAGAAGAAGAATGAGAAAGTACTCTCATTGGTCGGAAGTACGAAGGCAGCCCGCGACAGCCAATGACCTTTCCTGCTAAGGTTTACCCAGACGTTGTGGAGCTGCCTCAATTGGGGGCCTGTTGGAAGCTATTTACTCTGAGCTCAACTCACCCTCTTTCCTCCATAACCCACCCCCCCGAAATCCTTAATATAATATCTACCGAGCGGCCGCCACAGCACTCCTTGGAGAGCTTTTGCAATGCACAGAATGCAAACTTTGACTTAACTTGCAGTGCTAATAGCTGAAAACAACGGTACATTTAGCCAGAGTCAGAGATGCGAGTCCAGGTGGACTTTTTGGACTGTAGTCTAGCTTCTCTCTCTCTCTCTCTCCTCTCTCCTCTCTCTCTCTCTCTCCTCTCCTCTCTCTCTCTCTCTCCTCTATGTGTTTCTATCTCTGTCTCATTCTGTGTTTAAATGGCACACCTTGCTGCCACGTTTTAGGGAGTCATCTGCCAAATTGGATCAATAAGTAATTATCACTCCTGACTCCAAGCTGCCAGGTCCTGGCAGGAGAGAGAGAGAGAGAGAGAGAGAGAGAGAGAGAGAGAGAGAGAGAGAGAGAGAGAGAGAGAGAGAGAGAGAGAGAGAGAGAGAGAGAGAGAGAGAGAGAGAGAGAGAGAGAGAGAGAGAGAGAGAGAGAGAGAGAGAGAGAGAGAGAACAAGAGAGAGAAAGAGAGGGCATATGCAATTTTAGCCATTTCCATCCAAATGTTCAGCCCAAAAAGCCTATAATCACCACAACAACATCAACGTCGATCCGACACATCCATCCGTGCAGAGCTTGACCTGCTAATGACAAAATAACGATCATAGAGGGACGAGATAGACAGATAAGCAATTACAAACGTCTTTGGAGAGCTTCCTGGCTGGGTTGCGCAACCCATAAACACCTTAGGGAACCACATGGGAGATCCAGGTTCGATTTCATCCGGTCATCCTGAGCTACATTCACTTTCAACCCACTCTCCTGTCCATAAAGGCATAAAATGCCAAGAAATATATATAAATATATGTATATGGATATATATATTCTGCAAGCCATCTGAAGGAAGGAGGGAACAGAATTCAACCAATGTGGAGTTCAGTCAGCCTTTGAGAAACACCCGGAGAAACGCACAACGCGGAACCGTAACGCGATCAGAGTTCATCAGCCGCACTTTATTGTCGCTCTCAATCAAACACAGGAAAATACACACACACACTCTCTCTTTCACACACACACACACACACACACACAAACACACACACACAAACACACACAGCCGCGCAGGAGTGGATGTGGGCCAGACCCGGTTGAGAGGGACCGTCCCAGCGTCACTATCACTGTTCACTATTACTGATGAGCATCCTGCAGCCTCATTATGCAACATGACGGATGGGCCAGGAATAGGTGCTCTGCCATGCATGTACCGCTCCTTCAGATGACACTCACACACGCACGCACGAGCACGCAGGCAGGCACGCAGGCAGGCGCACACACACGCAGGCAGGCAAGCATCGACTGACTGGAGGTTATGTTATTGGCCCAGTAGCTACGGGTCAGTACAGGTAGTCTACCTTACCTACCAGTAGGTTATCAGAGGGCCGTTATCAGTGATTGCGATAATCATTGTTTGCAGTGGGTATCTGAACTGTGGTGTGCTGATATGTTATGTTATGTTATGTTATAACTGCACATAGATTTAAGGGATGACGTATTTCTCGTCATCTTTTTCTGGATTTGCGACAGACAGCACAAACTACAGGCACATTGCTGAAGCATTCACTGAAGTAAGATTCTGAAAATAAAATGCCAATCATCAAAACTCATTTTAATCTAAATCTGAAGGTTTGTCACATTTGCGTCACATACATGTATACACACACAGCAAAATATATTTCTCTGCATTTAACCCATCCTAGAATTAGGAGCAGTGGGCAGCTATTGTATATACAGCACCCAGGGTAGCAGTGTAGGGGTACACCTTGGCACCTCGGCAGTACCCAGGTGTTTCAGGGACTTGAACCGGCAAATGTCCAATCCAAGTCCAAACACACTGAGCTATCCTTCCGCCTCATGTAATGCCAAAACTATCTTTAAATATAGCATTTCCCAATGAGAATACAATTGATCTCAGCCATCTTGTTGTCACCTTGTTGTCGTCGTTGAGCACGATGCCCGGGCTCATCCCCATGGGATAAGCACGATGCCGGGCTCATCCCCATGGGAGATGTCTCTAATGTACTTGATCTGGACTGATACCGATCACACCAGCTCTCTGAACCTACTGGTAGTGAGTAGGCACCTACACTGACCCATAGCTATGTGGCCGATAACCACTTATAACGTCTATTAAACCGAAGGATGACGTTACAAAGTGATCACTATAGTGGTGGTTCATCTCAGCGCTTGTTGTTCTGACCGTGGCTCCTACCGAGGCCAACTAATAGTTTAGCTGTGTT
>CM050999.1:36982494-37022494 GCA_027704905.1 Muraenolepis orangiensis | reverse complement strand
CAGAGTGGCATTGACATTCACACACACACACTCTCCTTGACGTCAAAAGAAGCGATAGGGCTCATATACGTACGTGCGTACGCCTTTCACGGGACGTCACCATGTCGTGTGATCTCTGAGCGTTTTAACATCCGTATGGTGTGCGCACGTCAAAATAGCATTAGCATTGAGTGGTTAAGTGGTTCCCAAACTGGGGGGTGCATATAAAAATATAAAATATAAATATAAATGATGCGATATCGTAAAGGTGATTTTTTTTCCTATAGAGAGAGAGAGAGAGAGAGAGAGAGAGAATAAAGTGATAATGTATTGCTGGTTATGAAGGGGCAGGGTGGGATGGTGGAAGTGTGTGTGTGTGTGTGTGTGTGAATAGCAAGACACACACACACACACAGACACACACACACACACACACATATAGGTACGCACACTGTAAAGGACATCCGACTTATCAGTGTCAAGATGCGGAAGTGGGTGGCCTGTAGAGTACCAATGGTGTCATGGAGTACAACTATTTTCTCTCTCTCTCTCTCTCTCTCCTCTCTCCTCTCTCTCTCTCTCCTCTCTCTCTCTCTCTCTCTCCTCTCTCTCTCTCTCTCTCTCTCTCTCACAATACATAGTACATCAGTCAAGTGAAGTGATGTTCATGTTGTGGACGCTAAACACACACACACACACACACACAAACACACACATGGTTATTAATAGGTCTACGGCGTGTATCGCGTGAACAGCGGTGTGACGTAATGACCGTGCGGTGTGCATAGCCACACACACACACACACACACACACACACACACACTTTCATGTCCAAGTCCATTTTATTTACGGAACACTTCATCGCAGTCATACAGTCTCAAAAAGGCTTTTCATGTGTATGTACTGTATGTCATCCCTTAACCCCAGCCTCCTTCTAAGGACAAGAATAAGCATCATCATCATCATTAAGGAGCGGGTAGGGCTCAGGCATCTTTGCCCAAGGATGCTTTTAAAGGTAAGTTGCATGCGATGAGGGTCCAACACAGCCCAGAGAAGGAGAACCAATAAGAACTCCCACGGACAACGGTAGTGTACATACAAGGTATGACGAGTGTATGGTGTGGACAGAAGGTTTTGTAAAGAGGCCTTGGTATTTTCAAGAAGATTGAAACAATAACCATAGAAATCATTGAAATGCTTGACCCTGAATCTTGTATCTTGTATCTTGGATGAGTAAACCATGACATAACTAAACTACCCACCTACATGCACCCAACGTGGAAGCAATTAAGTTTGAATATAAATCGCCGGCCTATGAATCACACAAGACATGACACCTTGTTGAATCGGGGCATGTGTTCGCCGAAAGCTGAAAATAAAGACAATTTAGTCAATCGCTGATTAATCGCAAATTCAGTTCCAATATACTGTGTACATACATCTACTGATGCCTAGTCTGGACACATCTTCAGTGATGTTCCTGGAATCATAGGACGTTTCGGGTCTCGCAACATCATACGCCCTCCTCCAGGTGACCCAGCCGGGGCTGATCAGACCCCAGCTTGTGTCCAGATGGCTAGCTAGCTACCATGACTCCATGGCTCCCCTCTTTTGAGCCACAGCCATCTTGAGGCCCTCTCTGCCGCATCGGTGGTACTGCGGATGGCTCTCCTCTTTCTCACTCCCTCGATGCCTAAACTGCCGAAGGCTCTGGCCAAGGAACGGGCTGCGAATCCTCTGCATCCAACTTCCACCGGGAAACACCTTGCTCTCCAACCAGCCTGCTGACAGTCGCTGACCAGTCCTGCGTACTTGGAGAGCTTCCTTTCAAAGGCTTCTTCCAAGCGATCTTCCCACGGGACTGTCAGCTCCAGCAGCACAGCTTGCTTGGTGTACTCAGACACAAGAACAATGTCTGGTCGCAGGGTGGTGACTGCAATATGGCTGGGGAACTTCAGCTGATGTTCAAGGTCCACCAACAACTGCCAGTCTCTTGCAGACGTCAGGATGCCTGCAGATGTTTTTCTGGCAGAAGTTGGCTTGTCCCCAGCTCTGACAAAGGCGATGGTGTCCTTGGAGTGTCGGAACTGCTTTGACCATGCCAGTCCTGCGCTGATGGCTTCAGCAATGGTCTTCAGGACTTGGTCATGCCTCCACCTGTACCGTCCATCTCCAAGTGCCTTTGTACAGCAACTGTGAGGATGTGTTCCAGGGTTCCTCGCTTGGAACACAATGGGCATGCTGGTGTCTCTGCTATGCCCCATGTGTGCAGATTTGACGGGCTTGGAAGCACATCATACACTGCCTGGATTAGGAATTTGATGCGGTGAGGCTCGGCTTTCCAAAGCTCAGCCCAGGTCACTTTCCTCTCAACCGCATTCTCCCATCTCGTCCAAGCTCCCTGTTGCTTCATTCCCACTGCCTTGCAGGTTCTTGTCTCCTCCACTGCTGCTCTCACCTCCTCCTGAACAAGACGGCGCCCTTCCTTCCCCCTGGTGTTCATTTGGGGAGTCACCAGGCTCTTGTGACGCAGCCTTGCCTCTGCCTCTTGAACTGCTTCCTCTGCCCTCCATTTCCTGCCAGTCCTCACTTGGATCCCTGCTTTAGCCACCTTCGGATCACTTGAGTCCCTGTATTGAACCACTTCTCTGGCTCTAGTTACCTTGAATTCCTCCTCCAAGGATTTGAAAGGCAGTTGCAGCTTGTTGGTGTTCCCGTAGAGTGCAATGCTGCTCAGGCTCCTTGGTAACCCAAGCCATCTCCGGAGGTGGTTGCTGACCCTCCTCTCTAGGGTCTCAACTGTTGAGATAGGGCAATAGACATAGACAAGGAGGGGCCACAGAATCCTGGGAAGAATGCCATGTTGGTAGACCCAGGCTTTAAACTTCCCAGGTAGGCCTGACTTGTCCACGGATTTGAGCCAGCCATCCAACTCAGAGCAGGTCGACTGGATAGATGTTGTGTCTCTCAGAGAGCAGTCAAAAACTTTTCATAAGCTCTTGACTGGCTTCTCTGAGATAGATGGGATGGCTGTGTCTGCGATGTTAAACCGGAACTTTTCCACCACCTTCCATTTCCTCAGCACCATTGATCTGGATTTGGCGGGTTTGAAACGCATCCGGGCCCACTCCACCAGCTCTTCAAGCCCCTTCAGAATCCACCGGCAGCCTGGGACTGATTCTGTCATGACTGTGAGGTCATCCATGAATGCCCTGATGGGTGGTTGCCGTTGTCCGGAATTCGTGCGGGGCCCTCTGCACTCTGGCTCAGCAGACTTAGTGAGCATGTTCATGGCTAGGGAGAACAATGTCACAGAGATAGTACACCCTGTGATGATACCGATCTCCACCTTGTGCCAACTGGATGTTATTGCTCCTGAAGAGACCCTCATCCTGAAATTGCTGTAATAATCAGCGATGAGGTCTCTACACCTGCTTGGGACATGATGTTTTGTCAAAGTGAACTGAACCAGCTTGTGTGGAATGGAGCCGAATGCATTTTCCAGGTCAAGCCACAGCACTGACAGGTTGCCCTTGTTCTCTCTGGCCTCCCGAATAAGCTGTGTCACCACACCGGTATGCTCCAGACATCCTGGCATTCCTGAAATGCCACCTTTCTGGACAGATGTATCGATGTAGGTGTTCTCTGCCAGGTAGGTACACAGCCGTTTGGAAACAGCGCTGAAGAAAACCTTTGCCTCAACACACAGCAGGGAGATGATGCGGTACTAGGTCTAGATGAGTGGAGTTTTCCTCCTTCGGGATCCATACCCCTTCAGCCACTCTCCATTGATCAGGGATCCTCCCCCTTCTCCAGAAGACTCGCAAGATGTACCACAGACGCAGCAGGAGTTTGGGACAGTACTTATACACTTTGTATGAAGTGCCACTCGGTCCTGGGGCAATACATATATATATATATATATATATATATATATATATATATATATATATATATATATCACTGAAGAAGGTGTCAAACCTGTGGAGAAAGTTGCATTGGCTGAATGAAAGACTCAAGGGCGTAACGTGCGATTTTGTACAGTAAAAATTGATCGCCATTGATGCTCTTGATGTTGGACAATAAGGTTTTCTGGACCTGATCAACTTGCACTCTGCAACGCAACAAGCCACGGAGACCAGGGAAAATTTGTCCCATCCTCATAACATCTGACAGTCTTTCTGCAAACGTTAAAGCATAAAGCTTAACATAAAGCAAACATAAAGTCTTTAATGCATCTCTTATAGTGTTTCCTACCAACCAGACACGTGGACTATTATCTGTGTGTCTAGCTCATGATCTTAGTTCTGTGTTCATGGAGTCGTAACCCCATCAGGTAGAGCCCCCCCCCCCTCTCACACACACACACACACACACAAACACACACATACTCTTTATTCTTCCAATAACGACATGACACAACACACTGAGGTTTCGATTATGCTGTGTGACTATGTGCAGATTGGCGAGCATCCATGTGTATGCATGTCACTGACTAGTTTAGCACTGTGCGTGTGCATGTGCGTGTTAGTGTGTGTGTGTGTGTGTGTGTGTGTGTGTGTGTGTGTGTGTGTGTATGTGTGTGTGTGTGTGTGTGTGTGTGTATGTATGTGTTTGTTTGTGTGTGTGTGTGTGTGGCTCTTCGTGTGTGTGCGTGTGTGTGTACATGTGTGTGCAATATAGCTGGGCTTATGCGATGTACTTTATGGTGTGCGGCTGGGAGCTTGAAGTCCTTCTCGAACGCCGTTAAATTACCCAGAGCAACGGAACACGGCGTGGAAGCAAGGGGGACTAGTGGACTTGTGGGAGGAAGATAATTTAGCCAAGGTTGAATGGGAGGAAGGAAGGGTTCATTCAGAACCCCAGGGTCCTCAAACATTATTAATGTACCCTACCCCTTCTAATTTCTAATTTACAATCACTCCTTTTTCCCCTGGAACACACACGCATGTGTGTGTGTGCGTGCGCACACACACACACACACACACACACACACACACACACACACACACACACACACACATACACATCACGTGTGGGGTGTGCCCACTACCCTCAGTGGCAGTAGTTCAGTCTGTTAGGACTTAGGAACAGGAGGGTCGCGGGTTTAAGCCCCCGAAACGGACCAAGAATACGGAGTGAAAACTGGTACTTGGAAAAGGGTGCCCTGCCGAGGTGCCCCTTGAGCAAGGCACCGGACCCCCTACACTGCTCCCTGGGCGCTGTAAATACAATAGCTGCCCACTGCTCCTTATACTAGGATGGGTTAAATGCAGAGAAACACATTTAACTGTGTGTGTATGTGACCAATAAAGAGGATTCAATCCTCTAGATTTAGATCAAGCGCACACACTCATGCAAACACACACACACATTCGTGGGCACACACACACACACTCACGCACACTCTTATATGTGTATGTGTATGTAGAGCACAAATGCACTCGTGTGACATTGGTGACATCTTAAGGTTATCCTGTTTAGTTGTGATTGAAGCTCATCTGGGAAACCATAAGGTAAGGATCCATATGTATAAGGATCCTCCTCGGTACTGATACTCTGCAGCATTCAACACTGTGAACCACCAGATTCTCCTCGCCACCCTCGAGCGGATGGGTGTCTCGGGCTCTGCTCTCTCCTTGTTTCCATCCTACCTGACGGGTCGCTCCTATCAGGTGGCACTGGGAGGGTCAGTGTCAGAACCACGCCGACTGACTACTGGGATTCCACAAGGATCGGTTCTGAGTCCTCTTCTCTTCCCCCTCTTCACAACGTCCCACTGGTCTTGTCATTTCTCCCCTCGGACACGCAAGTGGAAACACGCATTGCCGCGTGCTTAGCACACATCTCAAAACTAAAAGCTAAACCTGGACAAGACTGAGCTAGTGTTCTTCCCGGCAAGGGGCTGTCCACCCCGAGACCTGGCTGTCACCATTAATGATGCTGTGGTGACACCTACTCGGACTGCAAGGAATCTGGGTGTGACCCTGGACGACCAACTTGCCAATTTGTCATCGTTCTCGGCAAACATCGGTGACACGCTCCTGCTGATTCCTCCTCTACAACATGCACAGATGCTCATCCAGGCTCTTGTCATCTCCTGGCTAGACTACTGCAACTCCTTCCTTGCTGGTGCCACGGCATTTGCCATCAGGCCCCTGGAGCTCTTTCAGAAAGCTGCAGCTCGCCTGGTGTTCCACCGACCCAAGTTCTCCCACACATCTACCCTCCTGCGACTCTACACTGGGTACCTGTAGCTGCTCCCATCCAGTTCAAGACCTTGGTGCTAGCCTACAAGGCAGTAAAAGGAACTGCTCCATCCTACCACCAGGCAATGGTCAAGCCCTACACCCTAACCTGTCCTCTTCGCTCTGCTTCTTCGGGCCGTCTGCTTGCCCCCTCACTTAAGGGCCCTTGTGGCCGATCTACACGGTCACGGCTCTTCTCCGTCCTGGCCCCAATTTGGTGGAACAAACTCCCCACGGATATCACGACTTCAGAGTCACTGCCCATCTTCCACCGCAGGCTGAAAACCCATCTCTTCAGGACGCACTACCCGGATAAGTCCTCGTAGCGCTAAGTCAATTATCTAAGTAGATTAGATATTATAGATAGGTAGATATTGTTCTAGATATTGGTATATATTGTTTGCCAACTTATTGTACGTTTCCCTTACTGTACTTTTATCTGAATTGTTGTACTTCTACCTGATCACTGGTTCAGTTCATGGAGACTTGTTAGAAATGAAATGCACTTTAAACTTCTGGTGACGAGTTGTTCTCTTAACATCCTTTATTGAAACACACTATTGTAAGTCGATTTGGATAAAAGCGTCTGCTAAATGACTGTAATGTTATGCACTGTAATATTTCAAATGCTCACTGGCAAGCGTGTTTTTTAGGTGCGAGAGCGAACCTTCTCGGGCAAATGAGTGATTCAACGCATAACGTATACCCGGGGTCTACAAATAAACACAACAATACACGGCACAGATATCTCAGATCCCCTCGTGCACATACCATCGGGGGAAATATCTTCCAGCGCTTCTTCTTGGAAAGCAGCTTGCGACCCCCACAACGCAGGGGCCGCATATCACTATCAGCACTAAAGGTCCCTTGTGTTTCAGTGTCAAATTTAGGACAAAGTACTGTTCCGTAGTCATGGTTGATAGTTGATGGTTGACGATGGTTGAAGGACCATTTGGGAATGTAGGGTGAGCAGCAGCGCCTAGCGTGGAGAACATATTACATTTCTTTGACGTGCCTTTTTTTGTTCACATTTATTGATTTGTTTCACACCATCCACTGGCATTGTATTAATGCCAAGGACAAGATTGATTTTCTAGATCCAAAAAGATTCCTATTATCGGGCAAGGATTGTATTATCATCAGTCGACATTGCAGCTTTAGGGTTAATCAATTCAACTATCACATTTAAAATACTATCTAATCTGTTTCCTGCATGTCAAACACTTGAGTCACGCATATTAACCATGTATTATTACATCTAAATCTGGAGAATTTGAATTGTCTTTATTGGTTACATACATGTAAACACACACAGTAAAATGTGTTTCTCTTCATTTAACCCATCCTAGTATTAGGAGAAGTGGGCAGCTATTGTATATACATTGGCCTGGAAGCAGTGTAGGGGTCTGGTGCCTTGCTCAAGGGCACCCCGGCAGTGCCCAGGAGGGGACTCGGTTCCAAGCCAAATCCCAACCCAGACTAAGCTCCTGCCGCTCCTTGTTAGCTAACATTGCTAATTGCATTATTGCTGATAATATCAGGAAATACAGAAAACAGTATTAGCTTTATGACAACAACACACTATTAGCATATACACACTATTTAACCCAATACATCAATTGAACACACACAATAGTCTTAGGCTGCGTAGGAAGTAAGTCTGTACTGCATATGAGAATGTGCTTTAATCAGTTTAGGGAATGTCCTTAGCTATATATATATATACATTATGGGGTACTTAGGCTTTCAAGACAGCTGATTAGGTTATTCCTCATTTACCAGGAAGTGAGGGCATTAGAGATGGGTATGTGATTGTGTGCACTGTGACCTGTGTCTGTGTTTTTCTTCTCACTGTCCTCCATGACCTTTTGCATCAATTGAAAAGTACTCACATGCAAGTTGGACAAAAAACATGTCTGTTCTATCAACACTGATGGAAACCAGCAGCAAAAGGGCCTCTGAGGTGCGTCCTTTGGCATGGCTTCTCAAAACGAAAAGAGCAGAAGAGTGACATCTGGACTGAGATCTCATTCAAAATGCCCACCATCTGCTCTGTCAACCCGAGACAACGGCTGCCATATAGATGGGGTATCTGTCAGCTCGGGGGCCCCTTCAGACGAGGAGTGGAAAAAGGCTCAAATTCTTGTTATCTAGGAGAGAGAGGGAAAAGTGCTACCAGGGAGAGCTGAAGAGCATCAGAGGACCCACTCCTTAAGCCGTCCTCCGTAAGCTTGATCCTGTCAACCAATGGGAAGAGGGCTGCTCTTGGCCAGAGCTCGCCTTGTTGATAATTATGTCAAATTAGCTATGATGATGCACAAGTGTGTGCAGAACAAAATGAATATATGTATTTCAATCCAATTTGAATTGAGTGGAGGCATCTCGCATGATATGCAATTCAAGCTTCCGCCACCCCAGAATTGATCTAATGAAAGCACGATGTGACAATCTTGAAAGGGTTTAATTAAGAGTTACAATCTGATTGGCTGAGTTTGGAAAACACATGATTTGTGTATTCCTATAAGATGTTCATATTTTGTGTGCATTTGTAAAAATGCCCACCACATATGATTGTACAACAGATTAAAGAAACAACAATGTATTGACGCTTCACATACCAACAGAGCCACATGCTAATTATCATGGTGCCCCTTGTTGTAGAACCCATGAGCACCACATGGTGAACTGGCGTCAACTCTTTTTATTGAACCTGAAGAGGACTTCAGGTTCAAAAAATCAAGTTGTAAAGATGGATGATTTCCTCTGAGAGCTCAACAAGGATCAGGCACACATTGATCAACATAAATGTCTCGTCAAAGCTTTGGCTAACATCACAGCGCTCGCTCACTTACCCGTACACAGACCCTGATGAAGGGTGTGTTGGCTAGCCACAATGAACACCATCTGAGGAATAAGCAGATTTGTTGGTTGTAAGGTGCTTGAGGTGGTCGCTGGCTTTGACAAAGTGTTCTGCTGTCGTTTCCTGTGTCAGGAAGTAGTCGGGTATTCTGTGTGCTCTATCATCTCATTCTCATTCCTCGTTTGGTGAGGCTTCCCTGTCACTCATTCAATTACGATGACAGTCATGGTGAGGGCTATTCCATGGTGTTCACCATGGTATATTGTACCATGCGAACAATGTCCTACATCTGCTGGGAACAAACAACTCTAAAGTGCATTTTTAAATATACAACTTTCCTGTGGCTCTCAAATTGTTTATAATGTCATGCACATTGTGGCATTATGGCATTCCCCAGGTGGACCAGCTGCAACATCCCAAAAGGCCGCCGGTCCACATTGCGTAGCTATATAAGCATTGGGGTTTAGGTCCTTGAGAAAACGAGTTAGAAAAGGCTGAGGTTCATATTTAGACGCCGAGGTGAAAGAGTGACCAGGAGTTTGAAGTAAGCTGTGACCTTCACAGAAGATTTGGGCAGATTTTGTTCTGCGGAGTATAACATTGATAAGAACAGTAATAGAACCGTGCTCTCTAAACTCACATCTCAAACACTTTACTTTTTTGGAGTCCAATACAATTATAGAAGCCCCATAGGTTGAGGGTACACAATGTACACACAGTGAGTGTATGGAAATGTGGTAATAGCCATCCATAATGTTGGTTTTAATGGCACATATATCCTTCTGATGATGCGCCAATTAAATAAAGCAATGAAAAACCTGGTGATTGACTACAAATGAAACACGATAGAATGTGCCCCATAATAGTGTGCATGGGACAGTCCACATTAATGTGAATGTGTATTGCTCACGTGGTTACCCTGGCAGTACTTTGGCTAGTAAAAACAAATATCCCTCTAATTTGTTAGAGGGACCCATAGTTTATCAAGACAACATAACCGCCATCCAGAGGGTCGTGAGCACGGCGGAGAAGATCATCATCGGGTGTACCCTTTCATGCATCGAGGAGATCTATAGGACCTGGTGTCGGAACATGGCCATCCCCATAATTAACGACCACAACTGCCCTGGGCACCATCTCTTCTCCCCCCCCCCCCCCCCCCTCTGCGGTCCAGTTGCCGGTTCCACAGCATTAAAACGAGGACTTGCAAGGATAGTTTTTTATCCACAGGCACAGGCACAGTGTGCCTACTGAAATGCTAGGAGTGCTGCCACTATCATAACACTGCACCAATACTTGTCACATGGTCATACTTCTTACTGGACTTACTGGACTCGTTACAGTTGCTGCACTATACTGCACTGTACTGTACTTCATTGTTATCATGATGCTGCTGCTCTACTGTCACTGTAAAATGCTTTTTGCACCTTTCGCCATATGTATATACTGTATCATCATCCATTATTTTTGCCATGTTACACAAAATGGTAAATAAAAACATCTTAAATCTTGAATCTCCGAAGCAGACCTGCCTTTCTTTGTCCCTCTGGAAGGAGGGAAAAGGCCTTGCAGGTCTTAGCTCACTCACTGTTGATGGGGTTAACCGATCCAAAAGAATAAAGATAATCTGTTTAAGTGACACGTGTTGCCCGAATTGCTCCTTTCTTTCATCACGTCCATCCCCATTACCAACTCAGTCATATTTTAAACCTTCATATTTTACCCTCTCTCTCTCTCTCTCTCCTCTCTCTCTCTCTCTCTCTCTCTCTCTCTTTCTGCTTGTCTTTTTCTTCTCTCCCTATTATGCTTCCTAATGATAGTCGGTCTTCGCAAAGCACGCCACGGATGGCACTGAGCGCCGATCATTATATTTAGATCTAATTAAAGATCATTATAATCTATCAGCGCCACAGAAGCCAGACTGCAATGGAGATGGGAAGGGAAAGCAGGGGGAGGTTGAATTGGGTGAAAGGGGGGAGAGGAAGGAGGGTAGGTGCAAACAGTGAGAGAGAGAGAGAGAGAGAGAGAGAGAGAGAGAGAGAGAGAGAGAGAGAGAGAGAGAGAGAGAGAGAGAGAGAGAGAGAAAGGTGGGAGACATAGAGAGAGAGAGACATAGACAGAGACAGAGAGAGAGAGAAACAGAGAGAGATCAAGAGAGAGATGTGTCTAATAATATTTTCATTTGCCTTTTGCAAAAAGTACAATGGAATGCTTACTCCCCATTCCCTCACGCAGTAGGAATTTCCTACAATTTAACACAATATGCTATACTATGTACAATACTCCATTGCGTTTCTTCCTAATGGGTTTCAGTTTTCTCTCGTAGTGTAAAGTTCTGAATGTTCCCCACTGATCTGTATCCGATTTACCGGTAAAATGGCCCAGCAGAATGCCTGTGATTTTTACCTCATGGCTGTGTGTGTAAGTCATCGAGTGTTAGTGACACATGCACGCACACACACATACACACACACACACACACACACACACGGTCACACACGTGTATGTGTGTGTGTCCATGTCTGTACTTATGTGTTTCTGTTCCAGTGATCACTGGTTGGGAAACTCATGCCGTGCTGGACGCTCTGCTAGGTTTAATTAAGCCGATGCAGGCTGCTTACTTTGTACTTGCACCAAAATTATTAACTTTCTTTAAGGTCAGTGGCCATCTCTGATTCCTGTGTTCTGCTCCAAGCTGTGGCCAGTCTCTCTCTCTCTCTCTCTCTCTCTCTCTCTCTCTCTCTCTCTCTCTCTCTCTCTCTCTCTCTCTCTCTCTCTCTCTCTCTCTCTCTCTCTCTCTCTCTTTCGCTCCTCTCTCTCTATGAGTATGTCATGACCAATAAGGTCAGATGAGATTCCAATGAGCTAACAAAATAAAATGTTTTCAAATCTAATACTAACCATGTGGGAGGTACTCAGAGTGGAGGCTGAGAAAGGGGGTTATCACTCCAGAGTCAGGCGCTGCAGGAGGGAGAACAGACCCGTTAAAATGCATGAGCCCACGGGCATCGCACCGGTTTATTACACCGAGCCAGAGAGACAAAGATGGACACAAGGCCTTATCCACTTACAGAGAGAAAAAGAGAGAGAGAGACAGAGAGAGAGAGAGAGAGAGAGAGAGAGAGAGAGAGAGAGAGAGAGAGAGAGAGAGAGAGAGAGAGAGAGAGAGAGAGAGAGAGAGAGAGTGAATGACACGTAGCCACCGGGCTAGAGGGGGCTAAGAGGGGGCCCTGTCACCACAGAGAGAAAATTGATGTTTGTGTTTTTCATGAACAAGCCATTAAAGGGTAAATATATGACTGCGGTAATGGGCTATTGGAGCGCCTGTGATGGATTGAATTAAAGTAATTGCCTCTGTGCGATTAAATCAATTAGGGAACAGAGGCGTGCATCGAGGCTTGACAAATAGCGCAGAGAATCCTGACAGCGGCCCTTCCCTTGTGTCTTTATGGGGGAGGAAGGAGGAGGAGGAGGGTGGGGGGATTGGTGGTAGGGGGGAGGCGGGTGTGTGCTTTGTAGACGCCTGTTAACATGAAGTCAAGGGCTGCCCCTCGGAGACCTCTGTTGACCTCTCTGCCCATCTGCGCGTGTGTGTGTGTGTCCGTCTATCTGCGTGTGTGTACGTGTGTGTCTGTGCGCGCGTGTGTGTGCCTGTATGCGTCTGTCTGCGTGTGTGTGGGTCTGTCTGCATGTGTGTGTACGTGCATTCGTCTGTCTGTGTGTGTCTGGCGTCTGCCTGCGTGTGTGCGTGTGAGCATGTGTGTGTATGTGAGTGTGTGTGCATGCGTCTGTCTGCACGCGTGTGTGTGCGTCTGTCTGTCTGTGTGTATGTGCTTGCATCATCAACGGTAAGTGGGAGAAACTCGTCTAACTCTGGGGTGAATGGTTGACAGAAGTAGTAAGCAAACTCCAGACTCTCTCGCTTGCTCTCGCTCTCTCCTGCTCTCTCTCTCTCTCTCTCTCTCTCTCTCTCTCTCTCTCTCTCTCTCTCTCTCTCTCTCTCTCTCTCTCTCTCTCTCTCTCTCTCTCTCTCTGTCTCTCTCATTATCTTGCCTCTGTCATACTCAAGTATCAAGGCTGCAAAAAAGCATTAGTGGCCCAAATTGTTGCGCTCATATGTGACTGAGATCCGATCCAATTGTAATTTGTAAAAATCATAAATGTCATATCGGAATTCAAGTGACTTTAACATCAGTCTGGCTCGACATTTGCGGTGATTCTGAGTCACTCGGTGTATACAAACATGGAGAACAGCCACCATGGAGGTTGTCAGTGGAGGGACAGAGTGATGATTCTGACTCTGCGTCCACACACACACACCTCCGTACACACACACATCCACACACACACCTCTGTACACACACATATCCACACACGCTTTTGTTCTTACCACACACACCTCCGTACACACATCTACACACACCTCCATCGGACCGCACACACATGCACACACACCTCTGTACACACACATCCACACACACCTCCGTACACACACATCCACACACACCTCCATACCCACCACACACACATCCACACGCACAACCCTGTACACAAACATCTACACACAACCCCGTAAACTCAGAACACACACATCCACACACACCTAAGTACTTACCACACACACCTCCATACACACAAATCGAAACACACCTCCGTCGGACCACACACACACATTCGTACACACACACACATCCACACACACATCGATATACACACATCCACACAAACCTCTGTACACAAACATCCACACACACACCCCCGTACACACACATTTACACACACCTTGTTTAACACACCTTCGTACACACACATCCACACACACAGCTCGGTACACACACTCCTCGGTACACACACACATACGTACACACACACACATCCCTGTACACACACATCCACACACAGCCCTTTAAACACACCTCCGTACACACACATCCACACACACACCTCTGTTCACACGCACACACCTCTGTACACACACATCCACACACACCTCCGTACAAAAATGTTCTGGCTTCCACTGTACTATGAATGAAACCAGGGAGGCAAACGTCTGTGTTTCCTTCCGTACGACAGCCTGCCAGTGTGTGTGAGACGTCTTTCTCTTTCTCTTCTTGTTGTTTTTGCACATGCGGGTCGGTTCAGCGACCAGCTCGACCAGCTCAACCACATTTAAATAATATGAACAGCCAAACAAAAACATGTGAATCCAAACTTGAGCACTAAGGCGTGCAGGGTGAACGTAGCCTTCTCTCGTTCACTCTCTCCTTTCTCTCTCATCTCTCTCTCTCTCTCTCTCTCTCTCTCTCTCTCTCTCTCTCTCTCTCTCTCTCTCTCTCTCTCTCTCTCTCTCTCTCTCTCTCTCTCTCTCTCTCTCTCTCTCTCTCTCTCTCTCTCTATCTTTCTCTCTTACAGTGGTGTTGTGATCCACTTGATCCTTTCCAAGTCATGGCCAGGATCATGTCATTTCAAGCACTTCCTTCTGTCCTTCAGTAGTGGTGTGTGTGGTGTGGGGGGTGTGGTGTGTGGTGTGGTGGGGTGTGTGTGTGTGTGTGTGTGTGTGTGTGGGGTGGGTGTGTGTGTGTGTGGGGGCTCTTTTGACTCATAGCAAGCCGCTTACTCCTCTGAGCTGCTCCTCTGGCTGCAATCCTCACCAAACCAAAGTGCTCTCTCTCTCTCTCGCTCTCTCTCTCTCTCTCTCTCAGTTATCCATACAGATTATTCTAACCCCCCCCCCCTACCTTTTCCCCAACCTGTTCTTTCATTTCCGTGTCCCTCATAGTCCAGACCTGGGGGGCCTCTCTCTCCTCACCGTATCCTAGAAGAGTGCGGGAGACGGATTAAGGCAAGGCCCCCGCACTCTTTCTACCACAGCAGTAAACTTCTGAGCCCTCACACACTGTGTGTGCCAATGCCCCCATGTGCTAGCTCTCTATCCCTCCCTCCCTCTTCCTCTCCCTCTCAATATTTCTCTCTCTCAAATTCTCTATTTCTTTTTTATTCAAAGATATAGAAGAACAAACCTTTCAGAGCTTATCAGCCCCAGTAGGAGGTAATAGTAGAGAGAGAGAGAGAGAGAGAGAGAGAGAGAGAGAGAGAGAGAGAGAGAGAGAGAGAGAGAGAGAGAGAGAGAGAGACAGAGAGAGAGAGAGAGAGAGAGAGAGAGAGAGAGAGAGAGAGAGAGAGAGAGAGAGAGAGAGCTCATATGATTATATACATGTAGTCCATACAAAGTTCTGTTATTATCAGTTACATGTAAGCAGTTTTGGTCACCTGAGACTTTATCTGGTCTCTAAAGAGGTGTGTGCGTGCGTGTGTGTGTGTGTGTGTGTGTGTGTGTGTGTGGTGTGTGTGTGTGTGTGTGTGCGTGCGTGCGTGTTTGTGTGTGCGTGCGTGTGTGCGTGCACGTGTGTGCATGTGTGTGTGTGTGTGTGTATTGGAACGCTTGTGTTTACATGGGAGGGATAGCATCTATTGCACATCTTAGCTCTGCTGCCTCTACAGGGCGTCTACAGAACAGCTGGGTCATCGTTCATTTCAATTAATTATGACCTTGTCTCCACAGGACACACACCACGATACAACAATGTCATAACACTGCTTATGAAAAAAATATGGACCAGGAATTGTTATTTTGTATAAAATGTATTTAAAACACAAAATAAAATAATGGATCAAACCAAAAATACAAATAAAAATGTGTGTGTGAACTAAATGACACACGACAAAATACATAAGTGCATTTTATAGCACAGAGTTTCGTGAAATTCTCCTTTAAAAAAAATTAAAAAGCACCAAAAAGCCTAGATCTTTACTCTTTCACTCGCGTACAAAAATACTCGTAGGCTAACTTGTGCTAGCATGGTGCCGCCGCTGCCACCGCCACAGTGGTGCGAACCCGAGGAAGAATTAACTGACAACCAGGAGACAGAAGGCCTAAGCCCCCGCTAACCCTGAGAGAGCTGAGCGGGATTCAGGCTGTGATGGTCTCCCCTCCAGCCTCTGCCTTGCAGGGATTCTCAGGGATGAGCGGGGCAGAGGAGAGGGACTTTGAGGGGTATTTTCGAAATTGCCGGAGCTAACTTCCATGGTGTGTATTTTGCAGGAGCCCCATCCCAAATATATCGGGACTGTAGGATTTGTGTTTGGGCTGAACTAATCAAGCTGCCGCCCCCCCCCTCCCTCCCTCCACAACCACACCCCCCCCCCCCCCCCCTACCATCTACCCCTCCCTGCCCTGAGTCCTGAAGAGTGTTGGCGGGAATACACACACACCCAGTTACAGACACACAGTCACACACACACAGTCACACGCACACAGTCAAACACACAGTCACACACACACACACACACACACACACACACTCACTCCCCTTTGTCTCTTTCTGTGCCAGGCGTAATCCTATCTTTACAGCTGTTGAAAATGAGACTGAGAAAGTGAGTCAGAGAGAGAAAGAGAGAGAGAGAGAGAGAGAGAGAGAGAGAGAGAGAGAGAGAGAGAGAGAGAGAGAGAGAGAATGGAAAAAGAAAGAGATAGAGAGGGAGAGGAAGAGAGAGGCAATGAGAGAGTCAGAGAGAGAGAGAGAGAGAGAGAGAGAGAGAGAGAGAGAGAGAGAGAGAGAGAGAGAGAGAGAGAGAGAGAGAGAGAGAGAGAGAGAGAGAGAGAGAGAGAGAGAGAGGAGAGAGGGAGAGGAAGAGAGAGGCAATGAGAGAGTCAGAGAGAGAGAGAGAGAGAGAGAGAGAGAGAGAGAGAGAGAGAGACAGAGAGAGAGAGGGGGGGGGGGAGATAGAGGGACAATGGGCTTTATGCACTAAGCTGTGTGAAGTACTTCCAGCTTCAAGTTATACGAGTAAACCTCTTCCGGTGTATTTGTTTACTTCCAACTAGCTAGCTACAGCTCCTGAGGTACTATTTCGCCATTAATTCTAATAAGAAAATGCGTTTTCAAAAACAGGAGAAGAAATACTCCGAACATTGCTGTGTTCTGCTTTGTTCAGCATCATCTAAATGTAATGTTATTTAGAGTTTCCATGGCTTTCCAACCCATCCCGACCTGAGAAGAACCCGACGCGGACATCTGACTCTATACCAGGTAATGTTAGACCTAAGTTGTGCTATTCAGCTAACTGTTTGACATCGACCAAAGTAAACATCAGTTAAACTATAAAGAATCCTATCGTAAGTCTTAATACAAAATCGTTGTTGTGCCTACTGCACATTGGTCAGATCATTTGATCAAGTTAATAAGGATAAGGTGGAAACGTGTGATCAAACATATAAGTTAACACTGCTAATATACACCATCTAAGGCATAATAGTTATCAAGGAAGGTTATTCAAGTTTGTTTGAGTAGGGAGAGAATGTAAAGCTAAGCATTTAGGAGGGTAGGCATCGTCTAGGAGCATGGTTCAGGAACAATAACAATAACTGTTCTACTCATAATAACCTACTTTTCCATGAAGCAGAGGGTATATTTCTAATTGTTTTCTCTTTCTTAGATTCTGCTTTGTGATTCATCGCCAGTGGTGTTGACACAGCCAATGCTCCTGTGTGGCAGGCAGTGTTGTGTGCAATCACATAGTGGCATTGCTGTTCCAAACAGGTGTGCAACGATAACACATGGATCCACAAGTGCAAAGATCAATTAGAGAAAAAGCTGAACATTTATTTGTCTACATATACATGCCAAGATACCCGTCTTTGAGAAATTAACATAAGCAAAACCCAGGTTCTTCAATGAAAGATTGGAATGACAAAATGTTGTAAAATATTTTATTACAGTTCATTTTCAATAATGTTTTTTAGCCAATATGTTACAATAGTTCAATATGATGTATGTACAATATGTTACAATGTTCATTTTTACAAATCTATACAAATTACTTTACATTCAACAGTTTGCTTACATTGATAATGTATGTGTACATAATATTTACAGAATGTTTAACCCAATGATCTGCCACTAGAATAAACAAAGTTCACTAAATTAAATGACAAAAACCTGGTGTTAAACCAATGCTTTACTTAACCCATAACTTAACTAATGCCTTATTTTGGTAGTTTGACAACATGCATGCCACTGTAAACGTCTGCCAGTAAGCCCTTTCATGGTGCAGTGAGATGTGTAGGTGGAGTACATCTCACTTTGCAGGAGTGGTGAGGATGGTGTCTGACACTTGAGCTCAGTGCAGTCCAAGATGACCTGGGTGTCTGGGAAATCTCAGAATTCCTCAGGGAGGTAAGCTTGCACTTCTGCAGGTGTGAGCCAGATGCATTGAGACCCCAGTGCAGTGGCTAGAAAACGTGTCCATGTTGCAATAATGCAGCTCACTGTGGACTGGTGTATGTTGAATCGATGCGCCGGGTCCCTCTCCTTCAAACCAAACGACAGGAAGACAAGGAAAAGAAAGAACTCGTCGATTGGCAGGAGCAGCTGGTTAAAAAACTGCTTTAAGTTATAAACTAGTAAGGCTGTGCTCTTGTTTGGCTAAATGTTTTATAATGGTTATGTGTACCATACCATGGGGAAAAACTGAGTTGCTGTAATGCACTGGTGTATTTAAAGGGGGCTGAGTCCTTTAGTGAAGCCTTCTGTAAATGCAATGGCATCCCACCCTCTGTTACTACAAAGCAGCTCAGACCATAACCTACTATTGATGGACGTGCTCTGGAGGCTCTTGGCTCTGGAGACCCGAACCTTTAGGTAAGGCTCAATCAAACCCCAAAACGCCATCAGGTGGTCATAGCTTGGAAATGTATTTACAAAAAGACATATACATCATGTCAGTCATTAATTAACAAAGTAAATACAATCAAACACGGTCACCAAAATACTGTTAGCTGTAACAACTAAGCCAATGTCTCATCTCGTATGCATGACAGGCTGCAGCGGTCACGCAGTAGGTACATTAACCTTTTTATTAAGACTTACGATAGGATTCTTTATAGTTTAACTGATGTTTACTTTGGTTGATGTCAAACAGTTAGCTGAATAGCACAACTTGGGTCTAACGTTACCTGGTATAGAATCGGATGTCCGCGTCGGGTTCTTCTCAGGTTGGGATGGGTTGAGTATTTCTTCTCCTGTTTTTGAAAACGCATTTTCTTATGGGAATTTATGGCAAAATAGTACCTCAGGAGCTGTAGCTTTGCTAGTTAGAAGTAAACAAATACACCGGAAGAGGTTTACTCGTATAACTTGAAGCCGGAAGTACTTCACACAGCTTAGTGCATAAATCCCATTCAGTTTCCACCTGACTGACGGCAAAGCAATTAGCGAAAAACTACACTCTTTTCACGGCAGCAAAAAATATATATTATACAGACAAAACACACATACACACACACAATGACAATTAATCAAAGTAATAACACAAAATAATTTCTATTTACCTTCCAGTCTCTCTTCCTTTTGACATTCACTAACCCTACGGGGGGTTTATATTTCTTTGTTCTCTTAATTGTGATGGACTCATGGAGGGGGTCCTCTGGATGCTGTAAACAGTGGAGGACGCCCTGTAGAGCAGCCACAGCATGGAGTGTGAGGGTGCGTGAGGACGTGGAGAGGCACACACACACACACACACACACACACACACACACACACACACACACACACACACACACACACACCTCTTCCCCGGGCGGAGGGAGACGTGGGCAGAAGTTTGGCGGGGGAAGGCCGAGGCGAGGCATAGAATGACAGACAGAACCCTTGCCTGTTTTATGTAATTGATCTCAATAGATGTTGAGTGAATGCATGAATGAATAGGTTTATTTCGATCAGCAATCATGTACAAGACAATAATATATACAAGTTTGAAACAGAGACTTGGCTGACCGAAAGGGTTAAGGCTGAGGCTAACTAGCTTGTAAATGCATAACCAGTTTTTTCTTAATTAATGGATCCGAAAACAAAATTAAACAAAATAAATTTAACCAAATTACGTTCAAGTGCAATTTTGGATTCCCTTTGATACATAACATAACAGTCATTTAGAAGACGCTTTTGTCCAAAGCGGCAATAGTGCATTCAACAAAGGTAGGTAAGAGAACAACTGATAGCAAACCACAGGGCCCTCGGTAGAGTGCATACCTCCGCCACATCAAAAAGTCCCCTTGATCTGGATTTTGGGTCCTGCACATAATCAACTGTTCCTTGGGCCATACGTTACCTAACCACAAAGTGGTGTCCAATTCCGTAACGTTTTGAGTTATCTTGCTAACAAATAGTCAAGTAGGGGCAACAAAATAACAATTTGATAAAAAAAGTAGAGGCTTTTTTTACTATTTGTTAAATGGATTGTGGTGAGAACAGAAGTTGGTACGGGTTTGGGTTAGGCCCAAGATTGATTATAGATTTGGATACGGTGGTCTAGGTAAAGACGATTGTTGTTTGGAGAATTGGAGAAAAAAAAATAGAATTTTAACAAAATGGCTGCCATGTGTCAGACTACATGTCACAAATGTGATTATTTCATCCACTTTAAATCCAGGATTTGTGTGTCTGCAAAAGTAAGTTAAAGAACTTTTTTAGACTGACCCATCAAAGCCATACGAGCGTGGGAAGGAGAACAAAGGTTGTTGCTTATTTTCACATTCAAAGGCCTGACTTACTTCCTTCTCCAGATAACACGCATAAAACTTAATTTAATTAAGTTGGCAATGTTTGAATGAGTTATTATCAGATCAGGGGATCAAGGACTTAATTTGATGTACCCTGATGGTTTTATAAAGTAACGGAAACCATAGCACTGTGTGTGTGTGTGTGTGTGTGTGTGAACACATCTTGTGTGTTTGTGTTTGTGTGTGTGTGCAACATCTCAGTGACTTCCTATGTGTGTGTGCATATAATATATAACATGCCTGTTTCAAAGTGTATTTAGCGGTGAACACATAATACAGTAACAACACTAGTTACTGATACGCCATACATCCTCCTATGTTTCCTTACAGCCATCTCCATGGAAACGCTCCATCCAATTGATCCAATCGAAGTCAATCCCATCTCAATCCAATCAGGTTCTTTTAAATGGACCTCTGGGGTGAGGCTCAGCCCGGCCTTTACCACACGCACTGCTGTAGGTGAGGGCGGTTCAGCCTCCGGTCCAGTGGGTCAGAGAGGGGGAGGGGGAGGGGGGGAGGGGGAGAGGGGGGAGAGGGAGAGGGGGGAGGGGGAGGTCAGTCCAAGAGGTGCTTAATGAGTGAAATTTGTTTCTCTGCATTTAACCCATCCTGGTATTAGGAGCAGTGGGCAGCTATTGTATATACAGCGCCCGGGGAGCAGTGTAGGGGTCTTGTGCCTTGCTCAAAGGGAACCTCGGCAGGGCCCAGGTGTTTCGGTGGACTTGAACCTGCAACCTTCCGGATCCCAAGACAAGTCCCGACAGACTGAGCTACTGCCCCCATGGTGGGTTTATTTCCCGGTTGTTTGGTCGCATCTACTCAAATGCCACTCGTCAAAACCAATGGTCGACTAGCGGACTGTATCGCATGGCTCTGGAAAAACATGTAATTTACCAACGGACACAATGACTGTTCATTCTTGCACTGAACTTCAATCATTGTTATTATTATTTATTTTTTAATAGGACCAAAGAGGTGTGATTGACTGCGATGGGAGGACGTGTCGGGGCCTTCAATGTAAGGCCGCCAGCCATTTATTTGTCCTTGCTATGACAGTGGGCAGCTCCATGACACATAATATGTCACAATATGTCACTCCTTCAATAGCAAGCGTAACAATAAGAGGTTTGCGAATAGCTTAGCTGAAGTGTGGCATTTCATATATATAGGCAGGAAGGTCTCATGCATTGTATAATTTAAACATGGATGCTGTTTTGGATGTTTTTTCTGTATTTAAAAAAATATTCTAGCAATTTTTATATATTTATATATTTTTTTAGATATATTTGGTATAAAAAATTCCACAGTGAAAAATAAAAATATGGAAATGTGTTTTTCTTGTTTCCATATCAAACTGCAGCTTCTTGTTTATACACATTAATTACACATTTTCATGAATTACAAAGGGGAACGCTAATGGTGGGGGGGGGGGACAATTTGCAAGGCTTCAAAGGCAGAATGATGTGGCAAGAACATAAACAAGGATGCTTTCTTGGAGCAATGCACTTGTGTGTCCTGGATGTTTCCTGGTATTTAACTTGTTAATTGGATTAGCGGAGGACTTCTGTAACACAACACAACACAACCCCCTAAAGCTTTCTGCAGGGGATCAATGCAGGGGGAAAAATAGGGGAGATAAGACAACCAAAAAATGCAAATTTCATTCACCCATACTGGCCGACACGCTAAATGACAAAAACTCTGGCGATACAAAAACACACTCAAGGGTTAATGATTATGTTTAAGGAAGAGCCACTCCTGACTCATCATATGCCTCATTGATGATTGAACAATTGCTGCTAATTTCATGTCTGGTCAAAAGTTAAACAAATTTTTTATTTTTATTTAATTGAACAATTGAATACAGAACCATAACCTAGTAATGTGTGATTGGATACAGAACCATAACCTACTAATGTGTGATTGGATATATGAAAAGCCCTAAAGGAGAACCATAACCTCGTAATATATGATTGGATATAGAACCATAACCTACTAATATGTGATTAGATACAGAACCATTACCTAGTAATATTTGATACTATGTAGAACCATAACCTAGTTATGTGTGACTGGATACAGAAGTATAACCTAGTAATATGTGATTGGATACAAAACAAGCCATAAGTTAGAGCCATATATGTGTTATATATAGCCCACCTGTTCCCTATTCCCAATCAGACTCCCTATTTAGACTCTGCTCCCCTGTTACTCGTTGCCAGAACATTCCCGTTGTTACAACCTGAGACTCTCTAGCCGATTCCTCCGTGATTCCCCGTGAAGACCCTTTTTGCAATCCCCCGTGTACTCCTTGTTTTTTTCCCCATTGGACTATTTTGCTTGTTTGTTTCTTTTGTTGGATTTTTCTTTGTTTTGTACCCTGGATATTTTTGTGTTAGTTTTGGACTTCAGGCTTTCCCCCGCAGCACATTATTACAACACCCCCTGTTTGGATTTCCATTTCACACTCACTTAAGTCGCTTTATACATTGTATTATTACTTCCGTAATTTACACACACATAGTTGATTGTACCAAACCGTTTCCGCCAGCAACATCCGTGTGTGGCATAACAGAAAGTTCTGGCCACATGGCACTCTGTAGTACAGCAGATGGGTCAGATTGTTCTATGGACCTAGCGGCATTGATCCAGACCACGCAACAGCAAGGAGTTGCGTTCCAGGAGATGCTGCTCGGCTGGAGAATGTGTTCAGTCCGGTGAACACTCGTTTAGATCGACATGAGCGAGAGGTCTAGACTTTTTCGGTTGCTCGCCCTCTCCCCACCTCTTCGCAAGCTGTTGATCCCCAATCTATCCCGTTGTCCCCTCCTACGGGAGAGATCTCTGCTCACTCTGCCCACTCCCCTTCACTTCCCCTGACGTAACCCTCGTTGGCAAACCTCAGACCATTTGAGGGAGATTTTGATTTATTTCTTGGCTTTTTGACCCCCTCTTTAACTTTTTTTTTCAGCCGAGTCGTTATGGTAGCAAGGGTGCTAAGTTAGCTTTTATTTTGTCCCATTTATCTGGTAGAGCACTGAAATGGGCCACCGCTATTTATTTTCACAATTGTGAGTTATCCACTAACTACCATTTATTTATTGAGGAATTTAAGTTTGTGGGCTCTTGGTCCGGGCCCGATTACACGGTGGACTTCCGCATCTTGGCTGCAGAGAGTGGGTGAAATGATAGAGCGCTGAAGAGCACGTATATACGGGGACTGAGTGAGGCTATTAAGGATGTTATCATGAGGAATAGTCCTAATAGCCTTAACGATCTGATCTCAGTAGCCCTGTTGATGGGCCAACGACTTACGGCGAGGGACCATGAGTCAGGACGTCATCCCTATGCTGTGTTCCCTGTGGCTCCCAGTAGACCTCCTCCCTCACATCCACAGAGCCTGACCATGGAGGAGCCAATGCAGGTGGGTTGCTCCCGACTGTCTACGGAGGAGCGAGACCAGCGCTTCCGGGACCGACTTTGGCTCTATTGTGGACAGGCCGGACACCTCATCGGAACCTGTCCTAAACAACCCCAGACGCCAAAAGGACAGGCTCATTAGGTCTGGGGACCTTGGTGAGACTGATGACCCTTCCTCCCAAACAGTGGCCATCTGGGAATCGACTTTCCCCGTCACACTGTCCTGGGGACAGGAGACTCTCTCCACCCAGTTTCTAGTTGTTCACATCACCACCAACTGGTCCTTGGCAGACCCTGGCTCAAGAGACACAATCCCCACATCTGCTGGACCTCGGGCAGCATCATCGTGTGGAGTTCTTCCTGCCACGCCAACTGCCTGTGGTCAGCTACTCCTCCTGCCTCAGACCCCAAACCCGCGCCTTCCCCTCCTGATCTCTCCGGAGTTCCGTCCATGTACCACGACCTGGCTGAGGTGTTCAGCAAGGAGCAGTCCCTTTCCCTTCCACCTTATCGTCCCTATGACTGCCCCATAGACCTCCTCCCTGGCGCCCTCCTTCCCCCCGGGTGGCTATACAACCTCTCGGTTCTTGAGAAGACCGTCATGCAGGGTTATAACATGGAATCCCTGGCGTGTCATTTATCCCTGAATGACATCAAGATAAAGAATCGCTTCCCCTTACAGCTGATGAGCTCCATGTTCGAACTTCTCCTTCTCCTGGTCCCCAGAGGCTGAATCGGTCTTCTCTGCCTTGAAGAGCCTATTCATTGCAGCCCCGGTGAGGGCTTCGGGGCAATCCTCTCCCAGAGGTCGGCAGAGGACGATAAGCTCCATCCCTGTGCCTATTTCTCTCGACGTTTTATTCCTGCCGAGAGAAATTAACACATCGGCGACAAGGAACTGCTGCTGGTTCAAGCAGCACTAAGTGAGTGGCGACACTGGGGACAATTGGGGCCACAGTCAGCCTCTCCGGATACCATCCCCAGACCAACGGGCAGGCGGAGAGAGCCAACCAGTCCCTAGAGGCCTCTCTCAGATGCCGACCAGCAACCCTTCATCATGGAGCAAGGTCCTGCCTTGGGTGGAATACTCGCACAACTCCATGACCAACGCTGCCACGGGTTTGTCACCATTTGAATGCTCCCTTGGGTATCAACTCCCCAGCAGGAAACTTCCATGAATGTTCATCCCGTGTTCCACGTTTCCCTATTGAAACCCGTGTCTGTCAGACACTGTCTACTCCTGCCCCAGCCCCTGCACCTCCCCTTGTCTTCAAGGATGGCGACCCGGTCTGGACGGTTAAGGAGCACCTGGTGGTCCGCTGACGAGGCAGGTGTTTCCAGTACCGGGTGGACTGGGAGGGCTATGGTCCCCTCCCTGCTCACAGACTTCGACCAAGGCCACCCCGATGCCCACTCCGCCTGGTGTCGCCACTAGGGAGGGGGGTACTGTTGGGATTCCAGCATCACACCACTCTCCTCTACAGCCATGCTCCTCTGCCTCCCCCTCTTGTCCACCTGGGGTTACTACACCCAGTAGAACACACCGTCACAGAAGACCATAGTCACGTCAGCCGACCTGTTCCCTATTCCCAATCAAGCTACCTATTTAGACCTCCCCTGTCACTCAATGCCATAACTTTCCCATTGTAACAACCTGAGACTCTCTAGCAGATTCCTCCATGATTCCCTGTGAAGACCCTTTTGCAATCTCCCGTGTACTCCTTTTTGTTTCATTTGTTGGATTTTTCGACTTTCTTTTCTATCCTAGATATTTTAGTGTTAGTTTTGGACTTCAGCCTTTTCCCCGCAGCACATTATTACAACACATTATTTCACGTAAGTCGCTTTACACATTGTATTATTACTTCCGTAATTTACACACACATAGTTGATTGTTCACACCTCATATCAGTTTATTCTTTAGAGCATAATACAATAAAGAGGCCTACGGGTTATTGAACTCCTTTGGCCTCCGACTCTGTCTGTACTAACATCGGGTTCCGCCAGCAACAATCCGTGTGTGACATAACATATCGAACAATGAGAAAAAAGATGTGATTGGATATAGAACAAGCCATTAGTTAGAACCATAACCTAGTAATATGTGATTGGATATAGAACCATAACATAGAAATATGTGATTAGAAACTGAAAGAGTTAGAACCAAAACTTGTGGCAATAGATCAAATGTAGTAGTAGATCAAATGTTGTATCTTGACTTTCACAGATTATATACGATGCCTGGCTTTTATGATAGGTGTGTCTGTGACAGTGTGTTTGTGTGTGTCAGTGACAGTGTGTGTGTGTGTGTGTGTGTGCGTGTGTGTGTGTGTGTGTGTGTGTGTGTGTGTGTGTGTGTGTGTGTGTGTGTGTGTGTGTGTGTGCGATTTGAGTGAAATTGTGTGTGTGTGTGAAACTATCTGAGAGACAGTGTGTGTGTGTGCGTGCATGTTACTTGTGTGTTTGTGTGTGTGCGTGCATGCTTGCGTACGTGTGCAGGCCCTGGGCTACTACGAGAATGTTGCCATGGAATTTTGACATCACTTCATAAATAGATGAGTCTATATGGACCGGGGCAGCTGAAGGTGTTATGGGGAAAAATTAATGTTTCATTGAAATAAGCTCCTCTTCCCACAGAGCACAAACATTCACACATACACACACACACACACACACACACACACACACATGCATACACACACACACACACACACACACACACAAACAAACACATGCACAAACACATACACACAACATGCACAAACGCACATACACATATATAGACACAAACGCACACACCCACAAACACACTTATACACACACACAAACGCACACACACAGCCTTACACACACTTATTTAAATTTATTGTATTTATATTATATGATCATCGGCCCATTGTTTATGGTTTAGTGCGGTCTTAAATGACCTCCCCTGTGCCGAAGTACCACTCATTGCCGTTGACGTATGTACTGTTTCCGTAGCCCACGTGTTTAACCTTAAAACAAAATTACTTCTAAGCTGTTGGCTAAGGTTAGTCATAACCGTGTTTTCACGCCATTGAATTTTAACATTGCAACTGTAAATGACACATGAGTGTTAAGAAAACACACCCTCCCACAACCATAGTGCTGAACCCACAAGTCATTACAGAACGATCACCGCAGACCCAAAGAAAGACACTTAGAGTTCCCTGCTGGATGCTTCCGGAAGCAACCCTGATAAGTGTCCCTCCCTGTGGATCCAGCAATATTTGCTAATGAAGCGATTAACGGGGGAAGTGCTAGGGTGGGGGCCAGGGGGTGGGGGGGGGGGGGGGGGGGGCTAACAGGCTGTGTCCGCCTGCAGACTCACATGGAGTTGATGCATGGGGATCACAGGCGGGCAGGGAACTGTCAGTGTTGTACCGCCGCTAGATGAATGGTCAAGGTCGAGGGAATGGGGTTAGCAAATCAAAAATTCTGTATCTTGTATCTTATATCTATTATAAAATTATGTAATGTACCTAATGCTTCCATAATAAGTTCATACAATAGGCCTTTAGCCTACAAAATTGTTTGGGTATTTAGCAAAATATACATAAAAATATCTACATATTCTACTAAGCAATATAGCATTTCCATTGGGAGTGTGAAGTGGGCCGACAATCTTTAGTTTAGTTTATCAAACAATCCAATAGTGCACAAAAAACCTTGCCTGAAGCAAGTTTTTACGTTTGAAGATTCAGTTTTCATGATAAGAGAGTAGACTGCAATACTTGGGAGGTCCAGACGATTGAACACGTCATCAAGGTGGCATTGTTTTAAGCCCAGTCCTTAAAACAAGGATTTATTCCTAGCAACATGGACATTTGAAAACACAAGGTAACACCCCACGCACCTCTCCACCCATCTGTGGTTGACAGCATGGAGTCTTACGGGAACAAGGGAATACACCACATTCCCTGACATTGCTTGGACAAAGAAGTGACTCACCCCCGCCCTAAAGATGGTCACTCTGGTGTTAAATCCAGACATATCAGTCATGATTTAACACCAGAATTTTAATTGGCGTATTTTGTGTTTCCGACCTTATCCTAAAGAGACCTTATCCTAAAGAGAGAGAGAGAGAGAGAGAGAGAGAGAGAGAGAGAGATACAGAGAAATACAGAGAGATACAGAGAGAGAGAGGGAGAGAGCGAGAGAGCGAGAGAGGGGGACAGCGAGAGAGAGGGACTGAGAGACAGGGAGATGGGAGACTGTCAGCTCATTTCATCATGGCCGCCCTTGTTCCAATGTCTTCTTGCAAAAAAAATATAAATATAAATAAAAAAGAAAACTCTGATCTAAAATAGCGAGAGAAGAGGCATTGGCAAACGGTGGCTGGTGAACTTCTACCGTGGCACTGTAAAGAGCGCCCTGACGAGTGGCGTCACTGGGTGGTACGGCAACACCACTGCACGGGACAAGAAAGCCATCCAGAGGGACGTGAGGACGGCAGAAAAGATCATCGGGTGTGAACCATGCTTTGCAACCACCTTGGGCACAATCTCTTCTCCCCCCTTCAGTCCGGTTGCCAGATCCGCAGCATCCATACAAGGACTACCAGGTTTTATCCACAGGCAGTGTGCCTATTGAACTGCTAGGAGTGCTGCCACTATCATAACATTGTCACCAATATTACATTACACTATCATACTTTTGCTGGACTTTCTGTAGGAAATTTATTTACTGTTGGAGGGAATGAGGAGTAAGCATTCCATTGTACTGGTTGCATATGGCAAATCAAAACATCTTGAATCTTGTATCTTGAAATGGGGGTTCGACTGTATATATAAAGGCTGAAAGAGAGAGGCAGAGGTGCATGATTTGTGAAAAGTGTCGGATTGTCACCGGTCAGTGACTGTCTGTTGACGTCACTCCGCTCTGTCCATGAATTAGACAAATGGCTCCAGAGTGGTGGGTGAGAGAGAGAGAGAGAGAGAGAGAAAGAGAGAGAGAGAGAGAGAGAGAGAGAGAGAGAGAGAGAGAGAGAGAGAGAGAGAGAGAGAGAGAGAGAGAGAGAGAGAGAGAGAGAGAGAGAGAGAGCAAGAGAGGGGGACATCCGAGAGAGTGGGACTGAGAGACAGGGAGATGGGCCTAACACTTTCACTCTTGCCCAATCTATTTTCTTTGTCTTGTGACCGACAAAGAGACTAAGAAAACAGCCTTTCAACATCCAACTTCAGACTGATTGTGTGAGATCTATTTAAGTTCACTATAATCTGCGAAAAAACTGGCGTTTAAACCCTCCCGAGCAGGACTCTCCCGAGCGCCGGATTCATTTAAATTGTACATTCTACGACATATATAATCTTTGTAAATATGCAAAGGCTTGATTTGATGTAAGTGAGGCGATTTAATCAATGCTGTGTGAGGGTTCCCAGGCTTTACACAACATCATTTAATTATATCCCTTCAACTTTTTTAAACTTTCTTTTTTCTCACAAACATTAACCTCGGCCGCTCGGACACGGCAGCGAGATATCGACACGTTCATTCAGAATTGATATGTGTGGAATATGTTGACCTCAGGGAAGGATTTTGTGAACACAGGCTAAAATGGCAGCTCTGATTTTGCGATATAAAGCTGGCCGCTCGCAAAATCTTTCTGAAGGTACTGTATGTTCTGTGGGGAATTCCTTATGGCTCACGTTTAATCAGCAGCCCGACGGAAAAAGTTATTTCTCCTTTTGATTTAATTCCATGGCAAGCAGCATGGGAGGATGAACCCTGTCAGTAAAACGAAAGAGATGCAAAGTACCAGCACCACCTCCATTACCTCCACTACCACCAGCACCACCATAATCACCAACACCACCACTACCACCACCACCATAATCACCAACATCACCACAACCACCATCATCACCAACATTACCGCCCCACCGTCACCTCCACCACCATCACCTCCACCACCTCCACCACCACTATCACCATCAGCGCTTCCACCACCACCACCACCACCACCACCTCTACAACCACCACCCCCACCTCCTCCACCACTTCCACCACCAGCTCCATCAACACCTCCACCACTTCTTTTACCATCAGCGCCTCCACCACCACTCAGGCACCGGCGCCTGGAAAAACACATACACACAACAACATTCTAATCCTGCGTTGACACGTTATGATGAATCTCATTATAGAACGGAAATGCGGGGAATTTTAACTATGCACACGGAGGCATACGCATTTGTTTGCTATCCGCCACCAATGAATGACCTCTCGTCTGTGCGAGGGCTCTCTCCACCCGCCACAGCCTCGTGGAACCAAGTTCAGAAGAGCCGCAGAGAAGAGGGAAGAGGGGAAGGAAAAAAGAAAGTGAAATCCTGATCTGAAGGGCTCTTACATACACGCTCTCTCTCTCTCTCTCCCTCTCTCTCTCTCTCTCTCTCTCTCTCTCTCTCTCTCTCTCTCTCTCTCTCTCTCTCTCTCTCTCTCTCTCTCTCTCTCTCTCTCTCTCTCGGACACGTACACACACACATGCACACACACACACGCACACACACACACAAACACACGCACGCACACGCACACACACACACACGCACACACAAACACACGCACACATGCACACATGCACGCACACAAACACACACAGACAGACACATGCACACACACACATGCACGCACAGACACATGCATGCATGCACACACACACACACACACACACACACACACACACACACACACACACACACACACACACACACACACACATGCACATGCACATGCACATGCACACTCACACACATGCACGCCCAAACGTACAAACACATATAAACACACATGGACGCCTACACATGAACATACACACACACACACACAGACATATGCATGCACACACTCACACACACACCCCCACACACACACACACACACACACACACACACGTGCACATACACACACACACACACACACACACACACACACACACACACACACACACACACACACACACACACATACATACATACATACATACATACATACATACATACATACATACATACATACATACATACATACATACATACATACATACATGCACAGACACAGACACACAGACACCCAGACATTGTACTTTTCCCTTACACTTTTACCTGAATTGTTGTACTTCTACCTGAGCACTGGTTCAGTGATTGGATTGTTCTCTTACCTTCCTTTGTTGAAACACACTATTGTAAGTCGCTTTGGATAAAAGCGTCTGCTAAATGACTGAAATGTAATGTATGGACACACTAACATGCACACAAGAAACAATATATATTGTTTGGCCAATTGCAACAGGTACATTGGAACACTTACTCCCCATTTCCTCCCGCAGTAAACATCTCCAAAACAATACCATACAAATTGTAATTATATATACAATAAAAATAAACCAGAAAAGAGCAGAAAAGTAACTGTTAAATGATATATACATGTGTTAAATGTTTTTAACACATGTTTTTTTCATGTTTTTTTACAAAAATCTTTAAAAGCATTTAAAGTGCCAGTACTGCAGCAGCATCATGAATACAGTGCAGTAACTGTGATGAGTCCAGAAAGTCCAGCAAAGTAGGTCAGTGTAATGTTAATGACAATGTTATGAAAGTGAAAGTGGCAGCACTCCTAGCAGTTCAGTAGGCGCACTGCCTGTGGATAAAAACTATCACTATCAAACTATTATGATGGAGATGGCCTTCTTCCGACATCTGGTCCTACAGATCTCCTCAATGCATAGAAGTGCACACCAGATGATCTTCTCTGCCGTCCTCACGACCCTCTGGATGGCTTTCCTGTCCCTTGCAGTGATGTTGCCGTACCACACGGTGGTACCACACACCCGTCAGGACGCTCTCTACAGTGCCATGGTAGAAGTTCACTAGCCACCTCGGGCCTATTCTGCTTTTTCTGAGGCACCGCAGAGCATAGAGGCGCTGGTGTGCCTTTCCATGTTCCACCGGTCCACACTAGGTCATCATAAATCTGTAGTCCAAGAAAACGGAAGCAGCTGACGACTTCCACCGGTGTCCCGTCCAGGCTGATGATGGAGTGGGTGCCCCGGTGGCTCCTGAAGTCCATGAAGAGCTCTTTAGTTTTGCTGACATTCAGTGCGAGGCTGTTGTCCTCACAGCATCACGTCAGCTGGACTACCTCATCTCACTCTCGCGAAACATGCAAGCATGCAAGCACACACACACACACACACACACACACATACACACATGCACAGAAACATGTATGGACACACACAACGATACATGCAAGCAAGCAAGCAAACACACACGCACACACACACACACACACACACAAATGCGTGCAGGCACACACATGCACCGCACACGCACCTCACACACTAGATGGGGAAGAAGCTTGTTAATTCCCATCAGGAAATAAGACGTTCTGCAATCATGAACAGGCGTTAATACACAAACACTGAGGCAGCGCCATGGACTCAAACGTCCAGTTTACTCAATACTGTTGACCTCTCCGTCCAATGATCTGTCATTCCATCCCAAATCCCCATAATTGGAAGCGTCTCGGAATCCCATTCCCAGGGTAGATCATGTGTTATACGTCTCCATCTATGTCACCATGACAGCGACGCCTCAGGACGTAGCATATGTAGGTAGTAGGTGTCTGTTTCCTCCTTGGGCTTTGGAAGGATTTACGCGCATTGCAAGGTGGCAGAAAACAATCCAATGCACATAGAGACAGATCCGTCTGTTGACAGAAAAAGGTTGTTTGGGGGCAACGGGATGTAAGGACACGTACCCTTTGGAGAGAGAGAGAGAGAGAACGCCAGATGCAGTCCAGACACATTCCACACGGCATCGTGGGTCGTGGTTCCTGGAGAAGTAGCTGTCCTGGGCCCAGGATTTTGTTGTTGTGTTTGTGTTGTGTTGTGTTTGGTGGAGAATCCCAATTAGTTACTTCTAAAGTAACTGAGGTTGTGAAATCGTTTTTTACTATTGTTGTTGTTGTGGAACAATTAATTACAATAACAGGAAAGTGCGCATGGCACAAAAAATGAATATATAGGACAGAAGTACGAGATATGAAAAACTAAAATAGGCAGAAGCATCTAATTAATAGGCTTGTTTCCTCTCATGTTCTGCAAGCAGATTATTTGCTTCCCATTTTTATTATTCAGTGTGTTTGTGTGTGTGTGTGTGTGTGTGTGTGTGTGTGTGTGTGTGTGTGTGTGTGTGTGTGTGTGTGTGTGTGTGTGTGTGTGTGTGTGTGTGTGTGTGTGTGTGTGTGTGTGTGTGTGTGTGTGTGTGTGTGTTTTAAGACAAGACCAGCATACGGATGAATAAGAGGTTCCAAATCCAGAACTTGATGCTAATCTCAACATATATCTCTCCCTGTATCTCTCCCTCCCACCCCCCACTGCTATCTCTGCACTAACTCAATGCTTCCTTACAACCCAAAGAGAGAGAGAGAGAGAGACAGAGTGGATAACACTGGATGAAAGGTGTATCACCAGGTGGTGATACACCCTGTAAGAACACTCTCGATGGTGCCGTTATAGAATGTTCTCAGGATGTGGGGGCCCATGCTGAATTTCTGCAGACGCCTGAGGAAATACAGGTGTTGTTGGGCCCTTTTCAACACGTGTGTGGTGTGCGTGGACCATGTGAGGTCCTCGGAGATGTGCACGCCGAGGAACTTGAAGCTGCTGACCCTCTCTACTGCAACACCGTCGATGGAGATAGGGCTGTGCTCTCCCCTCTGTATTGTGTATTGTGTCAAACGCCTTTTTGAAATCTATAAAGCACAGGACGGCCGCGAGGATGTTCTTCTTCACCTCCTCGATGATCCTCCTTAAGGCCAGGATCTGGGCTACCGTGGTCCTTCCTTTCCTGAAGCCATTTTGGTTGTCCCTCAGGTGAGGGTCAATGGCTTCCCGAATCCGGTTTAGTATCATGCGGTTATACATTTTCGCTATGACACAGGTCAGGCTAATACCGCGATAGTTGTCTGGCTTGGACAGATCTCCTGATTTCGGCACCGGGATGATGTTGGAGAGGGACCATATCTCAGGCTTGATGTTTTCTATCAGGGCCTGGTTGCAGATCTCCAATATGATCGTATCAAGATCGCAGTTCTTCAGGACCTCTGGGGGGATGCCGTCTGGCCCAGCACTTTTCCCCTGCTTCAGGGTGGACTTCACTGCGGTGAACTCCACAGCTGTAAAGGGGCCATTGTCAATGTCGAGATTCTTGAGGACTGCAGGTATCTCCTCTTCAGCTCCCTCCACTGTTGGATGTGTGCCTAGGAGGTCCCGGAAATGGGTGAGCCAGGAGGTCACTCTCTCCCCTGGGCTGCAGCCTGCCAGCTGTCCCTCCCTTGGCCTCTTACGCCCACTCATCTCATTTATGACCCTCCATGACTCCTTATACTGCCGTTAGCCATGCACTGCCTCCACCTTCCTCACCTTCTCCATCAGCTCCTCCCCTTTGATCCTGTCGTAGGTGTTGAACAGTAGTTGCTTGGCCTCGTTCAACACCTCCCGATTCTCCTCGGTCCTCTCCCTCTCAAAGCTTCTACGCGCTTCCACCATCCGTGCCCGCACCGATCGGGGCCGACAGAGTCGAACGTACTATACGACTCTGCATTAAGGACAGACGATCTCCATTTCCTCCTTACCAGTATGTAGTCCAACTGACGCAGCATACCAGAAGCTCGGTCCTGGAACGTCCATCTCTTGCCCATCCGCTTACGGAACAAGGTGTTGGCGGCCAGGAGCTTGTGTTCCATAAGCAGGGCGGATACATATTCTCCGTTGCGGTTGGTGTTGTTGTGGTATGTGAAGGGTGCGTCCTCTGGTCCGAGTCTTGCATTGAAGTCCCCCAGGATTACCAGGAAGTTGTGGGCTGGGACATGGTGGATGGCGGTTCTTAGTTCGTCGTAGAACTTCTCCACATCCTCTACTGGTGCTGTGTTGGTGGGAGAGTACACACTCATGACCATTGTTACCGGGTTCCCCTCGAAGTCAGCGACGAGAATCCTGTCGGTGTGTTGCTGCACCCTCCGGAGAGCTCTTCGCGCTCGAGGGCTCACCATGAGCCCGACGCCACCGGTGGCCGCCTGGGCGTTGTTCCTCCACGCAGACGAGGTGATGAACGAGCATCCCCCGACTTTGTGGTATAGGATTGGCTGGTCGGTGTGCACCCTCCTGTGCTCCTGCACCCCCAGGAGTTCCACTCCCCTCTCCTCAACACAGTTTGCTAGCTCCTCCAGCCGTGCCTCCTCCCTGACTGTGTTTGCGTTGTAGGTTGCCATAATAAATGGCCTCCTACAACGCAAGAGTGTATTGGACAGTGGGCTGGGATCAGGCTGAACCCTTCCTCTCCTGGGGTGGAGGGGGTTTGGGGTCCAGTCATCATGGTGTCCTCCTGAGGGAGGACCAGCTCCACCGTCCGCTGCCAGGCTCCTGCGGACTCCCGCCGCTGGAAGTATAGGATTACTAGTGATTGTACTCATCATTTCTTTGGATGTTAAGCTCCATTGGCAAGCTTTACAATGTGCAGGGTTAAGAACTGTGGGGCACAACTCCTCACAGCACTACTTTGGCCGTTCCGGGCTTAAGCCTTCCGCCCTTGCTCTCCACCTCCAGATGGTGTACGGTGCGGAGCCAGGCGCAAGCAGCGCCTGCGGTTTGTGTTCAGGAGTGTCCATCTCCTAGGACCCTTTATTGTTCGGAGTGTCCATCTCCTAGATGGGTTGCCTGCCATGGCTTATATGAGCCCCATCTGCCCATACTATTTGCCCATAGCTGGGGCAGTGGTTGGCGGACGACAGGGCGTGTCCACACGACGGTGGGACTGCGTGCCACGCCTCTTGGGCCCACTGCTGCTCCGAGATCCCCTACAGTTTAGCCTGGGACCGCGAGGTGCCCAGTATCCGTGTGTGGCCGCGGGGAGGCACTGTAGGAGTCTTGGCGGAAGACAGGCTATGTACCGGCAGGAGGAGACTTACGCACTCGGCTCCTCTTTTTCACCCTCTGTGAGAGGGCTAGCCGGCGGCAGTAGCTCAAAGCAGAAGGTAGCAAGCAGGGGCAGCATGCAGCATGCACTAGCTACAAGCACTACTAGTTCTTCTGCACTTCGCGTCAGACACCCTGTGTCGATGGTTTTGACACACAAAAACCAAGGAGGTCCAGTATCCAGCTGCACGTGGATGGGGGCACGCCTAGACCTCTAAGCTTGGTGTCCAGCTTGGCAGGAACTATTGTGTTGAACGCTGAGCTGTAGTCCACAAACAGCATTCGCACATAACAGTTCTTTCCCTCTAGGTGGGAAAGGGCAGTGAGGAGGGCCACGGCAATTGCGTTGTCCGTGGATCTATTTTGACGATATGCAAATTGCCATGGGTCCAGTGTGGCAGGTAACACGGAGCAAATAAAGTCCTTGACCAACCTCTCGAAGCATTGGCTGACAATCGAGGTGAGGGCTACAGGTCTATAGTCATTCAGGCATGGTACCTTGGGTTGTTTAGGGACAGGCACGATGGTGGACATCTTGAAGACCGCGGGGACAACAGCCTGGGACAGGGAGAGGTTGAAGATGTCTGCAAAGACTCCTGCCAACTGGTCTGGAGGACGCGGCCCGGGATGTCGTCGGGGCCTGCCGTCTTACGGATGTTCAGCCGCTTGAAGGTGGTGCGGCGTACATCCGCCTCCGAGATGCTCAGCAGGCTGGTCTCCTCAGGCGGCGCTGGCTTAGGCGGGCTGCTGTTTACGTCGAACCAAGCAAAAAATGTATTTAGCTCTCCTAGGAGGGAGGTAGAGGAGTTCTCTACACAACTGGTTCTCCCTCTGAAGTTCGTTATCGTCTGCAGCCCCTGCCACATACCCCTCGCATCGTGGCTCTTGAATTTATCTTCCACTCTGTCCTTACTCCCGCTTGGCAGTGACGATGGTCTTACAGAGGTCGTAACGGGCTCTATTCCCGATTCCCCCGTATTCCCGGAGCCAAAGGCGGCGTTACGCGCGTGTAGGGCAGCGCGAACATCGCAGTTAATCCACGGTTTCTGGTTGGGATATATCCGAACCGACTTGGTCGGAACAACGTCATCTATGCACTTCTTGATGAACCCGGTGACCGCCGACGCGTACTCGTTGATGTTATTGTCCGAGGCAACGCGGAACATGTGCCAGTCAGTGCGATCAAAACAATCCCGCTGCATAGAGTCCGATTGGTCCGACCAGCATTGGACCTCCCTCACAGCGATCGGTTGCTGCTTCAGTCTCTGCCTATAGGCGGGGAGCAGCTGGATAGAGTGGTGGTCTGAGCTCCAGAAAGACTTGAGGGGACACATCTTTAAGATGTTCAATCAAGGATGGGTGGAAATTAGTACAAAGTGACAAGGAGTGGAATTCCATTTTGTGTGAACTGAGGCCTTTTACATATGAATATTTCAACACTTTTCTCCCAAAGATTTCATTATAACGTTTTAAGACATGTAGGTACGCACATCAATGAGACACACACACACACACAACAGGAGGTGTATGTATGTGTATATGTGTATGTGTGTGTGTTTGTGTGTGTGTGTGTGTGTGTGTGTGTGTGTGTGTGTGTGATTTCAATGAGATAATATATCTCTCTCTATAGCTTACACTGCACATTGTGATTCTGCTGACAGAACAGAGCAGTGTTTAGGCTCTGGAACAGCCACTGCCCCAGGATGGGAGACCCCTACCCAGATACAAGACCCCGGCACACCAGTGTGTATGGATCTGTGTGTGTGTGGATGTGTCTTTGTTGATGTGTGCTTGGTCTGCCTGTGCGTATAGCCTATTCAGACTGGAATGGACTGAACTGCTATATTATATATATATTATGATATTATTAATTAGCTTTGAATATCGCAAGAGCAGAAAAGACTCAATGAGAATTAGAAAAGAGAGAGAGAGAGAGAGAGAGAGAGAGAGTGAGAGAGAGAGAGAGAGAGAGAGAGAGAGAGAGAGAGAGAGAGAGAGAGAGAGAGAGAGAGAGCGAGGGAGAGAGAGAGAGAGAGAGAGAGAATGAGAGCAAGAGAGAGAGAGAGAGAGAGAGAGAGAGAGAGAGAGAGAGAGAGAGAGAGAGAGAGAGAGAGAGAGAGAGAGAGAGAGAGAGAGAGAGAGCGCATATAGAGAGAGATAAAGCGTGAAGAGAGGAGGGTAGTCATAAAACCTAAGTTGTTACGTGTCAGACCAATGAAGCGCCGGGTATATCTCGGATGAGGGAGAGTAGGGGGAGGAGGAAGACGAGGGTGGGAGAGAGGAAGACGAGGGACAGGATTGTGAGGAGAGAGGCGATGCTCAAAGACAACGGCCTCTCATTGGTCCGGACCCAGCAGCTCACAAGCGCAGCACACTTGAACACACGGTTACAAATGAGTGGAAGGAAATACGATAATAAAACATATGTATGTATATACTTCCATTAATTTACACGCACACACATGCACACACACGCACACACAAACACCCATGCCCGCACAAACACAAACACAAACACACACACGCACACACACACAGTAATACACACAAGTGCACACAAGCACACACTCGCAAGTTGTGCACACACATGCACACACGCAAGTATGTTAACACACACACACACCCGTGCATACACACACAAACTCATGCACACATGTGCACACACACGTGTACACACACACACAAGCATGTGTGTGAACACACACACACACACACACACAGTCATGTACACACAAGCACACAGACACATACCGTACGTGCATATACACTCACACACGCGCAAGTAAGTGCACACACACACACCCATGCACACACAAGCACACACGTGCACACACGCACGCACGTATGTGCACACACACACACATGTATGTGCACACACACTACTTATCCTAAGTCAGATACACAGTCTTTAACAACAGTTGCAAAACAAACAAAAAACATCTTGACTTGCAACAAGAAATAAAAAGCATCCTGTCTGACGACATGGTGAATCACGGGCCAGTCCAGGAGTCCCAATTAGTGGATTAACGGAACCCAGCCAGGGAGAAGCGCCTCATAAAAGATGGAACAACAAAACAAACAGCGCCCAGGACAAGCCCTACTGACAATATAAGTTATTATATAATAATATATTATACTATCATAATAACAAGACGGGAGCGTGACGTTAAACCACTGAGAAGGGGAACACACAGGAAGCCCTGGATCGGAATACAGGGTGAGTGACTGGGAAACGGCGTGCTGAGTCAAACCGCCTCGTTAGCAACGGGAAACTCTGCAGGAAACAGAAATACGAACAATAACAACAAAGAAAAGCAAAGGGTGTTAACCTGAACAACATAATGAACATAATGTCACAAACGCACGCACACACAAACAAATAGCCGATACACTCCAAAGCACACACGTGTATACACACACACTGCGTGAGGAAGAAGCACAGAGCTTTGTGTACACATATAGATAAACGCCAACACACACAATGTAGATATATGCACCTAAGCCTTGTTGCAGCCCATTACCGTCTGCTCTCATCTTCTAGCACTGTGACTCACCTCTCTCCTGTGTTCTCAAACCCCAGCTCTCTCTCTCTCTTTTTGATATAGTGGGTTTTTCCCCCCCTCTCATTCTCTCATTTTCTGCATTGCATCATGCTCAGCCCTATTAGCTCATCCTCTTCAGTCTTCATAAATCTCTTCCCTATATAGGGCTCATCTTGCACACAATAACAACAATAATGTTACAAAGTTACAGAGAGCATTATCCCACACACACACACACACACGCACACACACACACATACTTACACACACACACACACACACACACACACACAAATACTTACACAAACACACACACACACACACACACA